>OY986438.1:123482919-123877919 GCA_963920525.1 Dichetophora obliterata | reverse complement strand
TAATAATAATAATAATAATAATAATAATAATAATAATAATAATAATAATAATAATAATAATAATAATAATAATAATAATAATAATAATAATAATAATAATAATAATAATAATAATAATAATAATAATAATAATAATAATAATAATAATAATAATAATAATAATAATAATAATAATAATAATAATAATAATAATAATAATAATAATAATAATAATAATAATAATAATAATAATAATAATAATAATAATAATAATAATAATAATAATAATAATAATAATAATAATAATAATAATAATAATAATAATAATAATAATAATAATAATAATAATAATAATAATAATAATAATAATAATAATAATAATAATAATAATAATAATAATAATAATAATAATAATAATAATAATAATAATAATAATAATAATAATAATAATAATAATAATAATAATGATAATAATAATAATAAAAATAATATTAATAATAATAATAAAAATAATATTAATAATAATGATAATAATAATAACAATCATAATAATAATAATAATGCACCTCACTGAAAAGTAGATAGAAAAAATAGTCCTCTTAACTTAGCATTAAAATTATAGCCTGCCACATCCCTTCTATCGGCAGGCCTGCTTTGTTTTTCATCTGGGTAGCTCACCACTGGTTGCTGTACAACAAAGCAAAACCGGTTTTGTACTTATCTGAAGTTATATAAAGACTATTCACATTTAAAGCATAGATTTAATAAATCATATTTATAGCATTTGTTATTGTTCAAACTCGCTATGTGACTGTCGTATTAAAAATGTATGCAACCCTGTGATGTATGTGATTATGCTCTGTAGACATAGCCTAAAAATACGAGGTACAAAAAACACGTCCAAGGGCTACTTTAATTTTCGCGTGTTTGCGTAGTTGTGTTTACATGCCAAACATCAACAAAGCAAATTAGGTTTTCGTAAATTGGCGTACGAATAACAAATCGTAAAAATAGCAGACCAGCTTATTCAAGCTGTGAACAGCCTTATTAATGTTGTGGCACTTCTTTGCAAGCATTTTATTTCATGTTCTAGGAGAGAATGAAAATCTATTTGAGTTGTTGTACAACAAATCAATGGTGATTTCGTACTTGTTTGAAGTTCTTTTAATCTTGTAGCACGTTTTTTCATGACTTTTATTGTGTTTTAGTGGACAAACAAAACTTTTTTGAGTAGTTAAGAAATTTGAGACCGATCTCTAAAGAGTATTTGATCAAAAAAGCTGGCCAAATCCCAATTCTTAAAAATGAGTCTTTAGTTAAATTGGAATTTTTTTGGTTAGAGAATTTTTGGCGCATTATGTTCACTAAAGCATCTTTAGTAGAAAAATTGTTCGGGTCGGTTAGTCAAAATAATCCAAAATAATCTAGTTGAAATCCACGGAAAATTTTTGTTTTTAGTTTTTGCTTTGTTTTCATCCTTAGGATCTTGAAAATATGTATTCAAAAAGATATTTCTCTATCTAATCTATTTTACGAGTCATAGCGTATTAGACTAGAGAGTGCGACGACCGAAAAACAAGTATAAACGCGTTTTTATCGAAACAACTTTTTTTCGCGCTGTACACGATTCCGCTTCAACGACTTTACCGATTTCGATGTTTGATGGGACAACATTGTTTAAGGCCTAGAATTTTTAACAAATTGATATTTTTTATATTTCAAAAGTATAGTCATTCTGCCGTTCTTTTCACTTCTACAGCCGTTTTAGTAGGTGTTCAACCGCAGTGTTTCGTCTAGATTCATTCTCTTTATACTTTTTATCTCTAAACTACTTTTTTCGGCATGGTGTTGTAGAAAAAACAAAAAGTATTTTGCCGAATCATCTGAAATTTAAATATGCTATTCATAACATCGGTGACTATCGCTGGAACTAGAATTAAAGTCTTATTTCAAAAACATCGCATATTTTACACTACATAACCGGTGGTAAACACTCTTTTTAAAGAAATTAATTTTCAAAAGTGCGTCATTCTATTAATTTTCAATATTAAAGTTTTTTCTAAATGACCTTGTTATTAATTATGTTGATTTTATATGATTTAAATAAAAACTCTAAATGTTTGATAGTTTAAATCTTACTTTATTTTAAATACAAATTCTAGTTATTTGGTAGTTTAAAATCGTTTATTGAGCTCTAGGTGAAGGTTAGAACAATTAAATGTTCTTTCTTTGGAAAGATGCATTAGAACAATTAATTGTTGACCTTGACCTTGACCTTGATCTAATTGCTTACAACAACGACAACAACAACAACAACAACGTTTTCAATATGAAAAGATTTTGATTGATTGGAAATGATTATTTCCTTTTCATATTGAAAACGTTGTTGTTGTTGTTGTTGTTTCTTTGGACAGATTCGTTAGAACAATTAATTGTTTTAACCTTGACCTAAAGCTCAATAAACGATTTTAAATTATCAAACAACTAGAATTTGTAATTAAATTCAAGTATGATTTAAACTATCAATCATTAAGAATTTGTATTTAAATCATATAAAATCAACATAATTTTCAATATTTTTTTTCTAGTGCCAGCCATACCCAGCAAAAATTTTACCGTAATTCGCAATGCCTTCCCGCAACATTCAGTTATATAGCACATTGCCTACATATGTATACGCGATAAATATAATTTTTGAATTGCTTTATGGATTTCATTTAATGCTGCAGAAGTTAATGCAGCATAGCTTCCATCTTTCATATTATATTCTTCTTAATAACTGAAGTGGTCAAACACGCTGTATAGTTTTTTTGTTTTTTGTTTTGATGTCGCGTCATTTGTCATTGAACTCTTTTCAATACATTGCAATTAGTGCGAATTGAATATTTGTGCCGTGTAGTTCGTAATCGCATATATATAATAAAATCAAAAAATAACAAAACAACGTTTTTTAAGAACAAAACAACAAAAACAAAATATCAAAGATATGGATTTTAAATTTAATATAAAGAAAAGAAGGTACGAAGCATCAAAAGAAAATGTTCAGTCAGAGCTGCAACACCAAAACCACGATATAAAAGTCTTAACAGGTAGAAGTTTTAAAAAGTTTGAGTGTTACCAACCATATGAAGCTATGCTAAAAACTAATTTCAGATATCGCTCATTTCGTGCAAGCCTGTCACAACTCTAAATTTAGTATTTTTCAAGAGGGCCTTATGAAATATTGAAATGGCATTACGACCATTAATTGTAAGGGTTGACAGAAAATTGTTAAGAATTTTTGTAATCCATTATATTTTCTTCCAAAAATATCATAAATTTTTCATTTTGCGTCAATAGTGAATTTTTAAGCAATATTTTTGCTAGTGTCTGTGCGAGTTGTGACGTTATTACTACAAAAACTAATTTTTAAAAATGTTTCATTTTGAGTTGTGACGATCTTGCACGAAATGAGCAATATGTTTACTAATAAAAACAATAAATTTATATATGAATTTTAAGAAATACGCAAGGAAAATACAGAACTTAAGGATAAATTGATGGAAATAAAAGGTATGTTTATTGTAAATAACTTTTACTTTAGAATTTTATATGTTTAATCTTTTCGACTTTCTTGGATTTAATTTTTATAAATAACAAATTTAATAGCAGAGCAAAATATTGCTCTGAGCCAAAACTCCAAAAATTTCTTTTTAAACCTAGCTCCGGAATATACGGAAAACATTGACGGAAAGCAAATTAAAAAAAAATTCAGAACTATACCAAACTAATGGCTGTTTTATATGGGAGTATACGTATATATTTTTATTTAAGTGATATTATAAATTTATTATTATTTTTATATTTATTTTATTATATTATTTATATATATTATATTTATTATTATTATTATTAAATTATATTCTCTTTTAAACATTTTTTACTTTTAGTTTGCCGGAGCAAGAGTAAAAGACGGTACTAACTACAATATGTTTTTCGATGTATTGAGAAAAGGTATAAAAGACGTTAGAAATCGTCCTCCAAAAGCACCTGCATTATCAAAAAACGTTTTGCTGAAAATCACTGATTTTTTTCTATGTACCACGGGGTACCTCCGTCTTTGGGGCACCTCCAACAATGGTAAACAGTCCTATGGCAGCACTGTTTACTCGTATGATTTTATCCATCACTAGTAAAAATAACTCTCACAAAGTTTGCCATCTCTATCTAAACAGCTGATGAAGGAAGCTACAAGTGATTTTGTGTTTTGAAGTGAGTTTCTGTAATTTTTGGGTTCGTACACGTACAAGTATTTTGTGTTCTTAATTTTCAAATATTAAAAAAAAATTGTGTTCCAAAATGAGAATTATAATATTAATTTCATTCAAAGTGAAAGAAATGAAAAAGAAATGGTGCAAATTATCAAACAATGAAAATATTAAAAAAGTGACTTCGGGGTAGATACGGCGTTTGATGTTCAGCCCCATGCTAAAAAACATTTCGGCCGAATGTGACACATTATTAATTTAATACTTTTTTGCTTGTTTTAGGTAAATCAGCATTGTTTTCGTTTTGGAAATGGTCAATCCGATAGGGATGCTGCTATAGAAGATGCAGTTCAGCTTCTGCCTGATGAGTTTGCTTCGGAAAATCAATCGGATAGGGATGCTTTTATAGAAGATGAAGATCAGCCCTGTAGCCCAGTAGCCCTTCAATCATCGGAAAATATTCGGCCAGAAGTCCGCAAAACACCAGAACAGATTCGACCAGTACAGCGCTTAACCACTTCTTAAAAGACTGCCAACTCTGGAACTTCCCGAGTTTTGACAAGCATGGCTGAGAAGAAAGAGGTGGAAGAAAGCAACTTAAAATAAATTCATAATTAGCGAAAAAGAATTTAAAGTTTCGAGAAAAAGGAACAACTCACAATGCATCCAAATCTCGTAAAAATAAAAACAGCTACGATGTTGAAAAGAACCAGCAAACGAAACCTAAAAAACTTAAGGTAGTTCAAAAAGAAAGTTCTTCATCTGATGAAAGTGATACGCATATGATATTTGCAGACAGTGATCAGTCAGTTGGATCTTTCGTCGTAAGCGACGATATGCCGGAAGAAAGCGAATTCTCAAATTATAAATTGACTGCTGACGTTGACGTTAACATAGGCGATTACATTCTTGTAATGATGGCTGCAAGAAACCAATTTATTATGTAGCTGAAATCATTGAGAGCCTTAGCAACTGCACATTCACAGTCAGCTTTTTCCAAATACCGACATTTGTCAAGCCTGAAATTGATTATATCTTCTGGTGTTGCGAAGCGAAATAGAAATGAAGTTTCCTTATCCATCAAATCCGGCTTCAACAGCTCGTTGTCGCACAAAATTAATTTTTAATGTCAATCTTAATAATTATCATATGTAAGATAATTCTTTTCAATGTATAATTCTTTGTTTTTTTTCTAAACACTTTTTAATAAAAATGTATTTGATAACAAAAAAATACTTTGACCAATCACTTTAAGTACTAAATAAATTGAACCACGAAGGTGCCCCGCCACTTGCCGAAGCTACCCCGGCATGGGGCAGATTCAGCCGAAATGGCTTTTTTTAAACATATGAAAAAAAAGTTATAAATAAAACTTCTGGAAGAAACTTCGCACTAAAATTTTAATTTTAAATAATTAGGTAATGTAATAAGCCAACAGATATTTATATATGACAAATATTTTCTGAAATATAGGCCCTTGAAAAAAAAATGCCGAAGGTACCCCAGTCTCTCCTAATTTATGTAGTTATGTTGCTTTTTTTCTTCTTAATTTCAGCATATGCCTAAAAATATGTGAGGTATTTAGCGACACCTTTCGGCTAATAGCTATGAAACTGTTATGCTGTAGAATAATCTTTTATAATTTCAGAGCTAAAACTATGAAATGATATATTCAATATCAAAGTGATACTATAATGACTTCTTACAGTTGAAAAAAGATTTCTGAACTGTTGGTCGGAAAATTTTTAAAAATTTACACAAAAATTTAATAAGAAATTGGAAACTGGTAATGAAAAATTTTTGTTCAAGCATTTTTCAACTGAAATCAAGAAATATTCTTACTATTGTATTATTATAATAAATTTGGATGTGAAATTAAATATGCCAACATTACAATGTCGTTGCGCGTGCAATAGTATTTACAAAAAGGCCAGAATTAATTTTATTTCAATTTTGATCAGTTGAAAATATATTCAATATCTTTAAATAAAATATAGATATGCTTGATTTTGGCATTTTAACGCGACACGGGCTTACCAGTAAAATACAATTTCTCAACGGTTTGCAGAATATATCTATGCTAAAATAAAATATTTTTAAAAAATGTAAAAATAAGGGTAAAAAAGAGGGAGGGGGAAAGGGGATTAAAATATGAAAAATGTTTTTAACAGCTCATAACAAACATCTTTGCCGAAGACAAAAATCGTGTACCGCTTTTAGTTTTAACGCTTCATGTTGATTTCCCTTAGGATAAATTTTTTGACCTTGAATCACGATTTTCTCAAAATCCTGACGTAATGGAGAAATTTGGGTGCCAGATTCGTGATAAGGACCCCGGAAATATTTGAAAACATTTGTCGGTTTCTTACTCGCAACAAAAGGTCTTTTTGGTGCACAGTGTTAGTTTCACATTTAAAATTTCAATCAAAACTTTTTTAAAGCTTTATTCAGTATTCTAGTGTAAAGGCCCGCATTTAGGGCCTCTTTTGACGATCGATAATAAAAAACATATTAACATTTTTAGTATCCATTTTTTTTACTATGTGTTTATTAATATTTCAAGAAAACAAAAAAATTAAAATTTAGCAGGGCCGAAATTGCAATAAAATCAGCTAGTGATTTTTTGCTTTTCATATTGAAAATACGTTGTTGTTGTTGTTGTTTCTTTGGAAAAGATTCGTTAATAAATTGTTCTAACTTTGACCTAAAGCTCAATAAACGATTTTAAACCATCAAACAACTAGAATTTGTATTTAAAATCAAGTATGATTTAAACTAACCAACATTTAGAATTTGTATTTAAAGCATATAAAATCAACATAATAAATAACATGGTCATTTAGAAAAAACTTTAAAAAATAAAAAAAAGAAATTTAGATTTGAAAAAGTTACAGGCTGGTGGAGTGGGGGTGCTAAAAAAGGTGCCTCCATGTTGACACGATTTCAACCCTTCTAGTCATCTGAAAAAATACAAAAAAGGATTGGTAATTAGTAAAAATGTCGCTATAGCCCAAACTAGGGTTAATATATCCCTAGTTCGGGCTATAGCGGCACGGCGGAATGGTG
Organism: Dichetophora obliterata; assembly: GCA_963920525.1. NCBI lineage: Eukaryota > Metazoa > Arthropoda > Insecta > Diptera > Sciomyzidae > Dichetophora > Dichetophora obliterata. The sequence goes on along the minus strand of OY986438.1, from coordinate 123,870,627 downwards.
AATGTTTAAAAAAAAGGAAATTTTTAGGACTTTTTTAAAAATATTAACAAACAAAAATTTTACATAATCCTGGTTCGGTCTATAGAGGGATGTAAAAAAAGGCCCACACCAAATTTTTAGTTAATCGGTACCTTAGATAGGTACCTTAGAGATATTTTGTCAGCCGTGTTTGAAAGAGTAGTTTCGAAAATAACGCGTTTAAAGTTTTTAAATGAAGTTTCAGACAGTCTAACTGACAATACTAAAATGGCTGTAACTTTTAAAATAATTTTAATTTTGAAAAATCCTTTTAAGAAGATATATTCTTGAATATATAAAGTAAAGAAAAATTATTTTTTCAATTTTGTACACTGGAATACTGCCTTAAATTGATTTTGAAAATCATATATTTAAGTTCTCGGCTAAGGTTAGATTTGCAAATTCAAATCGACTTGTAAAGTGAACTGTAAAATATTGAGTTGATGGTTTAAAAAGTGGAATTTAGAGTAAAAAATTTTATATTAAACTATAAAATATAAATAAATTTATTTTCTAGAACATAAGACTACCGGTTAATCCGTTAGATAATCCGGAGATAAAATTCTTCAAGTAAATTTCAAGAAAACTTTTTTGTAATGTACGAATTTTTTCTTCTACAAATTGTCTCAAAGCAAACTGGTTCTTTTAAAAGATACACTTCAAAATTCCTTTAACTTTGCGCTTTTGAACAGTATTATTGTATCTAATCAGTTTGGCAGAGCTACGAAGTTATTCGATATTAAGCTATTTTTTCAAAACAAATATCTCAGGAAAAAACAGCACCAGCATAGATTTACATTAGAAAAATTTGTGTAAACGTAAAAACTTTTGTTATTTCATTTGTTACAGTTGGCTTTTTATTGTAGTTTTTGTTGATGTTGTTGTTCGTATTGGTGTTGTTTTTGTTGCTGTTGCCATTATATAGTTGTTAAAATAGTTTGCCATTTGTTGTGAAACGAATCGAATGGAATAGCAAATAAACAAGCACAACAACATCAGATACAACAACAGCAAACACAACAACAGCAGAAACAACGTAACAACATCAAGTTAGTACAAGTATTAATACAATAAAAAAAAAATTCAACAACTAAGCAAAAAATATAAAAAAATGCATTTTTGCTGAAGTTACAGCGAAAATTTGTACGGTTTTATTTCTTAACATTTTTTTTCTTCTGCGGATAATAAATCCTAACGTTCGTTCTATCTGCTAAATATCTACGAGTATCTACTTCGTTCTTTTTTCTGTTTATTGCAGTTTTTTTTTATATTTCTATGTGAGTCGCCGCGTTGTTGCTGAGGGTACGTTTATATCCGATCGTATAGGGCTGAGGACTTAAAATAACGATTGGATCGTAAAAATGTTTTATGACTACTTTCTGTGGGATTTTTATAGGTGACTGCAATGGGCGGCGGCTCGTCTATGAATTGGATTCGTTCCTTCGTGTGCTCCGTTACTCTAAACATTCGCTGAGCTCAGCAAAAGCTCTACAGGTGTATAACGTTCGTATCCGTTGCTCCCAGGCAAGGACTAAGTTATAAAAGGCGCACGTTGCTCTATTTGTTGGTGTGTGTGTGTGTAGTAGTAGAGTATCTGTATGGTTCTGTATGTGTGTGTCGGCAAGGTTTCTACTGCCTTCCAGACTATAAATAAAATCATTTGGCTAAAAGTCAATGAAGTTATTTAGTTTAATGCTTATCTAAAGGATGTTGTAACTATAAAGAGCTACAACAACAGCAACAACGATGATTACAACAACAGCTGCAACTCGGTAACATTGCAATTTGTTGAATGAAATATTGTTGGTAGGTTTAATACTTAACATTTTAGTTTTTTCAGGCTTTATTATTTTTTTTATTTTTTCCCCTATCTCTCTCTCTCTCTTTCTCTCTGTCGATTCCCTCGTATTTTATTGTGACAACAGGACATTTCGTGTAACTTTACGACTTTATGTTCTCGGTTTTACGTTGTCAATATTTGATGCACATTCAATGTTGATGTTGTTCGATTCTGGTTTTTTGTTCAATATTTGAATTGTTGCATCACGTGTTGTAATTTGTCGTATTGAAATTTATATGAGGCACCACACACACACACAAACAGAAAATGGCAAAGTCGTAAAAATTCCAATATCAATATTCATGGGGGTTTCAATATAATGTCGATGATGCTTTGAAAGGATTGCCTCTAGATATTTAAATTTTAAGCTATTCCTTTGTGTAACAACAGCATTCACTCATGGCAGATGATGCTGATGAAATCTGCTCACTTCAAATGGAATTCATTAAAAAAATGATTGAGCAAATAAATGAATAGATTTTTATGAGTACAATAGAGAAATAGGTGCTTTCCAAAAATTTGAGATTATTAGAAAAAATAATTTTAATGCATTTTCATTTTGTTGTCTGAGTATGCGGAAAAAATTAACATTCGCCTTAAAATATATAACCATTTCAGTCGGATGAGGTAAAATTTCACCCTCTTTGCTTTTTGTTTGAAATTTGGTTCAATATAAGAGAATGAATGGTGCGGTAATTTGTGAAATTTTGGTATCAATCGGTTTGAAGCTATAAGATTTTCTGTATGTCTTACCACATAAATTTGTGTAAAAATAGCAATCTCAAAAACATATTTCCTACTCCTTGATCGCACGTACAAATCTATATTTTCTAACGGTAAAAAATCTATATTCGTAAATATATTTGACAAAAATTACAAATAAAATTATTAACTTACAAAAAAAAAATAATAATAGAAACAAAATAAACGAAAATATTTCCAAAAAAGAAAATAAAGGTACATAAACTTATCAAAATATTCCCATACAAAACAGAGATTGGGGTAGTGCAGGTGCATACGCAGGGAATGGTGTTCGGGGTAAGCCCCTCTCACAAATGATCGAATTTCAAAAAGCATCCAGAGGTACTCTCAGCACAACATGGCAGCAGTTGTGTGTTTATGATTACAACAAAGATCTTTATTGACATTGACATTGCACATTGGTAAAAAAAGACTCAATTAAAAATATATGTTGTGAAAAGACTATAAAACATAAATGTTGTTTACGTAAATAATATTAAAAACAATATTCCAAAATAAATTTTTTGTTTGTTTTAAATGCATCTTATTTTCGCTACAACCTTTACTAAAATTATTAAGTTTTGCCCAATAAGAAAAATTAAGCGCGACTTTTAGAAAACGCTGTAATTTTCCACTTTGTAATAGTAGTTAAGGGTGTAGCGACAAGTAACCTTGTTAATACCCACTTTAACTATTTTGTTTCCAATAAATTAGGACCAAAATATCTTGACACCGACTGAAAAGGACTATTTTTATGCCACCTATCGCGAAGAAGATTTATTTAAAAACAAACAAAAAATGTCTTTTGGAATATTGTTTTTTATATTATTTACGTAAACAATTTCTTAAGTCTCTATGTATTATAGCACAAGGTGGCGCAAAAGTAACCTTGCGATGTTTTTTGGCTGTAATTTAAAAAAAAAATGAAAAACTTTGATTCTTCTTGTGGATTATTTTTATTTGGTCTTTTAATTTTTTTTACATCAAGTCGAGAATATGATAGGTCCTCACATTCTTGACGGATATTGTCTTTAAGAGCTGCAAGAGTCTGAGGCTTGTTGACATAAACCCGCGACTTCAAAAAGCCCCACAAAAAGAAGTCTGGAGCGGTCAAATCAGGCGATCTTGCTGGCCAGTGCAAATCGCCAAAACGGGAGATTAGGCGCCCGGGAAAGACCATATCCTTCAGCATATCGGTTGTGGTACATGCAGTGTGTGCCGTTGCACCGTCCTGTTGGAACCACATGTTTTCCAATCCCAATTCATCAAGTTGCGGCAAAAAGAACTCGTTGATCATTGCTCTGTAGCGCTCACCATTCACAGTAACCATTTCCGGTTACATCGGTAAAAAAGGTCCGATGACTCCTCCAGCGAAAACAGCACACCATACAGTGACTTTGAGCGGGTGTAATGGCTCTTCGTGGGTTACACGCGGATTTTCAGTGCCCCAGAAGCGTAAATTTTACTTATTTACGTACCCGCTAAGATGGAAATGGGCCTCATCACTCATGATTATTTTTGATGAAAAATCATCTTCCTCTTGGTGGTGATTAAGGATGGCTTGAGCGTATGTTAGACGCGATTGGCGGTCAGCAGCTAACAGCTGATGCACCGTCTGGACTTTGTACGGAAACATCTTCAAATCTTGTACCAAAATTCGCTGTAAAGACCGTCGACCGATACCCATTTGCGTGGCACGTCGTCTGGTCGATGTCGACGGCGCTTCCATGACATCCTCGGCTACAGCAGCAATATTCTCTGCAGAACGGCTACTCCGGGGTCTGCCACGCCTGGCAGCATCTCGTGTTGTACCAGTCTCTTCGGAGCGGCTAAACGTCGCAGTGTTTCACCAGTAGGCGTTGGACGGCCAGGAAGTCTGCGACGAAATTCACGTTGTGCCAAAGTCACCGACCGATTATTGGTCAAATATATAGTCATCAATATTCCGCGTTCTGGAGCAGTGTAGCGTAACATTGTTTATTAACGTGTATTTCGCATGTGTTTACTACACAAATGTCAAAACAGAACTGACATTAGGGGCCAATCGCAAAATTTATAGCATTTTCTGATAGGAGGATTACTTTTGTGCCACCTTGTATATATATATATATATAAAATTGAAAAGGCCATTTCAGCTCTTGGAAGGACTTTGATTTATTGTTAACCAGTAATTGATCAATTGTGTTGTTCGTGTAAATTAATGTTTGAACACAAATGATCAATCAATCAACGGGTTTTAAGGTTTGCCATTGTCTTTGAGGTGGCGGCCGAACAGAAATATAATTTCAATTATAAAAACATTCTGTCTTAGCTGGTGTTTGAACCAGGATTCTTAAGCTTACGGGCCACGCACACTACCAGTAGGCTACGGCCGCCACATGTATTATAGTAGGTCTGTTTCCGTACTAACGTTCAAGCAATAGAGAGTAACTTGATTATCTGTCAAAATGATAAAATTTATCAAAAAGTACGGAAACGACTTCAAGTAAGTTTTAAGCTGTTCACGCCTTTTTGCATCAGAAAAAATTTATTGTTGCTTGAAATTATTAGTGTATTTGTAGAAAGAACACTTTGTGCAAAATATATCAAACAGTAATACTTGCATTTAATGATAGGAATAATTTTTATTTCTCAAAACATCAAAAATATTGATCTTATTATTTGACATTCAGCTGTTTGCAGCTTGGAATTCATGCTCGAAGAAGTTTTTCAAGTAAAGTTCAAGTAATTGTAATAGAATAGAGAGTGACATTGTGCTTGTTCTTCCTCTCTCTCTCGAGCTTGGAAAATGTGTAAAGAAACGCTTTCAAGTGACTTCAAGTTACTTGAAGTGAGTACTTGAAGTGAGTAGTAACAGACCTAGTATTTTCACATTAAATATCAACGCTTGTTAAATTTGAATTGAAAATTCATTAACATTTTACGTTTTGCGTCATAACTTCTGAGCCCTTGAAGAACATACTTTCATTTTATATCGTTGGAAAGGTAATGGAACGTAAAAATATTAAAATTGTCGGCCTTTGTAGTCTAGAGGAGAGTGCGCTAGACTATCAACCGAGGTCCCTGGTTCGAATCCGGGCTCGGGCATTTTTCTTTTCACTTTCTTTGTTATTTCCTACATTAAAGAATTATAGAAAATTAAAAATCCACAAACCAATTGTGGAAAATGTTGAATAAAAGGACAGGAATATACAACTAAAGGCTGGAAAATCTTGCCGAGATTAAGGCATAACACTAGCCTTGGTTAAAAGCAATTCAAATTGTCTTTCACGGTTGTTACGCCTAATCAAGAATTCACGTATGGTTCCAATCAATTCCTCTAAATAATCTGTCCCTTTTCTTTCAGGTCAAAGATCAAACCGTGTTTGTATAAGGTGCATGCCTGGGTTCTTTCATCTTTTAAAAAAAAATTCAGAAAATTATAGTACCTGCTGCTGGCATGGTATTAAACTCTGAAATTAAGTATTGGTCGGCTTACTGCAATTTTTTCAAAAGTTTTAGATTTTCCCCTTAAAATTGACGAAATAGTCATTCTAATGATACGCTATTAAGAAAATCGAATTTAAATTGACTGAGCTACGCTTTTTCAAATTGGACCCTATTTTGGCATTCGCATAGCTGTGGGTCCGTGAAAAAAATCTTAAAATCTCAAACTCCGGAATTGACTTTCTAAACAATAAACCAGTCTAAGAACAAAATTTGAGCCAATTAAGAGATGGTCAGTGAAACTTATAAAGGGTGTCCCAACAAGAGCGCAATTTTTAAATTTTAAATAAAACACAGATATTTAAAAAAAATCGTGAAACTTTATTATATCGTAAAGTAGACAGAATGAGGTTATGTATGGAACAATATATCGTAGCAAAGTAGACAGAATGAGGTTATGTATGGAACAATATATCGTGCAGATGGCCGCCGCGGCTTTGCTGGCATACACGCGATCTTTTAATGAAATTTTCAATGACCGTTTTGCATAAATGCTGCGGTATTTCATTAATGCAGCGTCCAATTTCCTCTTTTAAGGAAATCATTTCTTCAATTCTAGGCAAGAAAAAACTGGTAATCATTTCACGATACCGAACACCATTGACTGTTTGCGCTTAACCTGCCTCATTTTCATAAAAAAAAGGTCCAATGATTCCTCCAGCCCAAAAACCACACCACACAGTGACACGTTGAGGATGCATTTGCTTCTCGTGAATCACTCGAGGATTTTCCTCACCCCAAATGCGACAATTCTGCCTATTGACGAAGCCATCAAGATGGAAATGGGCCTCGTCACTGAAGATGATTTTAGCGGCAAAATCAGCATTTTCATGTTGTCTCTCCAATACCCAATTAACGAACTCCCTTCGCTGTCCATGGTCAGCTGGCTTCAGTTCCTGAGTCAATTGAACTTTGTATGCATGAAGATGCAAATCTTTCGTCAAAATTCGCTACATAGTGGATTTGGAGACACCAATTTGCTGAGCTCGGTGTCGAATTGAGGTGGATGGAGTTTGAGCGACATCATCACGTACAGCTGCAACATTTTCGGTCGATCGACCTAGTCGAAGGCGCGTTGTTGTCTTTACATCACTAACAGACCCAGTTTCGACAAATTTATCCATTATTCTCTTTACAGTTGACTCTTTTGGAGCATTATTGTGACCCCAAATTGATCGAAATTTGCGAACTGTAGCCACAAAACTTTCACCATTTTGGTAAAACAATTTCACAATGAGAATGCGTTGTTCATTCGTGTAGCGCTCCATTTTTAATAACCTCGTACAACAATAACAATTGTTCAAATGTCAAACAATGACACTTCGAATGGCGCCAAATTTAAAAATTGCGTTCTTGTTGGGACACCCTTTACTACACTTCAATGTAAAAATGGGCGATATATTGGAAACAATTTGTTCCTATTTTAACGAAATTTGTTTAATGCAAATTTTTTTATTACAAATTGCTTTAAAAATTTTTAAATTTTGTATAAGAAAAAATGCATTGATATCAAAGGCATTGTGTTGAATTTTAAAACGTGATAATTTTCTAAGTGTATTGATTTGATAATGTATATTGATTTTGACCATTATTTTGTACCCCATATTTCTTGGCACTGGTTGAATCAGACAAATCAAACTGTAACGTTTATGGAATGACTTGATTTTTGCGATGAAATAATATATCCATCAACTAGACCATTCCTAAAGATTATTGCACCGTTGCCGGTTTCAGTCGCTTTAAGCAAACGCTTGTTTTCGTCGCTTCGAAGACTCAAAACATATATGAGAAATAAAACTTGAGAAGAAAGGTTCAGTAGGTGAGCTCTTCTAAAAGTTTACAGGGATGTGGAGAGACAGACCACAGAAGAATATATAAATGCACTAGCCCAAAATAAAAGTAGACTTAACATTATGATATAAAGTTTATTTCGTATAAAAAATTGGTATAAGTCTAAATAATATAAGTTAAAACCACCCCCGATATTTTGTTTTGTGTACGCGCCTGGAGTAATGCGCTAAATTTCCAGTTTCAGCTAATATGTACTAATGGTGTAAAATAATTCACTGCTATTGGTGTTCTGGTGTTGGACGACCGCATCTTCGTTGGAAAGACCAAGTAGAGGACAACCTGACGAAGCTTGGATTTTCCAACTGGCGCCAGCAAGCGAAAGACATTAATGGCTGGCGCAAATTCTTAGATGAGGCCAAGACCGACATACGGTTGTAGCGCCAACTAAGTAAGTAAGTAAGAATTGGTGTTCTATTAGATGAATTGAAAAATACAAGCCTCACTATATATTAGTGATAGTAATCGTGAAAAACTGTTCACTAAAATTCATTTAATAGTGAAAAAAAAATTCTACAGCTTTTTTTTAACTAAAATTAATCGTGAAAAAAATATCTACACTAATAGTTCATTATTATTGTGGCTATAAAATAATGGCTTTCATTATTATTATCAGAGTTGGGCGTAGTGCACTAAATGTTAAGTGCAGTGTGCCTTTCACTAGCACTAAAATATATTGAAAGAAATTCTATTTTTCACTATTTTTTTACCAGCTTTGGTAACTCTAGTGGTAGTGTTATATTGTTGCACTATAACTAAATTGAGAGGTAGTTACTAAATCTCCACTACACTCAAATAGTGCAAAATTTTAACAGCCGCTAAATGAAAGCTGCAATTGAAAGTTTTTCCACTCAACTTTTAAATATGACTGGTTTTACAACTATTTCAGTTAGACTTGAATTAAAAAAAAATCTATAATTAAGAAAAACTATTTTTCGAGCTTCTGGTCTTATATGTTTACGAAACAAGCAACAACAGCTCTGAATGAGCATCACCAAGCTAGGATCAGATAGACAGTTTATATAAAATTGGTGTTATTTAAAATAATAGTTTCATGAAAGTTAAATTGCTTACAGCAAATAATTGTTAGCATAGCTTATTTTTCTTGTATTACTTAATATTTCTATATTTTACTTAGAATAGCATAGAAACATACAAATTTCTGTGTAATATTTAAATACTCAATACTACCAGTAAACTGTTCCTGTTTTCTTTTAATTGAGTAATAACTTTCTGTGCTGTACCACTATTAGTGCAAGTATTTTTTTTGCACTATTTATTTAGTGCAAAACAAAAATTTTCCACTAAGCTGCAAACATTTTTTTCCACTATTCTTACATGAATTTGAGTGAGAAATTTTTCACTATCACTCATGTATAGTGAGGCTTTTATTTTTCAATTCAGCAGTCAAAAATAATAGAAGATAGAGAATAATTTTACACTATCAGTACATGTAAGCTTAAACTGCAAATTTAGTGCACTACGCCCAACTCTGATTATTATATATTATTAAAAAACAAGATTAATGTATAGGATTTGTATTCAATGTTTTTTCAATCATTTTCCCTGAAATAATGTTTCGAAGGTATCTTCGTGTAATTATTGTATTGAAAACTTTCATCAAAAAACTAATATTTTAAATAACAGCACTTGTATATGAAAATTTTAAAATGTGAATATTTGCACTTTAATAAAAAAAATTCAAAAATGTTTGCCCATATAGAAATTTATAATATTTTATTATTTTAGGATTATTTTATTCGAATCTGGCTAAAATAATTTCAAAACCAGTAATATTTGAAAGTTGAGTGGAAACATTCGTAATTGCAGCTTTCATGTAGTAACTGCTGAAATTTTGTACTAAGTTTTAGCGTAGTGCAGATTTATAGCGCTTTCGTTTCTCGACAAATGTGGCATTTTTTCTGCCCTCTTTCTGCCACCTTTGAGAATTTGGAATTTTTGCTACTTTTGAGGTGAACATTTTCGAGAAAAGAACGCCACTTAACTTTAGAGGTCACTGTTTTTGTTTTTCTCAAGAGGGCAGAATTTCCAAAAAGAGCAGAAAAAATGTAGCATTTTTTCAAGAAACGAAAAAGCCATTAGTTACTCTAATATCACTAGACTAAAGTCTCTAGTGATAGTGAAACATCTCTTCACTATCATAAGCTGGTAAAAAATAGTGAAAAATATAATTTCTTTCAATATATATAGTTCTAGTGAAATGCTTAGTGCACTCATCATGTTGTGCACTACCCCCATCTCTAATACAAAATAATATTATTAATAAAAAATATAGCGTGACTCATTTTCAGCCCGGAAAAAAAGAATGAAATTATGTCTTCAACAAGAAAAAAATCTATTAATTAAATTTAGACGCGTAATAATTTTGGTCACTTTCTGGCATAAACTTACAAAGAAATTGTATATAAACAATTTTTCAATTAAAACTAAAATTAAAATTAAAATTTTTTATGATCGGTACTCAATTCTTTTTAAAAAATGTTTTTTGGTGTAGAAAATAAGTGCTCAGAGCTTAAATTATAATATTTGCTTTTTTTTAATAATAATAGAATGATAGAAAAATTTACATGGGAATATGTAAGTTTTCGAAATCTGTGGACTGCATTTAAATAATTTTCAACTTTATTTTAATTGATTTAAAGTTTTTTATATAACTCACGAGTGACAAAATGCTGTGTCTATTTCAAGTGTTTTCAATATTTGTCTAAATTAATATGAACACAATCAATTTCCTGTATTTAAGAATGTCCTGGCTCAGAAAATTTTTAGGTGATGCTTTTCACTTCTGGATTATCAGATTAACATTTTAATATTGCTGTGGACATCATGCGATACACATATGATAATTTTTTAATATTTGGATGTTCTGCTAGTTACGTATTCAATATCTTATTAAGGCAACTAATTTTATCGGAGCCTACACGACCACTACCAGACAAAATTTAGTAGACTCTAAAATAGGTGAAATAAAAAAAGTCAGAAATTCGTTGGATCCCTCCCCTACTTGGTTATCAAAAACTCTTTCTCACTATTGATATTTTCTAACCTCTAAATTTCTAGCTGCACAACAATTACTAGCACAACAAGGTGTAGAGGAGTATATTTGGACATTCTTGAAAAGATCTTTTGTTAATAACAATAATTACAATAAAGTCAATCAAGCTTTGTATACAAATATTTCACCAATCTTTTAATACCCCTTTCCATACCACTTTCCATACCCCATACATTTTCACTTTTAAATAATTCGAAATATTTTTAGCAGTTACTTAAAAAAATGACTAGCCACTATTATGATAGTTAAATGCACGTAGAGCAAAGTGGTTTTCTTTAATCAAGTATAAAATTTTGCTCTATACGCCAATGAATGGCATTGGGGCAAGATGCTATAAAAATTTCTGTTTAAAGGGATATAGAGCGAAATGGGCATATTAATATGTCTGTTTTTGGAAGAGCTAGCCAAAAAAGATTGCAGATTTGAAAATGTTGGTATCTAAAACCTGGAATGGCACCATTAACTCGAAATTGTCCAAGTGGCGTATGGAGCACATTCCCGGACGATGAACTGTGTACTATAAATTATTTACCTGAACGGGGTAAAATTTTCCTCCATCAATATCTCAGGTGTTCGGACAGGTACAGACCTAAATTTCTATTCTAGGTATCCCTTGCTAACAAATGCGCATTTCCGCCTCGGACTGAAAAATTAAATGTTACTTAAAACTGTTTTAAGCCTCCGTAATAGAAAAAGAATGTTTAAATGTATATTATGAGAGCACTGAGAGCTGATCTCAATTTGAATTTTTTAAAAATTGCAACAAACATGATAAATGGCAACAAAAATTGAAAAATGGTGACAAAAGCTGAAAAATTTTAACGAAAGTTGGAATATTATATAAATAATAAATACTCGTATACTACACAGTTTAATAAAAATGTTTTTCAGTTTTCGATTGTAACGGTCCTGAATTATACTTAATATGTTTTTCTAGCTCAATTAAGTAAATAAAACTATAAAATATTTGTACATCTTTTGAAAGGAAAAATCTATCACATAACGTATATCAAGTAACGTATCATATTATGGTGTGTGTACAAAAATAATTAAAAAAGATTTTTCAACGAAACAATTATTAATATGTAGCAACATTTTTCCAAAATATATTTTAAAAAATTTGAAAAAAAATTGGTGTACAGTTTGCAAATTTGTTCATTTATGTTGATGCAGGTAAAAACCACTTTTATTTTATGTCACGCAAAGTTACATTTTTGGTGGCTTCTATCTAAGAGTTGAACTTTTGACAACTCTTAGCTTTTACTCCTTGTATATACAGATCGCTTAATAAACTAATGAAAAATTCAACTAAGAAAATTGTAAGTTAATTTTTTTCTTTGCTTTTCCACTCAGGACTGTCACGTGCGTAGCTACAGAAATGCCCGTATGTGAATTTGAACAAAATCGGCAGGCGGGAACTATGTTCAGACTGGAATGGTTTAAATTAAAAATATTTTATTTCAAACTGTTATCAGGAGTTGAAATGTTTTTTGGACAGTCCCGCGATTGCAAGGCAAAAAATTCCGATATTTTTGGGATCCCGGGATTGCCTCCGCTGCAAAAAAAAATCAAAATATTCCAACAAAAAATTTAATGAATTCCTAAAAAAACTTGATGTGATTTTAAAAATTTTTTAAATAAAAGCCTTTCTAAAACTATCTATACAAAAAAACATAATAATTAAAAACTAATGATACATCCTAAAAAATACTGAAATGGAATTTTAGTATGAAATACAAAAATAAAATTTTTTTTTATCTAGCTGTACTAAATATGACGTGATACTACCTTAGAGATACCAAAACATGACCTTACAGATTAAAAAAAATTTCTTTAAACAAGCTGTTCAAAATATCACAAAATTCAAACACACATGCTTCTTCCTTAGAAATACTGAAATGTGGTTTTAATAATGCAGAAATAAAAATTTTTTAACTAGCTTTACAAAATATGACGTGAAAAATATAGAAATATAAACTCTTTTTTAACTAACTGTACAAAATATAATAAAATTGTAACTTAGAAAAACTAAAATGTGACCTTAAAAAATTAAAAAATAACTTCCTTAAACAAGCTGTACAAAATATCACAAAATGCCTACTTAGAAATACTATAATTATTGAACTATTTTTTTTAAATAATTTTATGAATATTCTGAATAAAATTGATTTCATTTAATTAAGAGGATTTTTAAGAAATGATCTCTGTTTTTAAAAATAAACAATAAATACTATTCAAACATTTAATCAAAACTGTGCTTTTTAGTTTTTAAAATCTTCTGCAATGTTTTGTGTTGTAAAACAGGGAATAACTACTTTGAAACACCATAATTAGCAGGGACCGAAAATAACAGTTATTTTTTAAATTTCTATTCAAAATGTCAAATGGAAAGAGTAAGTCTATTCGATATTTGAATTAGTAATGTGATGCTTCTTAGCTCAGGAATAATAATCTTTAATGATTTTAAAGATTCTGATTTTTTTTAAAAAAGTCAATAAATAATCATTATTTTTTGACCAATTTTATTTTGATCAGAAACCATAGTTAAAATTTTACTTTTATTTTTTCCATCAAAAGTAAAAGTCATATTTTAATTCTTATATCATCTGCGTGCAGTCGCTGTTCCAGTCGCAAAAAAATTTGCAAAAAAATCAAAATAAAATTTGCAATGATAAGCAACTAAGCGATGCAATGCAACGATATGAAGATCGATAGCAATGTTTTTATCTCTGTGCAAAAATGTTACGAATTTAGATGTAGAAAAATAAAAAATGCACTCTATTAATTGTTTCGAAAATAAACACTATTATATTAGTTAATAAGAAATAGATCTGTCAAATTTTCAGTTTCTAAATAAATTAACAGCCCTATTCTGGCAAATTAACAAATTGTTAACCAGTATTTTGAATATTTCTATGTGTTTGTTGTTTTCAATACAAAATTTAAAGCTCAACAAACAAAATTTGTTAATAAAATTGTCAATAACTGAAAAGCAGCTGACAATTTTTATCAAAATTTTTTATTTTTGAGCTTCAAATTTTGTTCTGAAATAAAAAAATTACAACAAACATAGAAATATTCAAAATACTGGTTAACAATTTGTTAATTTGCCAGAATAGGGCTGTAAAAGTCATATTTTAACTTTTATTTTTGATCAAAAAACTAACAATCAAATGTTAACTTTTATTTTTGATCGAAATGAAATCAGTCAAAAAATAACGATTATTTGTTGACTTTTTTGAAAAAAATCGTAACCGTTACGGTCTCTGATATTAAGTCTTCCAACAAGTTCATTTTCTAAGGTTTGTGCAAACCAGGGACTAGTCCCGGGATTATGTTTTTCCAATCCCGAAATCCCGGTATTGCCGCAGCGTTCCGAAATTGGATGCCCTATTTTATACATATTTTACACAAATAAAAATATTAAGGGTTCTCATCTAAGCAAGTAAACATGTAAAGCATTTAAACTTTTGATGAGCGATAAAGTGTAAATAGCGTAAATGTCGACAAAATGACGGCTGCTGCTGCGACAACATTATGACTTTTTTAAATTTTTAAACTTTTAAAAACCTTCATTAACATAGAAAAATAAATAAAAAGTGTTCATATTTACTTCAACTACTTTAAATATGTAATGATTAGCTCCAAAGACAACCCTCATTCACACACGTAGATTTTCACGCCCATACAAATTTTAACAGATAGTTTTCGCGCATGTAAGTTCACAAGGTTTACAATGTTTACGGGTCAGTTACATGCCTAGATGAGAAGCATTATTATCAACTTAAACGTTGTAATAAGCTGCTTATTACTCGAGTGAGCGATTGCTTGACTGACTATTCAAGGTAGATTAAGTCTTTTACGATGTTGTTGCTATTGTTGTTTTTGTTGTTTATTGTCATAGAATGAGAGTTGCCTACTTGTGTCCCATGACCAGGCAGATAAGAGATCAAATTTTAAATTGTTATGAACTAGTTCTAAAATGGGCCAATTCTGGTAACTTTAAAATACCTTTTGTATTAATCGATCTAATGCTTTTTAGTAATGTTACTCGTAATGTAATAGGAAAAAACCACTACCCCATTGTTCACCTTTGAATAGTTGGATATAAGTGCTTTAGGATACAGGAATATATTTGGTTGATATAGTAAGAGCCTTGATTATAACAAGTATTAAAGGTATTTTTTAATCATGTATGAAATTTTAAATATATCCCAAATTAATTTTGATCTTATTTTAGATAACCTTCTATCATTCCATCCTTTCAAATATGCAGCAATCACCAACCATGAAAACTATGATAAGAGTAGAAGTTAGGCTTATAGCCACTCTTAAAGTGAGACTACTTCCAAATTGCAGCACGACTTTCCCATCAGTACACGATTTAAAATTTTGGGTAATTTTTTTCCAAAAACAAGGGCTACAAATAATAACTTTTAAAGTTGAAAATTCAAGTTTTTAGTCAAACTACACATTCAACCAAAAAGGTTGAAAGTTGTAATAGAGATACTTAAAGACATTTTTATTTATTATTATTAAATATGAATATTAATATTTCATATATAAAACATTGAATATATATTTTTAAATAAAAGGTTGTTTTTTCATCCAAAGAGGTTGTAAAATTCAACTAAAAGGAAGAAAAATAATGTTCACAGATACAATATTGAGCAGGGAAAAAAAAGCTCTCGAGCGCGCTACTCTAAGTATGGCTTCTGGCTTAGGAGTCGTTCATAAACTTCGTTACCAATTTGGGGGAGGGGTGTTTGAAATGCACAACCATAAGTTAGGGTAGGGAAGGAGAGGGGTTTCAGATATTGTAAAGTGACCAAAAATGAAAAAAAAAACTCAAAAAATTCTTCTTAATATTATTTAAGACTAGAGGATATGAACAATTTGTTACTTTGGAATTGTAATATTTTTTTAAAAATTTTTTATATTTAATGTTTTTATTTGAATTTTCTTTAAAAATAGGGAAGATTAGCCAGAGTGATAAAAGTGTTATAAAATGAGGAAAATATGTGTTTTAAGAAAATATATTTTTATGATTTGAGTAGATAAAATTTATAATATTAATTAATCAAAAAATGACACACAAGCTAGTTTTGTTGTAAAATTAATATAAATTCAAAATTGCGCTTTTAACTGCCTTTTATTTAGTTAATGTAAATATTCGTTAAAATGTCACATATTGCATTACTGTATAATAAATTAAATTTATTTCTCTTGAAGTGTAAAGATATTTTAAGCACACAGAAAATGAGTTAGATTTTTAGATTTTTACCGAGAAAGAGATATTGATATACATTTTTTACATAAATTATTGTTGAAGCTTCAACATTCTGTAACAACTTTTTGAAGAAAATTAACTTCATCAAAAAAATGGCAGGTAGCGTTGTTTTTTTATAACAGAAAAGTTGGAAAATTTTTGTTAAGCTGGAACAACTTTTGCTAATAAATGCCATATCATATGAAGGCTATTTAAAAATAGAATTTTGCATGTATATTATTTTAAAGTCAAAAAAAAACTTGTGTGTCTTTTTTTATTTATTAATATTATCATCAATTCACATTTTAAAGATTAGCACTACTAATTCGGACACTCACTGTATACGTTTCTTAGGTTTAACATTGAAAATTTTTCTGCTTTAAAAATTATTAACTACTTTTTTTGAAATGAAAACTTCTTTAGGCGCGTTGAACGATTTTGGTAGAGGGTAAATCATTGGTTTGCATCATCGTATTTTTCCAAGGAAATCGTCAAAAATACAGACAGCAAAGATAACAAGATAGGAAAATTACAAAAAATAACCTCAAAAATGTTTGCATGTATTTGAGCATAAAAAATCAACAGTGATCGTCACTCTTGTTCTTAATCGGCCGCAAGCTCACAAAGAAATCACTTGGGAACTCCTGAAATTAATGCATATAATCTGTTTGTTAGTATATAATTACATAAGTTAGGTTGCAATAAGATGTTTGCATCCAAAACTTATTATTAATTCGGTTTATATTGGTATATATATGCCTTTAAAGTTTGGCAATTTCTTCAGTTGTTGTATTTGTCAACATTTTTGAAAAATTTGCTTTTACTCAAACAGCTGCTATTCATGGTGAGATTTAAAAATGGATCGATCTTCTTCTTTTTCTGCTTTTTCCTGCTGGAACTTCGTATGCAAACAAGAAAAATAATGTATGGATTGAGTGTTTTAACATTTTAATCTTCAAGTTGTGATCAAGGAATATGTTGAACATTCAAATAATTACATGCATGCTCTTATTTTATTACATATCGTCAAATAAAGTTTGAAAATTTTCACACTTGTTGTATTTGTCAGTGGCTTTTTATTTTGACCACTGCGCCATTTTATTTTCAGAGTTGCCAACTATCATTGTTTTATTAATAAATTTTTTCATAAAGGGTGTGTGTCAAAAGGAAACTTTTCAGTCGTGGTAGGATAGAAAATATCAGGATGAATAAAATTTGTGTGTGTTGAAATAAATTTGTCTCTTTTGCAGTGTCAAATGGACGATGAAATTTTGACAATTGCAAATTTTGACTTTTCACATTTCGGTCGTGTTTTAGCGAAAATATTTTATTAGTGCTGTATATTTTACGCCGCCAATTCGGTTCATCCCCTCTAACGCTGCGCAACCGCTGGAATCTTGTAATTCTCTTTGCGTTGTTGTTTTAAATTTGCTAAGTAGTTATTGATGTACAGTTTTGTGGATGTTTATTTGTAGCTACAGTCAGCATATGACATCGAACTAATTTGGAAAACAGTTTATACATATGAATTAAAGAGTATATATAATATTGGTTAATTTATTTGTTTTTAGTAAAAGTGTTACCGTATCGGAAATACATATATATATATATGTATATATAAATATACTATATATATGTATATATATATACTATATATGTATTTCCGATACGGTAACACTTTTACTAAAAACAAATAGATTAACCAATATTATATATACTCTTTAATTCATATGTATAAACTTCATATGTATAAACTATGTATGTATATATATATAATTATTTGCATATATATAGTTCATATATATGAACAGTTTAGCTCATTGAGGAAATTTAAAGCATATTTATGTATATTTATATAATAACAATTACGTATTAAACCTACAAAATAATTAATATTTTCAGTAGTAATTGAATAACTAAAGTCTGCTTATCCTAAGCATTCTATTTTTTAAAACTGTTTAGCTTTAATTTCTTATAAGAATTATGTATAATTTATAAGCTATAGATATTTCTTAATTTTAGAATATTCTATTTTTAATACACAACGCAATATAGATATGATGAACATGTATATTGTGTTAGTGTTATGATATAAATAGATATAAATAAGCTTTAATTTTTTATATTAATTCAATAATGAAATAATTTAAATAAATTACTTTAATTATATGTATTTTTGATATGGTAACACTTTTGCTTAAAAGAAATAGTTTCAGTAATATATAAAAAATTTAATAAATTGTTATAAGCTCTTAACAAAAATAATTCTAATTTCATATGCCGACTGTAGCTACACGATTAGAATTCACAACGTCTACAAAAAATTTCCGGATCACTGCGCCAACAACAATTACCAAGGAAATCTACAAACAAGGACGCACAGAGAAGAACAAGATCAGAGCGGAACTTTTAAAACTTTTTAATTTCATCCTACATGTAGGACGGGCTGCAGTATGAGCTTTCGCATATCCTACATGTCCGTCCGAACTGTCAAATCCATCCTACATGTAGAATAGTCCGAAACCCCCTATTAGCATGAAAATTCTTATATAGTAGTAAGGCGGTCCGTGGCAGGACAACGTCTTCCAGGGAATACTAATATTTTATGTATAGGTTTTCGCTTCGGTCGGCAGTCCTCTCACTGCTATACTTTTTTTTATGTTACTAGGTTAATTTTATGATTTTTGATACAGTAGCTGCGTTCAATTCGCCAGTGCTCAACTCACTTGCGAAAAAGCATTAAAGTCTGTCAATAAATTAAATTGAAAAATAAATACATTTTATTTAAAAGATAGGTATGTCTTCTTAGGTATGTAAGAGAAGGTAGGTATGTCTTCTTAGTTGAACTGTTGGGATCGCTCTAAATCGGATTCCTGCAACGGTACACAAAATAGCAATTAGAGTCTAGATGAGCATGAATGCTGCTGCTCTCAAGCTCTATATGCGAGGAGGAGAATGGCAGATCAATGGTATATCCGTTTGCTGTTGCTAAAATGCGTTTGTGTGGCACCGTCGTTCTTTCCGTTTAGAGACGACCAGAAGAAAACTTGGCAATCAGAACGAAAACTTCAAAAAACCAAAACAAAAACCAATGGCCGCATTCAGCGCAGACAACAGTTGGCAACTGTTGTGTAAAAATTCGCTGAATGGTACAAATTTGGTAGCGCTAACTAAAACTGATAAAGTAGCGAACGCCTTTTAATCGAGCGAACAAATTCTATGCTACATGAACACACTTGTTTGCTTAACTGTCAGATGCTGTTACTAACGCTGTTAAATTTATAAACGCAGAAAGAACGCAGAAAATTTAAGTGAGAAACCTTTGCAATTGAACTAAATTTACAAAAAAATTAAATTGAATATAACTTCTGACGTGTAGAGTAGCAACACATTCAGAGAAAAACATCGTGAACTAAGGTAGCGCTACCATTACAGTTCATAACAGTTGTCTGCGCTGAATGCGGCCAATGACTGCTTGAAGAAATTTAATTTTGTTTTTGTACTCACTTCATATTTTGACCGAATCTATTACATTTTACCTTATCCCGTATATACAAACCAACTAAGAAATCGGCAATTGACCTACTCTATCCTCAACTAGCTGTAGACTTTGTTGTTGTTATCCCATACGAATTTCGAAATAAGCAACATTAATTGAGTATAGGCTGGCGAATCGAACGCAGCTTATATTGATCTCACGCGATATGTACAACAAAATACATTTAATTGAAATTTTATGTATCAAATACATTTTCCATAAATTATGTGTTCGTTGTATACTTTAAAAATTATTTAAAATAATCAATTTTTTGATTGGTCATATTTGTTAAACTTTTGTTTTGGTTGTACAATTTTTTTTCTTATATGTGAAATTTTTTTGGATATTTGGTAAAAAAAAATTTTGACTGTGGCAACCCTGCTCGCGACAACGAAGAAAAGGAAGCTTCATTAACCGATTAATGACAACGTATGATATATCATACGCGATAAAAGCATTTTTTTAAAATACCTCAAAAATCCTCAGCCAAAGCTTTTGCTTCCAACAGTAAGAGAAGACCAAAAGTATTCCTTTTCCAAAAAAAATTTATAAAATTGACGGTTAATGCCTTTTTATGTACTTTTTTTCGAACCAGTTCGTGCAGTTTAAAAAAAAAATGTGAGCAATGCCACTAAGGTGAGTTATTTTGTTTTATTAACCTCAAGAAAAAAGAAAATATGATTAAAAAAGTGCATTAGGTTAAAGTGGAACGCCTACGCTAAGATATTAAAATTTTGCAATTTATAATTTTTTCTAATTTTTTTAGATTTTTTTTACTTCTCTACTTACAGACCACTCATGGGACTCGCCACACCCAAATACTTTAGATTATTTTTTTAAACTTCAGAGGTTTCCGTCTAATATTAATACAAACTTTTGCTGAAAATTTCAAAAGCTAAACTCAACGGGTTCTGGTAGTGAGCATTAATGGGTTAACAGTGCTGCAGCCAAGTATCTCAATTACTAATAACATACATAGGATTCACATTTGAAAAAAAGATTTTAAAATCACTAAAAGTTTGCATATTAGACATGTTTTGGCTTTTATTTTAAATTTTTAGCCTTTCGAAGAATGATTTTTTTGATCGAATCTCCTATTCTACCGGCAGTTCAAAAGGTTTTGAAAATGATTGCAATGATTTAAATTCCAGTTTTTCGACAGAAGAAGCCGCAATCAAAATATCGCTATGTTTTTAAAGCGTGCTTTCATCTCATTGATAACACCTTAAAAGAACTTATTAAACAATGATAACAGTGAATCTTCTTCACGTACTATTGTCGTCCGTCCTCTATGCACAGGTTGGGCAAGTTAAAGTCTATTCCGAATCTTTGTCACTGTCAAAAACATGTTTTGAAAAGTTTTGTCAGTGTTCAGATTTTTGACATCTTCAAGAAGTGAGTTTTTAATAGGCCTGGCAGCTCTATACGTCACGTTCAAAACGCGCAAGGTGCAGGGTATGTTCAACGTGCGAACTTCTAACGATAGAGCGCTCAAGAATCGCTGAGATTTTTTGATAACACTGTTGTTAAGACATATGTACCTAACAGTCCAACCAAAATTGGTGCGCCTTGCGTTGCGTTTAAAAGCGCCACGCAAATGTTCTATGAGCGCTACCGAAACTGGACGCTGCGTGAACCTCAACAATCACTTGGGCCTATTCTGCACAATCAGTAATGAAAAAATTCTGTTACTCTGTTATGATTTCAGATACAAATTTATGAGCTGTCAAAAAATCTACTACGATATCAAAATTCGTATTCTGTACGACAATCTTTTATGAAATCTTTTATAAATCACAAAAGATCTTTCGAAATGTACATGACAAAATCTGTTATGAAATCTGTTAAGAAACACAACAGAATAGCATATCAATTTTTCTGCCTTTTATTAAAATTTAAATTTTATTCTGTGTGTTGCTACGTTTATTGTTGCGTCCATTATCTTGTCGATAGTAAGAGGTACATCCAGCATCGCCTCCATCATAGTTAATAGCTCGCTCCCTCTTGCATTCAACATCTTGTCGTTGCTTCTGCTCTGAGTCGTACTCACGGTTGCCACCTCAAATTCCCACGAAAAAAACCTTTTTCCCACAATAGCAAAAATTAATAACCACAAAAATTCCCATGGTTTAAAATTGAAAAAGAAATCCCATCGCAATTAAAAGAAACCACAAAAAATCCCACGGACATTTAAAATAACCACGAAAATCCCACGCAAATAAAAAAGCCATGAAAAATCCCATTTGTGTTTAAAAAACCACGATAAATCCCATTTGTATTTAAAAAAACCACTAAAAATCCCACGGACATTTAAAATAACCATGAAAATCCCACGCAAATAAAAAAACACGAAAAATCCCATTTGTATTAAAAAAAACCACGAAAAATTACCACAGTAATAATACAGACATAACAAATTGTCAAAAATGAAACAAAAAATTAAAAAGAACTTGTATATTTCGTCGCCTGTGTGTTAATTATTCTTTTAGTAATAATATTCAATAAAAAATATTTGTTTAATCCACCTTAAACCTGTATAAAGTTTACAAAAAGAATTCCAAATTAGTTTTTAGTCTTTGAAAAGCAAAACACAATTACGAAATTCTAATCATTTTAACAATTATTGCTCAGCACGCACCGCATCAAAAGTAAAATTCTTTTCGACTGAAAATTCGATGAACAACGAACATTTCGACAGGGTTTGACGTTCGATACTCGTTTTTCGATAACCAGCGAAGATTACGCCGAAAGCAACTCGAAATAAGAGCCAATTACAAATCAATTTTAAGATATAAAAATTTTGTATATTGATAAAAAAGAAAATAATTCACTGAAACATACTTTCCCAATGCATGTAATTATGTCAAAAGTGAAAGAACTCCACCAAACCAAAGTAACCGAAATCGTAACGAATTCGTTGCGAAAATCATATAGATGGGTTGAGACGATTTTGACAATGAACAAAATATGAAAAATATACACTTTTATGCATATATATTTATACATATTTTAGCTGAAAAATAAAAATAAATCCTTCAAAACAAAAAAAAAATTCCACAAAACAAAAAAAAATCCCACGTTAATTAAAAAAAACCACACTCAATTAAAAAATCCCATGGGAATTCCCATTTCCCACGGCAATTAAAAATAACCACAAATGGGATTTTTCCCAAAAAGGTGGCAACCGTGGTCGTACTCCCAGCCCGTCATTGTTTTAAAACAAGCAATTTAAACAAAACGGCAATGATAGTTTGTAATTCTAATGCACAGCACTTCTTCAAAAATTACAGGCCCATTTCTCTGCTTCCTACAATTTCTAAGGTATTTGAGAAGGCTATTAAGAAAAGAATTGTAGCGTTTCTTGTAGCAAATAAATTTCTAAGTTCCAAACAATTTGGTTTTCGCACTGGCTTATCCACAGAGGACGCTTTGTTAGACTTCTGCTCCTTGTTAAAAGGCCTAGACGACAAAAAATGTTGTTCGTGCTTATTCCTGGACATCACCAAAGCCTTTGACATGGTTAATCGAAAAAGGCATAACGAAAAAGTTGCCGGAGGACTTTATTAAATATACCATTATTATCGTAATGGCATAAGCTTCGCAAATATTAAACGCCTTTTAAATTTTTGGCTGTTACTATAAAAATTAAAAATAACTGTTATTTTTTGCCTTTTATTTTTGCAGGCAAAAATAACTGTTACTTTTTACTCTTATTTTTTAGGTCAAAAATAACAGTTATTTTGTGCCTTTTATTTTTTCGGTCAAAAATATCAGGCAATTTGTATTATTTCAAAGGCCGAATAAAAAACTTTAAAAACTAAAAAGCTTTATAGCTCAAAATGTGCGCGCTGATGAGACGATAAAAATTGCATAAAACTTTTTTTTGGCGTTCAAGTGGTCTTTATAAAATCGAATTGCCTGATATTTTTGACCAAAAAATAAAAGGCACAAAATTACTGTTATTTTTGACCAAAAAAATAAAAGCCATTCAATAACTAGTATTTTTGTCGGAAAAAATAAACGTTAAACGATAACTGTTAATATCTGACTTTTTTGATAAAAATCATAACCGGTACGTTCCCTGGGTCAGATATGTAACTGGTTTGCTTCTTATTTATACCACCGAACTCAAAGATTAAAAATAGGCAGTTCCTTTAGCAGACCTACTTAGATTAATCTTGGTGTTCCACAAGGTTCAGTATTAGGTCCAATCCTATTCTTTATTTACGTAAACTCAATTTTTTCACAAGATTTTCGTGGCCGAATAACAGCATTTGCGAACGACTTAGGAGTAACGTACCAGACAAGCTCCCAGTTCGATCTTATCTGTGATGTACATACTTTAAGGGAATGATTTGCAAAACATAAATTAATAATTAGTACTAAGACGAAGCTAATGTTTGTTAATCTTTCTAATCCAGTCTCTCCAAGTGTAGACATTGTTTATCATTCACCTGATTGTCAAAAATTCAGTCTGTGTGTTAATTCATCAACAACTTACGAAGAAAGTAAACACTATAGCGACTGTTGTTTTAAAATTGAAACTGTCAACTAGTTTAGATACTTGGGTGTCATAATAGATAATAATATGAATTGGCGTGAGCATACCAATTATTTGAGAATTTGTTTTCGCTCAATTTTAAGAAGATTATTTATGCTCAAAAAATATTGCTACTCCAACCTTCTTAAAATGTTTTACTTTGGTCTTTTCCATGCAAAACTTAATTATGGTATTTCGTGCTGGGATGGCTCGTATGCTAATAAAATAAGGCCATTATTAGTCCCAAAAAAAAATATCATTTGTAAAATCTGCGATGTCGGCAATAGTTATCCTAGTCATGAGCTTCTTAAATCACTTCAAATATTACCCGTTCGCCATCAATTTTATTTAAAAGTACTTGAACAATTCTTCTCTGCTAAGCAGCTTTCACAAAACAACTAAGTATCGCCGTATAATTTAAGACATGTCGGTAATGTTGCAGTTCCTGCTTTTCGCACGACAGCTTATAGAAACAATTTTCCAATACTGTGCCGTAGTCTATTTAACAGACTTCCATCATCAATTAAGTGTTTGGAATTACAAAATACCTTTTTAAAGCAAGCTAAGTCATGGCTTCTCGGTTTTAACTCACAAGAAATAGAATTGCTTCTTCATCCGAGCACGTAGTCTTGCTTAATTTATGACTTTTCAGTAACATTTACAAGCAGGTCACTTATTAAATCAACTTCTACTACCTCACAAATATTTCCTCCTCTTCACTTTTCCTTCCTCTTCTCTTCCTTCTCTGAAGCCTATAGCTTGTATTCCATAGTATACAATTTTCTTTTTAATTTCCACATATGTGACATTTAACACTACTACTATTTAATACTATTAATGTCACTATCATTCTCCATTTATATGAATTTAAAATGTTGAATTCTGAATATTAATTTTATACATAATTTTCATTTATTTTAATTTAAAATGTTAAACATTGAATATTAGTTTTAAGCATGAAATCTTATAAAGTAAATGTTATTAATTTGAATTGTATTATTATCATTAATGGAGTTTGCGAATTAAATAAACTAAACTAAACTTCTTTAGCGCTAATTTTGTAAAAATATTTGCAATTTACATGTTAAAAGCGATAACTCCTTCAACTTGCGTTAATTTATTTTTTAATTTATTGACAGCAATCAGCTGTTTCACAATAAAAGTTACCGGAATTGTAATAGATTTTTGTTTTCAAAGATTGAAAACAGAATACCATAATATTTCGAAGGACAGAATACCAATTTTAACAGATCTTTAATGGTCGGCTTCTTTTATGATTCATAACAGAAAATTTATAACAGAATAACAGATCTGGCAGAATAGGCCCAATTGCCTTTGTTTTTGTTTTTCTTTTCGTTCACTTTGTTGCAGCCAACTTCACTACCGAACGCATTGTCAAAATTGGAAATTCGAATCGAGTTGCGCTAGTGCGTTGCGTATTTCGGTAGGCTTCATACAAAATTTATGTGCATGAACCAATTTTGACAGATTAATGACGCTGACGCACCAATTTAGGTTGGATTGTAAGTATAATAAGATTTATGTTAGAAAATTTTTCAAATCGATAAGAGCATGAGCGCAGAATATTTAAGCATGCTTAGCGTGCTCCCGTTTTACCCTATTTACGGGGCTGGTATAAATGCCACTCTTTCCACTTAACCTTAAATTAAGATATTGTATTATTTTATTGTATTTAAAATGAAGAATTGGCAAATTTATTTACTTGTATTTGGAAATATTGAATACACCAAACCAAAACAAAAAATATTTATTTTGTTTATTTATTTTTCTAGACCCTGGGGAAGGCTTTAAAAATTAGCCAAAATATCGGAAAAAAAATACAAATATTTGTTTTTTACAAAAATAGCAACAACAATGAACGAAGGAGGCCAAAAAATTTTACACAAAAAAACATGTAAATTGGTCTGCGCTGAATGTCTTTTGTACTAGCTCACGACGAGCTCTGTTTGCACTGGAAATGATCTAGTTGGTTTTTGCAATTGATTCCAAATTTACTGCTGGGAAGCTAAAAGTCTACCCTTACTTATTCAAAGCTTCCCGCATAAAGCTTCATTTTACAAGAACTGTTAGCTAGATAGCCTTGTTTAGCTTCGTTTATTCGGTGGTAGCTAAGTAAAAATATTTTTTGTAAATTCAAATAATTTTTTCTTTTATTCTTTTAATTTTTTTTTTTTTTTTTTGCTAAAATAGAGATGTGAAGTAGCACAAGTTTGCAGATACTTGAACCTACATGGTGCGCTGAAGAGCAAAAGATACATGCACAAGTGGTTGTTTTTGTTGCTATTGCAACTGTTGCCATTGCAATTTGTATGAGCGCTACTTTGGCCATGCTTACATGTACCCAGCAGCTTCAAACGCTGCTTAAGAAAATGCCATGGAGAGTAGTCCGATAGAAGAAGGACTTGGCTTTTAAGTTTAGCTGGGAAAAAAATCTTGAAAAGTTCCACTTGGCAGGCACTCACCTGCAAGCCAAGTGGTCAAGCAGTGGAAAACGTTTAGCTGGAATTATTCTAGTCATTTATGTTTGTTGGTCGGTATTTTTACAATGATAATGGCATGCAAGAAATTTACATACATATATAAGAGTATATGCACACACACAAAAAACTTTTTGTGCCCTAAGATTTTCTTTTATTTAAATAATGTTTTTTTTTTAATGAAATGTAAACAATGTATTTTTGTTGTTGTGTTTACATGGAAAGTCAAAGAATCCAGAAACTTGTATTTAGCTCTGTTCGGTAAAGATAGTCGAAATATTTAAGGACGAACGAGTTTCAGTGTCTCTTTCTTTCTCTCTTTGAATTAAGTCAAATGAAAATTTAAATTGATTGCTTAAATGCAACTTAATTTTTTTAGACATTTAGAAAATTGCATGCATAATTAATTTGAAAAAAATTTCCAATACTGTTTCCAATAATGTTTTAAGGTAATCAATTTACTAGGCAAAAATAAATTTATACAATTTCATATTCATCTGAAATTTTTTTTTTTTCGTCAGAATAAAAACACAAAATTTTAATAATTGAATTTTATGTAAGTCATTTAAAAGACAAAATATTTATGTTGGCAATAAAATTGAAATTTCTGGCAGTCATGCATGAAAAAGAAAAAATTTAATAAAATAACTTTACCTATTTGTTCTTAGAACAAATCAACAAAATATAATTTTCACAGTGTTTATTATTTGATTGTTTCAAGTCAAAAGTGCATAAAGAAATTTCTAAGCTTTGCTAAGAGTACCCATTGTTGTTTTACATTTTACATTTACAGAAAATATTTAACTAAACCTTAAAAATATAAGAACAGTTTGAAGTCGGAAAACTGAATTAAAAAATAAATTATTTCACTGCGCCTTAAATTGTTTTCCCCTGTAAGGAATGTTAATAATGTATGAATGACGCACAAAAATATAAAGATTTTTTCAGAATAGAAATTGCCAAAAATACAAGCAATTAACATTAAATTTTTTCAACTCTCAAATATACAATCGATTTAGGCGCTTGCCTCCCCCCCTAGACAGTGACAATTTTTTAAAAATCTTCATATTAAATCAAAAAGATGTAGGCTACAATTAAAAATTTAACGGGAGTCAAAAAACTTTCTAAATTGTAATTGTAAGCTGCGCTCAAACTTTGGGATTTTTGAACTTTTTTAATAAAAACGTCGTTTTTAGTTGTAGAGTGTAAGTTTGGTAGGAAAATGTATTTTGATAAGGTGCATCAATAATCAGTAAAAAAGTCGGTTTTGAGTTTATTTTAACTTACGGCTTTCTTGATTTTATATGACGATATTTTCATTACATACCCAGTGTGCCAAACGGATCCGTTACGAATCCGTAACGAACTCACTTCTTCGTACATTTTGTCCGAAACGGATTGCGTTTCGCATCCGGAACGGATCCTTTTTCGTATGAAATTCCTCTCTCCGTTACGGACTTCAGTTACGAATCCGTTTCGGACTTCAGATACGAATCCGTTTCGGACTTCAGATACGAATCCGTTTCGGACTTTAGATACGAATCCGTTTCGGGCTTCAGATACGAATCCGTTTCGGACTTCACATACGAATCCATTTCGGACTTCACATACGAATCCGTTTCAGACTCTTTTTTTTAAATAATGCGAACTCGCAACGGACTCGTTTTTTAAAAATAGTTCTTATTCAAAAAAGGACAATAATGTTTATGTATGTTCAACATTTTTTTATTTTTTTGCTAATTCAGTTCTTACATTCTACATATAACATTTTAAAGAAGGAAATTTAAAATTATATCAATGTATAATAAAAATAAAAATAACAACAAAAATAAGTACACAATTGTATTTCGTATCCCTAATCTACTGAAAATAAAATAAGAAATTGTAAAACAAATTTAAGACTGTCTTTTATGTTAACGTTGTGGAAATTTTTTTGAAGGATTCGTAACGGGTTCGTCGAAACATAAGATTCCTCTCAAAAATACGAAATGCTTTTTTCATTTTTTCGGATTCGCCTCGGACTCAGAACGGACTTCAGGAACGAATCCGTAACGGACTTCAGATACGAATCCGTTTCGGACTTCATATACGAATGCGTTTCAGACTCTTTTGGCGGATTCGTTACGGGTTCGTAACAGGTCCGTCAAAACATAAGAAAGCGCAGTGCGTACTGACGGACTCGTAACGGGTTCGTAACGGATCCGCATCCGTTTGTGTGCACATTGGGTATTAATACATAATACATATATAATACATATATAATACATATATATATATATTAATTTATCTTGAAGAGATCTCAAA
Organism: Dichetophora obliterata; assembly: GCA_963920525.1. Classification (NCBI taxonomy): domain Eukaryota; kingdom Metazoa; phylum Arthropoda; class Insecta; order Diptera; family Sciomyzidae; genus Dichetophora; species Dichetophora obliterata. Next base: position 123,841,469 of record OY986438.1, on the reverse strand, counting down.
ATAATTTTTTAAGGTATATTCATAAATAAAGCTGAGATAAACAATGCATGCATTTTTAAATAGTATGTTGTACCCGTCACAGTAATAATTTACGATACCACTTCATTTACTCTTGTTTCACAGGAACTTTTCAATACGTAGTCTTACACTCAAACGATTTTGTGTGTAAATATTACGAAAAACTGCGTCCATTCTACGCAGTTCGTAGTTTTCAGTCGCTTAACATACTAAACATTGCTAAACATACCAGGCTGAAAGATTTCTGTTGTAAATTTTTTAAAACTCAACTAATACAAAATAGTACGAAGCCATTAGGAAATACTACAAATGTAATGGAAAAAATTATGAAGTTATTCGTACGAGAAATTTAGGAATGATAAGGATTGATATCCCTTTTAGTCGAAGATCATTCTTCGTAGCAACAGATGATAAGAGGCATTTAAACCAATATCGCATATGAATTTGGACAATAAGCAAATTTATGTTTTAAAGTAATTAAAAATAAGAAGAAAACAAAGTAAAATAAAATTAAAAAACTAAATGTTTTACCAAAAGCCAGCTTAAAAAAATCGTATTTCTGTTATAAGGATGATCCAATTTTTAATTTTTTGTAAACTCAATCTTGCAGCATTTAAATTCGAGAAAATTGTAGCGATCTAGGCAAGGGCAAAGCTTCTAATTCAAAAGCAAAAAAAATTTAGGAAATTCTGAATAAAGTAGGCTAATTTAAGATCAAGCACTAATTTTTAAAAAATCAGATGGCAAATTCTTGTTACGAAAAAGCTTTAACTTTAAAATATCTTATGGTCAAAAGTTTTTAATGACTAAAATTTAAATATGAAACTCGATTTGAAAGATTTATTTTATGCTTCTTCAAATTCAAGTTTTTTAACAGGCGTCCACCCATTTTGAAAATTCTCTAGATTTTTTCGTCTCACGTACTTATATTACATCCAGGATTTAGAATCAAGCCTTGCAGGGAGGTTCTGGAATATGTTTAGAAAAGTAATGGAGCCCAAACCCCATCTATACATGTACCTCTTTATATATTTGTTCATACTTTTTGAATTAAAAAAAAAATATTTTAAATAATTCATACAATAGGTATGTTTTCAAACTCGATTTTAGTAACTTTCATGCTGCTAGAACTGATGCATGTTGAAAAAAGAAATAAGTCAGTTGATGTAAGTGCGGGGAACATTTCAAGAATAGCGACATCTCTTATTCTTAATTTTTGCGGATTATATAGATTCTTACCTCCTAAATACAAATCTGATAAATTTCAGGGCTCTTGCAATTGGTTTATAAGTCATAGGCCTCCAAAACTGGAAAAAAATGGTCTGAAAATCTTGCTGGTTTTATATATTTTTAAAAAACAAATATTGGGAATTTTTTGTATTCATATTTGAAAAGAGGAAAACTTTGGGGCTACATAGTAATTAATACGATTTTACAGCGTGAATCAAAGTTACTGTTGCAACTATATTTATACCAATTACACAAAAAGAAGCAACACTGGAAAACATAAGTTGTTTTTTTTACGACTCTGGCATTAATTGTACACTTATTGTAAGAACCGTTTCAAAAGATTTGTCAATAATAATAATATTGCGAAAGGAAATAAGTGCACAGATCCTTCGCCGGCACGCAGGTTGCAGTATCATATTTTCCGACGAAAAACTCTTCTTTTTGCAAGCAAGCCACAACTTGCAAAATGATAGAGTGTACGCAGCTTGCATGGCAGAAATTTCTAAAGAAAAAAACCATTGAAAGATTTAAGAATGTTTCGTCAATCATGGTTTGGGGCGCTTTCTCCGAAAAATGTAAATTGCCCCTTCTTCTTATCGAAAAAGGCGTTAAAATAATTCGGAATATTACTGAGAACATATTTTAAGGAACTATCTTATGCGGCATGCCAAGCAAATTTACAGAGAGGGTCACTTTTGTTTTCAGCAAGATTTTTTTCCAGCACAAAAAGCAAAAATCGTTCAAAGGTGGTGCAGAGCAAATTTGCCATGTTTTATTTCTGTTGACGAATGGCCTTCGTTATCCCCTGACCTAAAACCTCAGGACTTTTATATTTGGTATATAATGCTGTGCAAATTAACGAACATAAACACATGACGGTAGACAAACTTAAGCTATGATCAATGAAAATATCAGATGATATAACTGAAAACCAGATGCGTGCCGCATGCTCGTCTTTCACAAATTGTTTTAAATTTAAAAAAAAAATAATGGTGAATGGTTCGAACTTAATGATAAAGAATTATAAAGAATGCTTAAAATAAAAAATAAAAATTTAATTTAATAAAGTTAGCACACTGCTTTTGATTTATAGCCAAAAACAAGTGCGACAGTTATTTTGATTCACGCTGTATTTAAGGCCAAAGGAGACATCACATTATTTATTTTTTATTTCAGTCTACGGATTTTTTACAATCTTACAGACTATAAGGATATTTGATCTTAAAACTAATTAAAAATAGTGAACAGTATTAGTCTAAATTGGTGCTCAGACACATTAAATTTTAACATATTAGAAAGACTGTTGCACAAGTGCATGCATCTAGCTATTGGTTCATTATTAGCATAATTGGTCCTATGGAGATTTTCTTCAAACATACGAATGCGCCTCAAATCCCTTGGTGCATTATAAATTTGAAAAAGATTTGACAGTTCAATGCAGTTAATTTTACCAGAGAATATGTTATACACAAATAAAAGAGAAAAGACCGATCTTCTGTCTTTAAGGGATTGCAATCCAAGGAATTTACGACGAGCCTCATATGTGGGAAGACCATCAGGCCAGTAAAGCTTTTTAAGTGCATATTTACTCATTAGTTTTTGAACTCTCTCTATTCGGTTTGATTCAATAATATAACACGGGTTCCAAACAATCGAACAATATTCGATTATACTTCGAACCAAAGAAACATATAACGATTTTATAGTTAACGGATCTTTAAAAATTTTAGTATGCCTTTTGATAAATCCAAACATTGAATATGACTTAGATATAATATAATCATAATGGCTTTTAAAATTTAGCTGAGTATCAAAAATAACCCCCAAATCCTTTATCTCAACTTTGCGCTCCAAAATACAATTATTCAATGTATAATTGAACAAAACGCTATTAGTACATTTAGTATAAGAAACTATACAACATTTTTTGATATTCAAGAACAAATTATTTGACAGACACCAACTATGCAATGCGGAGAGATCACTTTGGAGACATATGCAGTCAGACTCGTTCGAAATTTTAAGAAATAGTTTGACATCATCAGCGTACAAGAGACATCTAGCAAAATTTAAGTGTTTTGGTAAATCATTAATAAAAATCAAAAAAAGAAGAGGACCGCAATGGCTACCTTGTGGAACTCCTGACAAAGCATCAATTGCAACGTCCGCAATAGTTGACCCAATTTTTACATAAAGCTTTCTATCTGTCAGATAACTTTTAAAAAAAGCAATTAAAGTATCCGACAAACCGAACTTTTTTAATTTGCTTAGAAGAATAAAGTGATCAACTTTATCAAATGCCTTAGAAAAGTCAGTGTAGATGATATCTAACTGACTACCGTTCTCCATTGCATTAATAATGTTTTTCGAAATAAGCAGTAAATTTGAACATGTTGATCTCCCAAGAAAAAACCCATGTTGAAATTCAGAGATGGCACACTTCACATGCTCGAATAATTTGATTTTTAATATATGATCAAACAATTTGGCTATTGTGCATTGTTTCACAATGGCCCTGTAATTATTTACATCACAACGATTACCAGTTTTAAAAATCGGAACGACCAAGCAAATTTTCCATAAATCTAAAAACATGCCTTTTTTAATACATAGATTAAAAATGAAAGCTAAAGGTACAGCAATATTTTCTGCACAAAGTTTAAAAAACATTGGCGGGAAATCCCCATGTTCAAATGTAAAGCTAGGTTTAAGATGATTAATTGCTAAAACTACGTCTTCTACACTTATATTAAAGACATCCAAAAAATCCATATTTAGGTTTTCAAAATTGAGATAATTTAGATTTGTTGATGATCTATGATTCTCATACACATTTTGGAAATATTTAGAGAAAAGAAAGGCTGATTCTAGAGCATTATTAGATTTTAAACCATCAAATTCCATACTGGTTGGATACCCACTGGTTTTTTTTTTAGAATTTAAGTACTCCCAAAAATACTTTGGATTTGATTTTAAATTACTTTCTACATTTAAAACATACGTTTTAAAAAGGAAATTATGAAGGCAATCAAATTCATTCCTTAATCGAGTAAAATGTAATTGATCTGCTAAGCAATTAGTGTTTTTGAATTTTTTAGCAGCTTTGTTTTTAAGATTTTTTAACTTTGCTAATCTCGAGTTAAACCAAGGTGGTTTATTTCTTACGTATTTACTTTTTTTAGGAACAAACAGAGAAGAAGCAAACAAAAGTTTAGAGCAAAAACTTTGATATGCGAGAGACGGACTATCCATATAATATAAAAATGCCCAATCAACAGAGCTTAAGTATTCATTAATAGCTGTAAAGTTACCTTTTGCAAAATTTAATTGGATTAAAGAGTCATTATAAGTTGAATCAAACTTGTAAAACCCGAGTTCAATAAATAATGCATTATGATGAATGCTGTTATTAACTATGGGTGCCAGGTTTTCTTTGCAAACCACTTTTAGATCGTTACTGACAAAAACTAAATCTAGAATTCTATTTAAGCCATTCTTAGTCGAATTTATCTGTTGAAAATTATTAGAAAAAAAATAGCTCATCACTAAATTTTCATTATCAGACTGCAAATTAAATGGTAAAAGATTATTATCATCAAATGCCCAAGATATTTTACCTAAATTAAAATCACCCATAACTACAATATTGTGATTTGATCTAAAGCTATCGGCTAGAAAGTTGATGTTATCAATATGCTTTTGATAAACTTCTGTTATGCTATTTGGTGGAATGTACGATAAGAAAAAATAAATAATATCTTGATTTGAAAAACTTATTTCTACACAAATCTGTTCAATGGTTCCATCAACATTAGGAAGTTTTATTAATTTACTATGCAGCTTATTGCACAGTGCCAATAATACTCCTCCTCCTCTTGCTCGGCCAGTAGATAAACTGCAGCGGTCAAATCGGTATACGCTATAGAAATTGTCGAACATTTCCGAAGATGAGATTTCAGCATGCAGCCATGTTTCAGTAATAGCAACAATATCATATTCACGAAGAGCCATAGCAAGTAGAAGCTGTGATGTTTTCGTGCGTATTCCGCCCATATTTTGGTAGTAAATTGAATATCCTGAAGCATTCGAAGACTTTTGTCGCACAGTGTAATCACCAGGCGATGTCGATATATTTATAGGAGCTGAAGAGCTAGCCATACGCGGTGTTAAGCATTGAAAATGCAATGTATTGGAAGCATAGTGATCGGGAGCTTGAAAAGCAGAGCCAGAAGAGACTATGCTTGTATCGGCTGTTGTTGTTGCTGTTGTGGTTGGATGCGTTGATATGGCTGAAGCGATGACACTCGCAGGCAGTATGAGCGAATTTAAAAAATCAGAACCATGATGAAAGGCAGAAGGAAAATTTTTGTTAGAAGAGACAATGCATGTGTCGGCTGTTGTTGTAAGAGGTGTTGTTCCAGTTGATTTTATTGAAGCGATGCTGCTCTTATGTTGAGTGGCCGCATTTGAAAAGACGGAGACACTTGAAACATTAGTATAGGTGGAAACAAATTTTGTTTGTGCACCTTCTGTGTGTGCTAGCGAGTCATGACATTCCCTCCCTCGTTTTGTAAAAAAGAAGAGAACTGCCGAACGCGTACATTAGCAGGCCATAACTCTGAATTATAAACTTTATCGTAGTCGTTGCATGCTATCACTAATTTAAAATTCACTCTTTTGAGTGTGGTTTCATCCACACCTCTTTTCACAAGGCGGAAACATTTGATATTGCTCTTATTTATATCGGTATGCTCTGCAATATAATCAATCACGTTCTCAGCAGTTACCGATGGCTTAAATGAAGAGAGATGCAAAAGCTTCATAGGCGCAGCCACATCGAGCTCATTATTTGCATTATTACCAACAATTATATTTTCTATATTACGATTTATGTAATTAAGTTTCTTTTTATTGCGCATAGTATTCCACTCATAAGTCGGAGGCCTTGGTATCGAAGTAGATGAGAAAGCATCATTATTATCAGCAGCAGCAGCAGCAGCAGCAGCAGCATATGACAGCACAGTGCGAGAAGAAGTTGATGGACAGAAATCCAAAGCGGCAGTAGGCGAGAAAGGCCGAGAATGAGAACCAGAGTCAACAATAGGAGCAGATAAAAGAGCATCATCAGCAGCGGCAGCGGCATACGAAAGCATTACTTTTGAAACAGCTGATGGACAGTCATCAACAGCAGTGACATGCTCAGATTGAGAAGCAGCATCAACAATGGGAACATTAGTGGGAGAGCCCAATGAATTTGATGTTTCAGAACCGGTTTTCGAAGAGGATTTAGGAACAGCATTAGCAATGTTGGCCGTGCCAGGGTTATTGCTATTTTTAGTAATGTTTTTGTTCATGTTATTATTATTTAAAGAGCATAAATCAGCAATTATATTCGGCTTAGCAACGGATAGTTGGTTGCCACGATTGAGTAAGAGCGTAGTTTGCTTCAAATTAGGTTTATTAGCATTGACATTAAACGCATCATAAATAGTGCCGCGCAGTTCATTGACCTCGGTGGCAAGAGAGGTAATTGTGGAGGCAGAATCGTTTTCGACCAGTTTAAGCTTTATGAAATTCAATTCCGACTGCAGGTTGTCAACTTTTTGCATTAAGAGCATTTTGTCGTCTTGTAAAGAGTTTATTAACGCGAGCACACGAGCACTTGAAGATTTTAGGGCAATGAGCTCATCTAGTATAGATTTAAAATTAACATTAAAGTTATTATCAGAATCACTTCTTGATTCCTGCTGCTGTTGAAGCTGTTGGATATGACACTGTACTTGTTGTTGTTGCTGAATTAGAGATTTATCCTTTATTGTTGCTGTTTCTGAAGAATGCTGTTGGTTATTTGATAGTTCCTCGAGCACAGCGGCTACATTGATGTTATTGTTAGCGTTTGAAACCTCAGAACTTAAATGAGCCAACGGAGGCGATCGAAAAGAATCGCGGCGCTTAGTTGCACAAAACTTGCAATGATATGGAGTGCAAGTACTTTGCATGTAGTCCACATCAATTGGCAAGACGTTGACGCAGGGCAAATGAAATAAATCATTGCATTTCGCGCAAATCACTTTAGGCTGACCACGCTCAACCTTATGACCACAAACACAGGGCATGATAGTTCGAAAATATAACCGGCACAAAATTAATTAGTGTCCAAGCCCAGCAAAACTGTTGCCACCGACACGAATCACTGCGCTCTCGCACACGTTTGGCCAATAATTTAAAATACTTTATAAAACTGAGGTAGAAGGAAAAAAAACACGACCGCTCTTAACGAGATCTCAAGAACGACTGTTTACTTATTACATTATTTAATTTACTTAATTGCTAAGAATATTTGTTGAGAAAAAAATTTTTGAAATTACATGAAGAAAAAATTTAATTTGAAAATGTTTCGGGAATGATACGAGAAAGATTTTTGCCCCTCTGTAAAATATGTATAATATTCTTATGTGTACAAGCGTGCGTCAACCGGTGTATCATGATAACAAAATTCGTATCAAAAATCTCAGAAAATAGAATAATATAGGTTACATTTTCTTTATGTGGATTCTAGACTCCTTTGTGCCTTGACCATAGGATTTGTTATAGAAAACAAAATTGCTTCTCGTGTCTTGCTAGTCGTTGGTGTTCGTTTTCGATACACAAAACAAAGCAATTACTCAGAATAGAAAATATATTTAATGAGTTTTGACACAGAATTAACACATGAAAGTTTACTCAATCGCAACACATTTTGAATAAGCCCATCATGTGTTTTCGCAGGTTTTGAGATACAATCTGAGTATCTTGAATAACAAACTGATTAATGCATTTTGATTTCAGTTTATACTTTAAAATAATGCCATTTGTTGCTTAAGAGTCATATCGAACATGCATCTTAGCTTATTATGAGTTACATTGAATGCTTCTTTTTAAAACATACTACTTTGAAAAAAATTTTAAACTTAAAAAATGTATGTTCAAAGTGATGTACAATATTAATTTATTCAATTTATACTTGGTTTATAAAATCATGACATCTGTTGTATCAAAAGTGTAAAAAGTCAGCACAACCAATGAAAAGTACAAAAACACAAAAAAAATGGCATAAATAAACCAAACTATATGTATTATATTGAAAAACAAAGCGCCGATTATGAAGCCAAAAATACAATGATTTACTGCATGAGTTTCATCATTTTTACCTTGTAGATTAAATAAAGCTAGTAAAAGGAAACATAAGCACACAAAAAAAAATTGCATAAAAAACCTCAAATGACCAATGACCGCTGCATGCAATACATTGGCATAAACCAAGAGATACTCAAGCATGGAACGCCACGAATGAGTGATGGTAGTGAAATGCATACGGAAGTACAAAAAAAACAGTGCACCGAAAAAAAAATCAAACTCGTGCCGTTGAATGTAATGAAAATTGATAAAACGTGTTAATTTGAATTTACGATTTTTTCAATCAATTTTAAGCATACTTTCAGGCGAATTGAGTTATTAAAAGTCATGCAGGCTAAAAACAAAAAACAAGACGGAAGATGGCAGCAAATAAATATTTTAATAAAAGCAAAAAACACACACACACACACACCATGAAAAAACAAAGAAAAATGCAGCTGACGTATGAAGCATATGCAAAACAAACAAAAAAGAGGAAATAAATTCGAAACGTAGCCAACATCATTGCGAATGAGTGTGAGTGAGTGCGTAAGAGTAGAGTGCACGTCTGCATATGAGTGTGTGTGTATACATGCATGCATGAATATTTGTTCTAGCATGTGCAATAAATCATCGCATAATCGATTTTGCAGTGTCATGTTTACCTCATGAAATGCCAAACCCACACACAGACCCCCCATTCACCAATACACGAATAATGCATCTTTTCAAACGGAAGTGCCACACATATGCACAAAGAAAACTCCACAAAAACAATTTTAATTTTGCTATACAAACAGTTATGCGAACGCAAAAACCACAAGCCAAATATTAATTGAAACAACGTCCGCTAGTCACGCTGCTGACGAAATCAACCACTTCATTTTTATTTTTACAGTAAAAAATCTTCAGCTTAGACAAAACATACTACCAGGACATGAGTTTTTGTTTTTCTGTAAGGTTGAATAAATGGTTATGATTTGTTTAAAGCTACCCAGCGAACCAAAACTTCGCAAGTCTTTATTTCATTTATGAACCCTTTTTGATAGAAAGTTCGCTTTCGGCACTCAGAAATGAGTAACTTTTTAATGGCACTTTTCATTTTTATTCATTTGTGGACTAAAATAACTCTCAAAAACGAGTCTTATCGTTTACATTAAAAATTACATTAAAATGTATCGTTTAATTTAACTTATTTTTAAGGTTAATAAAAGATCTATAAATTGTACTCTTCATTGTTCTGAAATGAGTTCACAAAAATACTTTAATACTAAAGTAAAGTTAAGATTTCTTAAGATGTTAAAATATATAATGTTACATGTTAAATATACGCATCTAGCTACAGATGTTAAAAATATAGATCCGCTAACTTGAGTTCTAACTTCTTGCAGGAAATTAAACGTAAATCAAAACAAAAATAAAATATATTGTAGCAAAATTTGTAAGAGAATAGTTTTTAGGGGCTAGCTTTAATCGTAAAAATATTAATTCAAATTATAAAACATACGAGTATAATGTCGGTGAGAGTTAATTTTGGTATGAGAAATCTCGTAGTTACATTTGTCTTACCACTTTTCCAAATATTTTAGAAATAAATTTTTTTAAGATATATAATAACTCAGAATCAAAAATTACTCAAGATATGCACTAGTCATGTTGATAACTATTGAACCATTAGGATTTTCATTTTAATATCTTCAGCAAAGTTTTTCCTATTATTGTGGCCAACAACAAATAAATATGAAATATTCGCTTCCAATGGGTCTTATCGAAAGAGTCTTACAAAAAGTCTAGCCTGAAGTCAGCATAGTTTGAAACAAAAAAATTAGATCAACATAGCGTATGAGTAACATTAATTGCTTTGAAGCAAGACATACATATGTGGCTTGTCAAGGTTTAAAGACAATTTCAAACGATTTTTTATACATACATTTTTTTTTTCAGCAAAGTTGTTGGCCAAAATAACAGAAATAACTTTGCTGAAGAAACAAAAATTGAATTCTTAATGGTTCGCAAGTTATCAACATGATAACAAATGTAAATCTTATGTAATTTAAAAAAATGTTGCTCTAAAGTCTTCGGTAAGGTGGCAAAACGGATGTCACCACGAGATTTCTCATATAAAAATTAACTCGTGCCGCACACTGTTAATATTTTTCCTTGAGACATCCCAATAAATTTTACAGCTATAATGATAAAGAGTACAAAACTAGCACTATTAGAAAAGTTTTCGAAAAATATCTTGGGTACGGCTTTCCTATAGATAAATGTAACTTGTTCACTCATCATAACACTGTTCAACACAAAGAAAAATAACAAAGTTCTAAAAAGGTAAAAAATAAAGGGCCAATAAGACTTCCTTGTATTTATAGATATTGTATGTAGAGCTTTCTTTTGTATTGTGATTTATAGTAAAATTTTACGTAAAACATTTTTGCTATAGGAACTAACACCCTAACAATATTTGCAATATTTTAACCCGTTATATCTCTGTTTTATTGGTCTTATTTTATCATTATAAAAATCAGGTCAAAAAAGACCTATGCATTGAAGAATTAGAGGGTTAAAATGTTCCACGAAAATATTCCTCTAAATATTTTATTTTATACCACAAATACAAGGGTTTCATGGTTTCGTTTGCCGATTCACTATGAGAATGTTCAAAACGAGTATAAATTAAACACCCCCCCTGAAAAAATCGGACGTAAACTTTCAAAACGCCGATACGCGTATATTTTTTGTTGGTCCTCTCTATCATAGTCCGTTAGTGGAACCTAGTTATTTTTAAAAAAAATATTTTGTTGTTCAGTGTAATTATTTAACAATTCTGACAAGTAGTTATATTTACTTTGAAGGAGATCTATATATGGAAGTTACTTAAAATAAAAATAAGTAAAGAATGGTATATCGTATTCCAGATCTATTGAAAAAAAAGAATTTATTACAACTGGAAAACTTTTTTTTATGTTAACATTCTGACTATTGTTTTAACAGATTTGTAATGAGTTCGTCGATAAAAAAATTGCGAAATTCGCGCTGACGGACTCGTAACGTTCGAATAAGATCCGCATCCATTTTTTGCACATTCTGATGTGACGCAGGCTGCGCTGTAGCTTTCCATGTATGCGCCCTTATAGCGGAATATATTAAACAGGGTGTCCAGTGTAAGAGTACGAATATTCACTGGGGTGAAAGAGGAGGTCGAGTTTAGCAAAAAATCGTATGGGAGGGGGCCTATTTTCACACCCTTAGGAGTTACGGGGTTAATTGGTATTTCATGAATTTGATTCATACACACTTAAAAATTTTAAAAATAAATTCACACCGGTGAGCGGATATTTACATTTTCTACACCGAACGGTGTAAATTTACACCGCTTACTCGGTGTGAAATGACGAACTTATCCGATCGGTGTGAAATTAGAAAGGCAAAGAAGAAGAGCAATATTGAAATCATATTCTCATTGACAAACAAATTAAAAATTGAAGTTTCCCAATTTTATTTGTTCATTTTAATTTTCTAAGTGTTGATTAAAGATTCAAATTTTATTTTTGACACCACGAAATAGACCCCCAAAAAAATTAAATAAGCCCCAAAAAATGTCTATGTTCCATTTTTGGGTGTTACTTCATATGAAATAACTCCCAATTTTTGGAGACAATTTCATTATTTTTGGGAAATATTTAATTTTTTTGTTTGGGACCAAAAAAGGTTTTTGCAGCTTATTTCATTTACAATTAATAAATTTAATGACAATTTAATAAAAATTGTAAAAAACATCCTTTCGGATGGTTCAAAATTACACCGTTCGGTGTTAAATAAAATTATCATTTTGCGTTTTATAAATAAACACCTAACAGGGTGTAAAACAAACATCCTATCTGATGTTTACTTTTTTACACCGATCGGTGTGAAAAAAATATGCTCTTTCGGATATAAAATTCTAGCACTTTGACACGGTGTTTTTTAACACCGAACGGTGTAGGACTCCCTGGAACACCGATCGGTGTAAAAATTCTATACAAATTTTTAAGTGAGTAGCATTGTTTCTAGCAGAAAACTGACACATATCCCAGTAGCGGATGGAATATATTCCGAATATATGAAGCATCAATTACCTTGTAATGACCACTACTTCCGACTATATTACCTTACTTTGCATAAAAGGCCTTACATTTAACATTGAATGAGACAGAAGGTAAGTGATCGCCTCCCTTCAGCATTACCTAGAAGTTATGAAGTAACATACTACTTGTATTAAGTTATAAAAATCACTGCATTACTTTTCCTTGTATGCTACATTACAGGTAATGAGGTATGAGATAATTACTTTTGCTATATGCAGACGCATTACTTTTTGAAAAAAGTAATGCTTCCTTACCTGGTAATTTATTCTGTATTAGTTCTATGGTAGCCACTGGCAAATCCGTTGCTGGGATAAAACTTATTTGAAGAGCTCATTTGAAAGACAATGAATTGACCTTTTTAACAGTGTACCAACAAACCCAACCGATTTATCTAGATAGAAGATGAAATAAGCCCATTGAAACTACAAAATTTCAAGTTTGAGCGCAATTTTTTCAGAATTTCGAGTATAAAATCAATATTTTTTTGGCATCAACTTTGTGATTTGCTTCATTTGTATTCCAATAACATCAAATTCAATAATATATCTTTAAAAAAAACAAAACTAGTATTACTTAAAAAAATTTCACTTTGGACAGTTCTTATAGTTTTCCATATTTTTACAAAATACCATTACATAGAAGATAATATCATTATGTATTCAATTTAGTGACATTTTTGAAGTGAAACTAACATTGTTATTTTTAAAGATATGATTATGATTTTTATGGAAAAAAAATTAAGTAAGTCACAAACAAATTGCTAAAAACTTCTAACTTAATCGGCGAAATTCATAGAAAACCGAGCTCAAAATTGAAATTTTGAATCTTCAACGGATTTATTTAATCTTATCACGAGCACAGCTCGAAAATGGATAAGTCGGGTGTGTTTGTTGATCAACGATAGAAAGGTCAATTTGTTGTTTTTCAAATGAGCTCTTCAAATAAGTTTTCCATGAGTTAGTTTTTCTGCTAGAAACAATAGTATAAATCAAAGTCATGAAATACCAATTAACCCCGTTACTCTTAAAAGTGTAAAAATAGATACGATTTTTTGCTTAACTCGACCTCCTCTTTCACCTCCAAAAAATTCGTACTCTTACGCTGAACAGGGTCTATACAGGGTTATAGTATTCTTTATTATCATCATGTTCGATTGCAAAGCAATGATAACCTAAGCAATGCAGCCTAGCCAAAAGTACAATTGCAACCAAAACAGCAAAAGTTTTTTCGAGGCGAACCAAATCAACAAACCTCAAATCAACCAAAAATAAAAATAGAAGATAATTTAAAACTGCCGCCAACTAGGCTTGCAACATACGGGGTCTTAGCCCGGAGACTCCGAGAACTCTATCGTTTCTCCAGGCTCCGGGTTTTTCAATTATTTCTCTATGTTTTCATAGATTAAATAAATTTGTTTTCTCCATTTGTAAAATTTAAGTCTGTTTTATCTTGTTCAAATATTTTGAATCTGTGTAACTCTGTATAAGTGCCATAGCGATGAAAATATTTCAAATGTTTTTATAGCATGAAAACCTATGCAACTTTTTTGACATCTTAATATTTTAACCCATTTACCGCGGCTCCAAACGTAGAATAAATTTCACGTGCTTTCTTATATTAATCACAGGAACTACCACATCAAATTTCAACTTTATATCTTTCACCGTAGGCGAGATATTTAGATTTAGATTTAGATTTAGATTTATTGAGCAAATATGTTGGCATATAAGAACAAGTCTTTTGAGTACCGCAAAAAAGTTAAATTACAATTGGTTTTACTTATGTTAAACTTGATTAAGAACTAGAAATTAATTAATTACGAATGAGAAAAATAATATGCAACAAGTTTAAGCAATATTATAAATGCAAACAAAATAATTACATAATATGAGAATGGCTATTGGTATAAAAGATATGATAAAGTTATATATTTAACAATTCAAAATAAAGTAGTTAAGAAGAGAGATAGGAGAGGATAGAAAGCAAGAAGATAGATAAGAGTTATGAGAAGTATTCAAAAATTAAACGCTTGAAGGCTCTGTGGTTGGAAACTACTTTAATGTTATTTGGTAAAGAATTTCACAGTCTAATTGCACTGACGAAAAAAAGCCTGCTAGAGTTTTTATAATGATGACTTGGTATCAAGAGGTTCATACTTCGAACTGACCTACAGAACTGAAGTTTTTCAAAAAGGTAATGTGGGCAGCTCGAGTAAATAATCTTGGAAAAGGGACACATGGTCAAACTGCTTCAATCCATAAACAAGGCTAGCTTGTGAGATGACCGTGAATCAAGATTGCTATAAACGACTTCCGAGTAAGTGATTATAGGCATCAGCAGCTGCAGCTCGTTTCTACGGGAACAAATGCTGCAGTCATTCTCAGGTTTCTTAATACAAAATAGACCTTACTCACGCAAGAGTTTATGTGATCTACACAAGACAGAGATGTATTTATTTGGAAGCCAAGATTTTTAACCTTACTAACAACTTTTAATTCAACATTACTAAGAAAGATTGGGGCAAGATCGAGATTTTATAAGGGGATATTAGAGATAGGTAAGACATACGATTTTTGTGGGTTGAGCGTAAGTTGGTTAGCTTTAGCCCATTCTGCTACAGTGTACAAATCTTCATTCATTCTGACACATAGATCTTCGATTAACCCTACAGGTCTGGAAATATACAGCTGAAGGTCGTCAGCATATGCATGCATTGTTACGTTATTGCACTGATTGAATTTGTCATTGATGAACATAGAAAATAGAAGTGGGTCAAGCACCGAGCCTTGAGGAACTCCATTAGAAGTATGCCTATATGATGAAAAACTAGTGCCCACTTTCACTCTCTGTGTTCTACCGCATAAATAACTATTTAAAAGTCGGCCTGAATTATCAGAAAATCCAAAATTAAACTTGAGTTTCTTGCATAATATGTTGTGGTTCACGGTATCAAAAGCTTTTGAAAAGTCTAGTAGGCAGAGCAGAGTCACATGTCCCTTATCAAATGATATTCTAACATCGTCCATTATTTTAACCATAGCAGTAGAACAGCTTTGGCCATGTCGAAAACCAGACTGATGAGCTGACATAAGACCGAATGTGCATAAGACAGCGATAAAATTGAAATGTGACGGAAAGTCTAAAGCAGATCTGCTGAAATATGCCGAGTTCAAAGATTCATCAGATTCCGAGCTTGAAACAAGGAAATCGTTCAGAATATTGGGATAAATTTTATTAGATTCAATCTCTTTATTGGAAATACCGATACTTTTTAAATTTTTCCATAACTGTTTCGATGGTAGTGAGGGACTAAGCTTGGACTGATAAAACTTTTTTTTGACAACCTAACGGCTGAGGTAGCTTCATTTATAGCTATTTTATGCGCCTCCCAGTTCAATATAGTTGGATTACGCTTCCATCTGCAGTAAGTTTTGTTTCGCTTTTTTAAAGCCATTTTCACAGAGGTCGAAAACCAGGGGCAAGATGTGTTTGTGACTCGACGAGTGCATAGGGGAACATGGTTATTAAAAAGATCAACTATTTCGTTTGTAAAAAAGTTTAGTTTGCTATCGACCGAGCTGAGAAACCAACAATTCCCAATTGATAAGAGACAAATCATTATAAAGGGATCCATAGTCAATTGACTTGAAATTTCGATAATAAAAAGTGGTAGCAGCCGCCGCTACTGAGAGATTAATGTCTAAAGTGCAAAAGATAAGGTCATGGTCGGACACAAACGATAATTGATCGAAAAGCAATACTAATGATATATCTGAGACAACAAAAATATCCAGTAAGCTTGGACAGACATTGTTTGCAAACCTCGTAGGTGTAGTTTTATTAACAATATTAAGACCCACTTGTGTCAAATTATCTAAGAAATCATTGTCATTTACAAGAATGTTTAAGTTAAAATCACCACATAAAATGAAATGATGGAAATCAATGACGTGTTTAGAGATATCAGTGAGAAGCGGCTCTAAGCTGCAGTTACAGTTATATGAGTTGGGTATAAAAATATCCAACCGTCGTTAGCCCTTTCAATGGCTGGGCTAAGCTAAGAACAAAAAATTTTTTGAGGTAATATTCCTATCGTTTGGGTCCTAAAAAGATAAAAAAAATACTTTTGATTTTTACCTGTGTTACTTACGCTTTGCAAGCTTGTACAAAGAAAAAATTGTTTTGCTCCTGTTCGGCACACATTTTTTTTTTTTTTTTGTAATCCCTGGAAGGTTTTTCAACCCTTGTTTTTTAAACCCTCTTAATATTCTTATCATTAAAGCAATAAAAAATATAAAAACATGTATTTGATTTTTGTCCGGTTGATTTTTTCTTATAAAATAGCCAAACAAAATTTTGTGCTTGTCTTCGGCCCAAAATCTAAATTCCAACTGATTTCAATGTCAAATATCTCTCTAAAATGTATTTTATCTTGTTGATTTATCTTTTTTTTTTCATAGAACCAAATGATTTGATTTAAAAAAAACCTTTGCAAAATAAATATAAAAATTACTTTCTGACGTGTCCAATATATTGGGCAAGTAAACTGAAAGGTTTAATGTGTTCAAAATGGGCACAAATTCCTTCTGCAATGACAGCACAATTTTGAATGAAGAATTTTCTATCAAAAGCAGGTATAGTTTGTTAATTCGCTAAGGGAGGCTTTACATTATTTTAAAATATAAAGTTTTATATGATGCACTTTTTAAATTCTATTTTATTTTTTTTTATGTTTATATAAACAAATAACTCACTTGCGTTGCATTTTTTACTTTTCTTTGAAATACTGCACGAACTGGTGCGAAAAATGTAAACAAAAAGGCTTTAAATATTATTTGTAGAATTTTATGGAAAAAGCATACTTTTGGCTTTCTCACACTGTCAAAAGTAAAAGCATTACAGTGACTACGTATTTTTGAACAATTCTTGAAAATGCATTCATCTCGTATGATATATAATTGATTGTCATTAATTGGTTAATCATATACTTTTTTTAACATTTTTTGGCAAGAATGGCGCTGAAGTTGGTGTGCTTAGAAAGAAAGTGAAAATCAGGCCACATCATAGCTCGGCCCCAGATCGTCTAAAAAAAACAAAAAACTTTCCTTAGACTGTAGTGCGCACCGAAATAAGCAACTTACAAATACGCACTGTAGTCAAACTTATTGATTGCACTGTAATATTGAACCCAGCTATGTATGTACATTGTTTTTCACCACGCACAATGACCCGTGGTTATAAATTTATTTTGCATTCACACTAAGCTAATATTTTGCTTTCTTTCACTAGCGCACTGTTAATGTTTATTATATTAGTTATATATTTATTTGCATTACGCACTCACACATTAAGTTAATGTCTACTTATCACTCACGCACTTTTAAGTTATTATATTATTAAACACTATGTACTAAGATTATGCAAATTTTTGTATAAGATTTAGAAACTTAAGAATACCGTTACTTGACTTTATAAGCTCCGAGTTTTTGAAAATAATTATCATTATTCCTACAAGCTTAAGTCAGCTGACTTTTGAAAGCCTAAGTGCATACTTTTATGCCGGCTGCAATTCAAAAACAAAAAGGATAGTCATTTAGAGCCAGTGGCGTTTTTAAGCGCCGGAATTTTGCGGCAGGTCCTTTTAAATAAAATATACATACCGACAATCATCATAAGACCCTTGAGTGCACATCTTTTACCAAAATGGAATGAAAATGAAGCGTGGACAAAAAGTCGAAAAATATCATTTTTTACCACATTGTTGCGTGTAAAGACTAGAAAAATCTTCAAAAACGCTTATTTTGGTAAAAGATGTGTAGAATTACAATACAAACAGATTAAAATAAACAAATTAAAATCAGTCGATTAGTTTGTGGCCTGTTTTGAAAAAGTATGCTTCGACAAAAACGCGTTTAAAGAAACTCTGGTTAAATAAAGCTACTCTGGAGCACAGGGCTTTAAACTCTGTAGAATCTGTATTACAAGCGGAATTGGTTTAAAAAAATTAGCCATATTCTTGAAGGGTTGTACAACAATAACCAAAGCAAACCAGAAAATAATTTTAAAAAAAATGTTTGCCTAAAACATCCCTTAAATCTTCATTATATAAAAATGTTAAAAACATTAATTAAATTGTAAGCTTTAGATCAAGTAAGTTTTTAAGAAGGTAACAACAAGAACAACAACAACTCTGTATAGAGTGTATTTAAAATTTATTTTTGTGTTCAAAATAATTAATATATTATTGATTTTTGGAATTTTATAAGTGGATGCTTTTTTTGAAGTAGATACATTTTGTGACCTTTTCCATTGACATACTTTAATTAGAATTGTCGCGGCAACTCTAGTCGACGCACCTGTTTGCGACTGCATTTAGCTTTATTTAACGCAATTATGTGAAATTCTTTGAAATATTTTGTTATATTATGACAATTCGATATCGATGAAAAATAAAAGAAAATTATTGTGATTAAATTTAACAGAATTTGAATCAGTAAATTAATTTAATTCTGGTTCTGATATCAATACATGGAATGATACTATTTTTTTTTTCGAGGAATTCGGGAATTTGTTGGATTTATATTTAATGAGAAATTCATGGCGTTGTTGTGATAACTTTTGTATGAGAGTAATTTTAAGCTGAAACAGTGAATTCTAGAATTATAATGACTTTTTTAAAATATTTTTTATTTGTTTTTTATTTAATTATTTATTTGAGTCTAGTGCTAACAAGAGTTCACTTATGACTAGCGCTAACATTATCGAGAGTAGCAAACAATTTGCATATTATTATTTATTATAAAGTTTATAAAGTAATATAATGATTGAAAAGATTTAAACAATATTTAAACAACTTTCGTTTAGTTTATAATTGTTGTCTTATTAATTAGCTAACTAATAACTAATTTCAAAATAAATATTCAAATCTATGAAAATTCTTTTAAAAGCTTTAAAAAAATATGAATTCCTTGCTAGCACAAAACGGTCGCAAATGAGTCGCATCTTCACACCACCATCAAAAATTAAAACAATAAAATTTCACAACAGACAAAAGCATCCATTAATTTAGAGAAAATACAAGTTGAACAATGAGTATAGAATGATGAGCAATATGATAACACACAACCAGTACGCATATGTGACAGTGAATTTGACAAATCTGAAAAAGTATTCCCAAAGTTCATAAAACATATAGCAACTTAAATAAATTTTTGTTGCTAACTCGTTGCGTATTGTCTAAAATAACTGTCTTTGTAACGTAAGTAAATTTTTAAGAAACAATTTTACAACAAAATGTGAAAAAATGAAAACCTGATAATTTATTGAAAGTTCAGTATTTTTTAATAACTCAAACTATGTATTGAGAACAGTTTGTATTTTGTAATTCAAAAATCTGTTTTCTCTACCCTGAATATGTCATTTACCAGTGCAACTAACGGATAATGAACATTCATTTCCGGTTTGCATTTGTTGTCAATACTTTTTCCCAAATCATTTTTAAAAGACATTCCCATTAAATATGCTGCCACTACTTACTGCTCCATTGCCTCTTTTAACAAACCAATTTAAGAAAAACCATGCAAATCTCTGGTAAGAACCGGAAAACGAAAAACAACGAAAACCAACCGAATCTACTTTGACATTTCATTCTGCTTGTTTGCATTTCTATGCTTGATTGTTCTTCTCCATGCTAAACACAATGCTCGACCAGGATATGCATGTTTGAGCAGAGAATTAATGAATTCCAATGTTAGATACATGAGCAGCGGTGGGGTTAAGTGCGACTTGGAGTCGATGTGGGTGATGCGCCAGAAGTGTGGAGCGTGGGTGTGTGCGGTTGGTTGGTTGTCGTTAAGCAAGGTATTTGGTTGAGCCAAAAGGTTTAACTGCAGAAAAGAGTTTAAAAAAAATAACAAATTAAAAAGGTAGAGGAGCACAAGTCGCTACAAAAAGACGATGGCAGCGACGACACACTCCTGGGGAATGCTGAAGACATGCCGAACATGTTGCCCAAAATTGCTTTTATATGCTGAGCATGAGTTTGTTTAACATGGCATTCATTTTTTATATTATTTTTCTTATATTTTTCTTTTTTAGGTTTTTTACTGCAACGTTTTTTACTGCGCCTTTTAAATTTTGTGTACCCCTGGGTTGAAGAGGCAGAGGGAAAGGTGATGCGGTAGTTAAGCCAAATAGTTGTGATGTTATAATATCTCTTAGCTTGCAGAATTTCTGCAACAATTCTGTTCATGCTGTACGCTCGACGCTTGAGGCACTTTGTTCCTTTTTTGGCCTTGCCTCATTTTCTTTCTTTTTAGTTTTTCCTTCTGGTTTTTTTGGTTTTCTTCTCTTTTGTTTAATTTAATAAAAACACACCGTATGACGCAGCACCAGCCGCGACAGCAGTTTTTCGGCCAAGGATATTGGTTCTTCGTTGGTTTCTTCATCGTCCTTGCGTCCTTGCGTCCTTGTTTTGCGATTTGTAAATTAACACCCAATAAATTGCATTCGATGCAACACGAGCTCTCGACACCATTTCAACAAATTGGAAATTAATTTCAAAGTGAAACCCATTCGTTTTTATTTGCTTCCTTCGTGTTTTTCTTTTAAGCAGCGCAGCATTCTCACCAAGTTGTATTTTTTGGGTTTTACTCTTATTCTTTTCATCCATTTGTATTGGCCTATGAAGTGGGCTGAAGTGCAACATCGACGAAATTCCTTTTGGTGCCGCAGCAATCGAGTTTCTGCTGGCGTGCTCAACATTTTTAAGGATGCTCAAGAAAGTAATTAAGTGGCATCGCGTTGTACGAAGCAAAAGCCGTTGGTACTTCAATTGATATATTTATATCTACCAAATGAAATTTTGTTATTGCTTCGTAAATAAATGTTTTATTTGGAATTTTTATTTAATTTAACGATACTAAAGTGCTAATATTGATTTATTAAAATCCTAGAAACCCTAAGTTTTTGCGCAAAAAAATCATCACCGGAACCAAGGAAAATCTTGACAAATGGTATCGAGACCATACATTTCAATATTTAAAAAGTGGTTTACTGAATTCCGTTGTGGTCGTACAAGAACAAGTGAAGCTAAAAGTTCAGGTCGCCCAAAAGAGGTCGTCACGCAAAAAATCGTCGATAAAATACATGGAATGATATTAAACGATCGGAGAATGAAAGTGCGTGAAGTGGCTGAAGCTGTAGGTATATCAATTATGCAGGTACAACGCATCTGCGATGGGTGCAGCGATTGCCCGACCATAAGCGCCACTTCAAAGGATTGGTAGGCGATGTTCAATCGCAATCCGAAGGAGTTTTTGTGCCGTTTCGTAACCGTAGACGAAACATGAATACATCACAATACACCAGAGGCCAAGGAACAGCCAAAGCAGTAGACTTCTTTGGGTTAACGTGCACAAGGAAGGCCAAGCTGGGTCAAGCGGTAAACGAGGTCATGGCGACAGTTTTTTTGAGTGCATGCGGTGTTATTCACATCGATTACCTTGATATAGGTAAAATTATCACCGGTGTTGGACGGTTGACATTGGAAAGATGTGACATTGATTTGAAGCAAAAACTACCGCGTTTGGCAAAGAAAATGTGCCCTTCCACACGGTTAAAAATATTGGACTATATTTTAGTCCAGCTAAAATATAACTGCATTTTTTTAAACCTTGCCGTTTACAAATAACACTAACTCATAATAAAAAATCTACTCTACTAGAATTCATATCAAAAGAAATATTACTGCTAACCTTTTAGCTTTATGGTTTAAATTTAAGTACAAAAGAATTATGCATTACTTTTTGTTTTTAATACAATTTAGACTAAATTCTAGTACATTTGGATTACTTACTTACTTAGTTGGCGCTACAACCGTATGTCGGTCTTGGCCTCATCTAAGAATTTGCGCCAGCCATTTCTGTCTTTCGCTTGCTGGCGCCAGTTGGAAATTCCAAGCTTCGTCAGGTTGTCCTCTACTTGGTCTTTTCAACGAAGATGCGGTCGTCCTCTTCTGCGTTGAGCGCCGCTGGGTACCGAATCGAATGTTTTCTTCACTGGAGCATCGTCTTTCATGCGCTGAACATGACCAAGCCAGCGAAGCCGCTCGATTTTAATGCGCTTGACTATGTCGATGTCAGCGTACAGCTCATACAGTTCATCATTCCATCGTATTCGGTACTCGCCATTGACGCAGGTTGGTCCGTAGATCTTACGAAGAATCTTTCTCTCGAATGCTCCTAAAATCTTTTCATCTAAACTGCTCAGCGTCCAGGTTTGTGATGCGTAAAGTAGGACGGGCATGATGAACGATTTATAGTGCGTGATTTTCGTTCGTCGAGAGAGGGCTCTGCTTCTCAATTGCCTACTGAGTCCAAAGTAACACCTGTTGGTAAGAGTTATTCTTCGCTTGATCTCAATGCTGATGTCGTTGGTTGAGAATAAGAAAAGTACATTTGGATACTAATTTTAATTTTGACCAGTAACAACTTAACCTGGCAATGCTGAGACTCAACTAAGTTGATTCGGTTCATATATTTGTTTATTGCTTCTTTTACGATAAGCGGCAATAGCCCAGTGGTTAGACTAGAGAACTTACAAACTGGATGACATGGGTCCGAATCCCACGGTGTTTGCTATTTTTTTTTAATTAATATTTTTATCAAGGCCTGTACTAAATTTTAAGCCAAAGCTGTATTAAAACTATATTTTAGTATTTTGCAAATACTAGATTTGAAACCAAAGTTGGTGTGGACTTTTACTTAACCCTCCGATGAGTGAGAAGGTCCCTAGGGACCTTTTTGACTTTTCAAACTGAAATTACTCCTACTTCGGCCACTACAACCCCTCTCCCCCTCAAAGTTACTCTGTATTCCAAGAATATTTTGTTGCGCATCTTTTGGAAAAAAAATCAAGCCGATCGGATCATTACTTTAGGAGTTATTGAGGTTTTAGTGAGAATAGTACGCGGACGTGTGAATAGGTCCGTATGGTGCTGAATTTCACTAATAAATGCATGTTTCTGGGCATCATTACAATTTTTTTATTGTTTCAAAGACCTAAACCCTGAACAAAGACCTAAACTCAAAGACATTAGGGATGATGATAAAAACAAAAAATTCTAAGAAAAATTCGAAGACATAAACTTTATTGCTTTCAAGGAAAGGCACAATATTCTAATTTTATACTACTAGCAATAAACCAGTTCTTAGAATTTTTTGTTCTTAGTATTTTGTTCTTAGTATTTTTTGTTCTTAGTATTTTTGTTCTTAGAATTTTTTCTTAGAATTTTTTATTTTTATCATCATCCCTAAGAGCCCGAACAGAACCAAGGCGGATGTCGGTTGTCGGATTCGCCGTGCTACAAATTACATGAAAATATATGCAGCCGCCAAAAATGAAATCGCCGTAGAAATGCATGACGGGAAAACGCCAGAATAGAATCTATTCTAATTTCTCTCTGACGGGTGTCGGATCTCTCTCTGAGTGACTTAAATGTTGCCATATTTTTGCTAAAGATTGGGTACGTTCAGTGTTATTTTCTTAGTTTTTACTATGATCTGTCATTCTGTTTTTGTGCTTGTGTTGCATTCATGTGAATTCAAAGCATAATATAAAATAATTTGTATCATTCCCAATATAAAATGCAACCGTGATCCGACAACCGACAACCGCTCATATTCTGGACGTGTTCTCAGCGGATTTCGCAGAGAGAGGCCCGCCAGCCGACATTCGCCTTGGTTCCGTTTGGGCTCTGATGTCTTTGAATTTAGGTAGACGTACGAAAGAGTATAAAAGAAGTTGTAGTTTCGTAAACCAAATCAGTCAAAGTTTAGACAGCGAAGAGTAAAATCGTGTGTGATAGAAACAAAAATAAAAATATTGCAGATGCAAGTAATTTGGACGTTGCTGAAATTGTTGTACGCCGTAGTACACGTTACCAGAAAATGACTGCGGATGAAAGGCGTGCAGCTGATAGTAGATTTGCTGATTTTATGGACGAAGACATGGATGAAGAAATTGATATTGCTGCAATTGATAATTATGAAGTTGAGGATGATGAAGATCGCACATACCAACCTGCTGAAGAGTCAGATGCCGAAACTGAAGGATACGTCGAGCTAAATGAAGGTACTGATGACGACGATGATGAAGAGGAAGAAAATGATGGACAGGAAACGAATGAAAGTTACTATATTGGTAAAGATGACACCCAATGGAGTAAAAAAGCACCACCAACATCACGCACTCGTAAGCATAACGTGGTCGACTTCACAAGAAAGAAACCAGGACCAACAGGAAATATACACGACCCCTATACAATAATGCGTTCAATCATGACAGAGGAAATAATACACTTAGTGCTACGTGAAACAAATCGTAAAGGCAGGGAGGTTACAGCTGCATGGAATTTGGCGAATCCCACGAAGAAAAGGAGTGGAAGCCAGAGACAGTGAAAGAGTTTGATGCCTTTGTAGCTATTCTTTTGTATGCTGGACTCACAAGATCAAACCATGAACCAGCTATGGAACTATGGGGCGCGACGCGTTGCCCAATATACAAAGCTGCGTTGTCGTACGATCGCTTCATGTGTATAAAGCAATTTATTCGACTCGACAATGGAAATACTCGACAACAGCGACTCATCAACAGCAAAACTGCGGCTATTGACGATATTTGGCAAATGTTGCGACATAACTTGGCAGCAGCTTACACTCCTCATGAAGCACTAACAGTTGATGAGCAGTTGTTCCCTTACAGAGGCTGCACCGGCTTCACACAATATATTCCGTCAAAGCCAGCTAAGAATGGTTTGAAAGTATGGTGGTTATGCAACTCACAGAGTTATTATCCTGTGAAGGGAATGATATATTCTGGAAAACTGCCAAACCAATAACGGGAGATAAACCAAGGGCAGAACGTAGTGCTGGATCTTGTGGAAAAATATTTAGATGCTTGCCGTACTATATACGCGGATAATTTCATTACCACTCTTGACTTTGCGCGTATTTTGTTGAGGAGGAAGACCGCATACAGTGCGCTACAACAAAACATTCATTCCACATGAGTTCAAGAAGAACCCGAAGCGCACCATCAATAGTACATTATTTGGGTTCAACGAAGGGGATATAGCGTTATGCTCATACGTGCCGAAAAAAAAAATAAAGTGGTGAACGTGCTCTCCACAATACACTATACCTGCCTCGTTGACGAGCAAACCGAGAAGCGGAAGCCGTATGCCATATTAGATTACAACGCCAACAAATGCGGCGTTGATACCATGGATCAAATGCTAGGCACTTACAGCTGCAAAAGAGCAACACAACGATGGCCGTTGGCCATGTTTTATAATATGCTGGACGTCGCTGCATTGGCTGCTTTTACGATTTACAACGAAATGAAGCCTATAAAAAGGAGTGACAGACGGCGGTCGTTCTTGTTACTGCTAACGAAACAATTGGCCACACCAAATATCGAAGAACGTGACCTGAACAACCATATAACCTCATATCCAAGGATACGCAATGCGATGGAAGCATTCGATGTCAGGGTAAGAAAAACATCTTCAAATTCAATAATAGAATATATAGTTATTTGTTTTTTATTTTTCTTTTCATTTTAGGTATTATCAAGACCGATGGAAGGCAATGCACCGTCGTTTGCGGCTAGGTCAAGTAGACCGTCATGTCGCCTTTGCCGTTCTGAGTACGGGCGGCAGCGGAAAACGCGGGCATACTGCTTCGGCTGCGGCAACGCTGTTTGCGGAGAACATAGCACACTTTTACATCGCTGCAACACTTGCGCACAGGGCGGGGGACAAGAAGTACACGCTCAACAACAATAATTTTTAAACTTTTTTATAATAGTCTTAAGAAAATTTAAAGTCTTTAAAATTTAAAAGTTTCAATTTTAGTACAAGATTTCCAACCGTGTAGCCTTAGAGAACTGAGAGCACCGATGAAGCAGTTTGGTCGCGCATTTTAAATAATAGAAATTATGTTCGACGACGATTCTTTCGTGAAAGTGACTTCTCGACGACGACATTTACTCGACGCAGGCTTAAGAATAAGGGTGATTGAATACACAGGGGAACAAAAAAGTTTTTGGAGTCAATTAATATACATGGGATAATGAAGTTTTAATCCTATTTTAAAAATTAAGGAGGTTTCATCACAGATTTTAGAATAACTCCAGAACAATTAGTCTGATTTGGTAAAATAAAAAATCCAAACATCCGCAGCAAAATTGCCTCCAAGTTACATCTGCAATGTTTTTTTATTAGCTGAATAGTTTCGGAAATATTCAGAAAGTTCTTCTGAAAAAAAAATATTTTTATGCAAAATTTAAACTTTTTTGTTATTTCATAAATCATAAAAAATCAAAAATGACAAAATAGCTCTTTTATTAACACACATGTTACAAAGAAAAGAAGCCATATTTCATTAAAATCCGTTGGCATGTTTTGCCTTAATTCACATTTAATGATGTTATCTCATTTTGATAAAAAAACTTCTAAATAAATACACAAGGGAAAGTCCTTGACCAAGTAGGTCAAAGTCCTTCCAAGGGCTGAAATGGCCAGTTTATTTTTTTTTTAATCAACTCTTCTATCGATATTTAATTATAGGTAAAATTCTTATTCACATTGATGTTCTTATTCACATTTACGAGGTACGTTCAAAAAGTATCGCGTATTTGATTTTTGATTTTTTTTTTTGTAGCGTTATGTTGGTACTCATGTCCCTTACTTATTCTGATAAGGTCGGCCATTTTGAATGTTTAGTTAATTTTTGACAGCTCTTGTGTTTTCATGTGTTTTAACTCATCTTCGATTTTTATCTATTCCAGCGAATGGATCAAAGAATCTGCATCAAATTTTGTATGAAAAACATAATAAAGTGCGCTGACGCATTCCGAATGTTGACTGTGGCATATGGTGAAGCTACCTTCGACTAAAGCAACGTTTATCAGTGGTACAAAATGTTCTTAGATGTGAACGACGAACAGCGTGCCGGACGCCCGAGCACGTCAACAACAGACGAAAACATTGATAAAGGTAATAAAACAGTATTGGTTAATCGAGGAATTACCATTAGAGAAGTTGGTGAGGATCTAAGCATATCGATTGGGTCGTACCATTCGATTTTAACCAATGATTTGGGCATGAGTCAATTTGGACCAAAAACAGCATCGCGTTAACATTGCTCAGGAGATGTTGAGCTCAGTCCGTGACGACCCAAATGTGCTCCAGAGGGTCATAACTGGTGACGAATCATGGGTTTATGGTTACGACGTGGAAACTAAAGCTCAATCATCCCAATGGAAGCTGCCGCATGAACCAACACCGAAAAAAGCGCGCCAAGTTCGGTCGGACGTAAAGGTTTTGCTCACAGTTTTCTTTAATTGCAGGGGCGTGGTGCATTATGAGTTCTTGCTACGGTCAATAAAGAATATTACTTGCAAGTTATGCGCAATTTGAGCGAAGCAATCCGCCAAAAACGCCCGGATTTGTAGAAGAACAAAAACTGGCTTTTGCACCATGATAACGCCCCTGCACACACATCGTTGCTTGTGCGCGAATAATGGACCAAAAACAGCATCGTAATGATGCCGAAGCCACCGTATTCCCCTGACCTAGCCCACTGTGACTATTTTTTGTTCCCAAAACTTAAAAGGCCCATGAAAGGACGACGCTTCGCCACGATTGAGGAGATTAAGACGGTATCGAAGGAGGAGATGAACAAGATCACAAAAAATGATTTTTTGAAGTGCTTCGAGGATTGGAAAAAACGTTGGCAGAAGTGTTTTATATCCAAGGAGGATTACTTTGGAGGGGACAAAACAGATATTCATGAATAAATAAATACTTTTTGAAAAAATACAATACAAAATACAAAATACATATTCTCATTTTTAAATTTATATTCGTATTTATAATCATATTCATATTAATATTTATATGCATATTCGTATTATCAAATTTGTATTCATATACATATTCATGTTTATATTCATATTCATATTCGAATTCCAATTCATAATCTTCATATGGGGTATTTTCATGAAATTACCTTCTTTTTGTATTATAATTCTAAGCCTGCACTTGTAAAAGCGAAATTCGCATTTTGTTTAATCAATTAAAAACCAGTTAAAAATAAATTTTTAAAAATGGCCTCATCGGGTTGAGCGACTTATTTGCACCCATTCAAGTCTGCACATTTTTCCCGATGGTCGGTTTTTTCCAAATTCACATACGTACGTTAGCAAGGGATACCTAGAGAAGAAAATATTAGTTCTCAACTTGTCCGAACACCTGAGATGGGTGGATAAATTATACCCCCTTCAAGTAAATAATTCATAATACACAGGTGAAAACTGCGATTGCTATCAATATTTCACGAATTGAAGCCACATTCATTCTCTCTTACTTAACAAAATTTCAAAAAGCTACGAGCATTTAGTCTAAAACGTCGGAAGAATATTTACCTGTGAGGCTATGAAATTTCACTTTAAGCGACTGGAATGGGCTAAGCTCAAATCTATGTCGATAAGCAATAACAGCTTAAGTCTGATTTCAAAGTTTCGAGAAATCTTGCTTCAAAGTTTTCGATCGCCATATAAGTTATATGAAAGGGTCTTTTTTTTTGTGTCATAACTTTGGTTAGGGTCATGCTAGAAGCTCCAGATTTTGTGTGCATTTAATACTTTATGCGTCGAACACAGCTACACCAATAACTCAATTCTGTCTTAAGTAGACTTAAGCGATTATTGCTTATCGACACAGAAATATGATTTTAAAAAATTTTATGTTTTAGAATTATAAAAAACAAATTAGTAATTGAAGTATGCCATCATTAATTTTTAACTGAAACACTGGTGCGAGCCCGACCTAAGAAAAAAAGTTTGTTGTGCAAAATAGTAGATAAATATAACTTTGAAAGGCAAAGCTCAAATAATTCTGTTTTGATTTAACAGAAGTTGTGCGTGTAAGCTTATCAAAGTGAATGGACTGCAGAAACCACAGAATACTACTGAAAACTTGATGTAGCGATCAACGAAACAGTCTGTCTAGTCTGCTTGGTGGTTTGTTCTGCAAAGAACTTGTTGTTGTTGCAACATGTTGCTTCATGAACTTATTTGACATTAAGCTCAACTATAATTCTAAATCTAATTCTAAAAGAAAAAAATTATGTTTTAAAATTTTAAAAAGCAATTTAGTAATTTAAATATCTCATCATTTATTTCTCATTTTAGTCATTATATCAAAATATTTTCTATCTATTTATTTATGAAGCAGTACTTTATATAATGTGGTCAAATTTTGCGAAAAACATAGACTCACACGAGGAATGGTTAATTTTTTTTTGACAAACTTTACGGGAAATGTTTTTTTAGATGTAATTGAAGCTATTTTCTAAATACCTTCCAAAAACAGTGCCTTTCGATTTTATTAGGCCAGTCTTTTATTCATATTCACATTAACATTTTAAAAATTTCATATTCATGTAATTTTTATAAATAGTGAGCTGATACACAGCTCTCTTTTTTCCTCTTTAAATAATTTAAACGTGCAAAAAAAAGCGTGTTTAGGTACTGTATCTTCCTGTTTGTGTAATCCTTCAGTTTACTCATAATTGTTTATAAATTTTATGGGTTTATTGTCTTATCATAAAATCTACTTATAATGGTGCAATTTTAACTTTGAAACTTCAGTACTCTTCTGAATTTTCCTTTTTATTTTGCCTCTGCTGGTTACATCCTTTATTTGTTTGTGTTTTTGTTGTTTTTATGCTCTAGCAGTATATTTGGTATTATATGGATTTTATGTCCGTCATTCTTATCATGCTTCAGAGCACCGAAATGTAAATGACATAAAGTTTACAAAGAAAACCACAAAAATGGTACAAAACCGTTTTGGTAAAAATACAGAAAAATTAAAAAAAACTAAACCAGAATATAAAAACAGCAACGAAATAAGTCAAAACAAAGAAAACGTAAGAGTTGAAAAAATGTTTCTTGTATGAAAAAAATATTGTTGTTTATTCGAACATTAAAGAGCAGAAAAATGTACCTTGGGACTGATACGAGTGAGTACAGTGAGCCCACGTGTAGAGTGACATCAGTTCTACGAGACGCCCAAACAACACCCACTTAAATAGCGACAACCCTATTGTTATTGTCCTCTACTCCAACAAAAAAAAAAACAACATCAAATCGGTCTGTCGGTTTTCAGTGTGTCTTTTGGGAACAAGAATATAAAACAAGCATACGAACAACAAAAATAAAACAACAATGCGAACAACAACCAACAGCGGAAAATGTTAAAGGACATGACAAGTTGTTCCTTTCCGTTACAATATTTACTTTTTTTTTATTTTTCTGCTCTTTTCTTCTACCAACTTATTGTTGGCCATGTTTAAGTCCATTGTTGTTGTTGTAACTGCTGTTGTTTGTTCATTTGCTGTCTCTTTTGTCTGTCAACTGTCTGTGAGCTAGTGTGTGTGTGTATATGTGTGTGTTTGTTCACGAGTCGCTTTTAGTATACGAGTTATTTTTATTTGTTTGAGTATGTAATGTGTGTAAACTGTTCGCTAGATTTTTTTTCTTAACAGAGGGAGAGGGATATGAGCATAATATAAATAATCATAAGCAAAAGTTAAAAAAGGACGTCATACAAAAATAAACAATATTAAGTTACCTTTTCCGGATATAACATGACATAATGACAAGTATAACAACCATAACAGCAGTTTTAACAGACTTTTTTTAATAATTCATTTGTT
The DNA here is from genome assembly GCA_963920525.1 of Dichetophora obliterata. Classification (NCBI taxonomy): domain Eukaryota; kingdom Metazoa; phylum Arthropoda; class Insecta; order Diptera; family Sciomyzidae; genus Dichetophora; species Dichetophora obliterata. The sequence continues at coordinate 123,810,154 of OY986438.1, read as the reverse complement.
TTTAATGAGATACAAACATTTCTTTTGAGCATGTGAAATGCGTTTTACTAAGCACATTATTTTCAATTGGATTCTTGTAGAAATGTATGTATATTATTTTTAAATATTTTAAGAGAAAACAAATTGTTGTTTTTAATAAAAAATCTCTTCAAATTATTACTTGAAGTTACAACATATCGAAGGCGCAAAAAGAATAAGCAATGCTAAACACATTCTTTATCATTTCATTGGAACATAGCAAGAAAAAAAGAAGAAAGAAAGGGTCTCCCAACCAGTAATGATAGATATATACATAGAGACAGATTATTTTCATTATCATTACTATAGTACTTTTGTCCTCCACAATCCAAAAATGTTTCCTCTTATACGATTTTTAAAACTGGTACCTGTATTTTTCAAGCATTCAGTCCAAGCCCTTAAGAGACTAAAAAAACCAAATAAGATGTAACCATTTTAATTAGGGCATCAAATTTCGGGACGCTTCGGCAATACCGAGATTTGAAAAACACAATACGGGGATCCCGGGACTAGTCCCGGGTTTGACAACAATAACACGTTCCGCTCGGAGCTTGAAGTTTACACAGTGGCAATGGAACTGAATGAGCACTAGGGCGCACAGTGGGTTTTTTTAATTTTAGGATGACATTTTAGTTTTTTTTTTTTTGTTAAATTTCATAAAAAAATCTTTTTTTTTCGTCAGATTATAAAACATATATTTGAATGTGGTATTAAAAACTTGATGTATTGTATGGTTTTTTTTATAAAATTCGTCAAAGTTGAAACTTTCTTAACAAAAATAAGCTCAATAAAATCCAATATATAAAGTCAAGTTTGTAACGTACTTACCTTTACATCATACACTTCCTATAATTATATCACATTAAAACAAACAACTATAAAACATATTTAAAAGATACACACCTTTACGGTTCGTATCACCTCATTCTATTTTATTGTATTATACTAAGATAATATTCAAACAATAAGAACATATGTTCATACTAAGCACTACTATCTATTTCATTCGCATACATGTACTCATTTTGCTGAATTTAAAAACATATGACATAAAATTTTACTTTTTCTCCTACACAAATATATTAACATATGATTATGTTTACGTTTTTTAGAAATTTAAGTCTACTCACTTACTAATTTTCTACTTATATTATACTAATTTTACTGAATATAAACATGTATTATTATATTTCTACGTTTTACTCTTACACATAGGATTAATAAATACATTTTTACTAATCTAAGTACAACAACAAATATTAACTAGTTCCAAAGAAGTAAAATATAAGGAAATGGTGTTGCTAAAACATTCAATGTACGTGAACTGTCGCATCATTTGTGTTTTTTGACAATTCTGAGAACCTTTCATCTGATTGGAAGACTCCTCAGCAAAATAGTTGAAAGTAATTGAATTTTAAGCATTTTTTACTGCATAAAAAGCGACAAAATCTTAATAAAAAAAACCACTAAAATAAATGCAACATGAGTCGTACGGTTAAAAATTCTAAAAGTTTCCGAAAACTTAAAAACAAAGCGCTTTCGTTCCACAAGTAAATATGTCCATACAGTTTGAATTATTTTAACAAAAGTTCTTTATTTAGTTTCTAACGATATTTTTTTAACATATTTGTATTAGAAATGTATATATTTCTAATTAAAAATGACCCCGTTGATGTTGCGCCAAATTGATCAAACCACATCTGTCAAAACACAAACACTGTTTCAGGGATTCAGATTATATTTTTGGGGCGCTCTTGTTTTCAGCATAGTGAATCAGATTTAGTACCTGTTTGTTAAATTTTTCTGATTTCTGCACAAAAACTAGGCAAAAACACTCAAAAAAATAAGGATTTTCAAAAATTAATCCAATTTCTTTTGTAATTAAAGTTATTAAAAAAAATTTGTTAATAAATTAGAGTTCCATGATAATAACACAGGGGAACAAAAAAGGAATTTTTTTTCTGCGGCATAAGTTTTGGAGCCAATTAAGATACATGGAATATTGAAGTTTTAATCCTATAATTCACATTATTTGAATTGACTCTGGTTCTCGCGATAAGCCACTATTTTTAAAATTAAGGAGGTTTCATCACAGATTTTAACATAACTCTAGAACAATTAGTCTGATTTGGTAAAATAACAAATCCAAACATCCGCAGCTAAATTGACTCCAAGTTACATTTACAATGTTTTTTGATTAGCTGAATAGTTTCGGAAATATTCAGAAAGTTCTTCTGAAAAAAACCGTTTTTTATGCAAAATTAAAACTTTTTTGTTTTTCCATATTTCATAAAAAATCAAAAACGTCAAAATAGCTCTTTTTTGATATTAACTTATAAACACACATATGTTACGAAGAAAATAAGCTATATTTCATTAAAATCCATCGTTTCCTATGGGATTTTCTTTGGTATTTTGGTTGCGTTTATTAATTTCAAATTCATTTAAAATATAAATCCATAAATTTAAAAGTTTTTTAGAAACTTTTTCAGAAGACTCTGCAGCTTTATGATTGCCCAAAAAGTTTTTGACTACTGATAAAAATCTTATCCATGCTTCTGATTCGACCTTAGTCATGTGCTTTGTGATATCATTGTTGTTTATAAAAGTTCGGATTTATGGCCCATCAAAGATGCCTGCTTTTAATTTTTCCGTGCTTTGCCCAGGAAATGCTTGGCAAATATAATTGTAGCACTCGCCAATCGTATCCAAAGCTTTTATGTACTGTTTCTTTAGTTCAAGTTTTATATGAAGTAGGGCGAAATTATTTTTTCTCGACATATTAATGGATCATGAACGATTTTATTTATGCCTACAGTCATATTTGCTCTAAATGGCCGAACTTTCTTAGTGTAGTGCTTATTTTTCGCACGACTGTCCCATACACAAAAAAACATGGATAATTAGTACTGACCCTTGCTGACTAAATAAAAAGTTAACCATTTTCAAATCAACACACACTGACCACTGGTGTTGAACATATACAATTTTCTCTAAAATAAGTTTGATATTTTGATATTATACTTTAAGTTTTGTTGAATATGCTATCAGAATTGAAGTTAATTTGTTGCCATTATGCAGTAACACACATTTTAAACTTATTTTTGAGCTAACTATGAAGACCCATTGCATTTAAAAGTCCAGGAATGTTCTTACAGTATACGATTTTCTCCTCCTTTACAAAGTATAATAGATCTCGTTCTATAGTCCGATAAGTTTAAACTGATACGCCAGGCTGAAGACAATGTTTTTTTTAAGCCTTGATGCTAGAAGCTTCGCTGATTTTTTGCATAGATTTAGATCTCTAATTTTCCCCTGTGTATTTATTCAGAAGTTTTTTATCAAAATGAGATAAAATCATTAAATGTGAATTAAGGCAAAACATTCCAATGGATTTTAATGAAATATGGCTTATTTTCCTTGTAACATATGTGTGTTTATAACTTAATATCAAAAAAAGAGCTATTTTGACGTTTTTGATTTATATGAATCATGAAATAATAAAAAATTTTAAATTTTGTATAAAAAATGTTTTTTTCAGAATAACTTTTACAATATTTCCGAAACTATTTAGCTAATTAAAAAACAGTGGAGATCTAACTTGGAGGCAATTTAGCTGCGGATTTTTGAATTTTTTATTTTACCAAATCAGACTAATTGTTCTGGAGTTATGTTAAAACCTGTGATGAAACCTCCTTAATTTTTAAAATAGCGGTTTATCGTGAGAACCGGAGTCAAATGAAATAATCTAAAAAATAGGCTAAGATCTTCATCAATGTATAAACTAAAATTGACTACCAAATCCCATGCCGCGGAATCAGTGTTGCCCTGTGTAATTTAATTTCTGATGTTTTCTCTTACCAAAAAGACTTTAGCTGGTCAAACACTCGATATTTATCTCAGATTGAAATTTTTAATGAAAATATTAAAATTGAAATAAATGCCTTGTCTCCTTTATTGCCTGGTTTTTATAAAAATATGACACCCGGTTCACATAGAGGGTACAATTTTTTTTTTTTATTTGTTTAGTTTGAAAGCTTAGATTTAAGTCTAGCTTTTAATAAAATGTATTAGAAAAAAACTATCTTCTCTGATATCAAATGTGCCGGGAGCAAACACCGTTTATTAAATAACAAAAAAGTATTTATTGTATTACTCAACAAGCTTGAAGTGAAAACTTGTAATTATTTTAGAATAATTCATAAAGTTCTAAGTTAATTTATTGAAAAAATAGCATTGTAAATAAGGTGTCTAGAAAAAAGACTCAATAAATTAAATTAAATTAAATAAAAAAAGTTTAATTAAAATTGATGTTTAGAAAAATTACCTAAAAATTTTGCTGTTTTTTTAGATTTTGAACAAAACTTAGCTTTATGGCTATTAAAACAAAGGTAATGTGCGTATCTATTCAACGAAGTGTCAAACATAAAATGCCATGCATAACTTTTTAAGATATATTTTTTTTTTTCAATTTAGAATTTGCCTAAAAAACTAGTGGTTTCCCTTTTACGAAAGCAATACATTTAAAAGATAACTACAACTAGAAGTACTAAAGACAGCGAAGCCTGTGTTGGACTTACTGATGTTTATAATCCCTAAGCAGCGGCCGAAGTCCTCCAATTAAAAAGAGACAGCTAAATACATTTAGTTTTTTTATTAAATTTGGAAAAACCGTGAATTTAAGTAAAAAAGGGTTGTTTCTCAAATGCATGTAATATTATGTGTGATATCTTGTCGAATATATACTTGTATTATCTTTCTTTAGATACCCATAAAGTTTCGTTTTGTTGGAAAACTTAAAAAATCAGCTAGATTTTTAGTCCATTTTTTTCAACTTCCAATTGCGAGCAATCTTAAATTTTTGACATAATTAGAGTTGTTGCTATTCTTGAAATGTTTATAAAATTTTAATGCATAAGAAGAAATTTTAACAGTTTGGGCCTTATTTTACGGTACAACCGAATACGGCCCTCTGTTATTGTCCCTGTATTTGTGTGAACTAGTACCAATATAGAAAATACCACACTCTTATATACCACTCGCTATAACACCACTTCCTTATATTTTACTTCTTTGACTAGATCTAAGTTAAAATACCGTTATACATACTCTATAAGAACGAGGAAAATTCAAATAAAGTCAACTTTATTTATACTTACTTACTTAAAAAGCCTGATTGCACTTTACTAGTAACGGCTTTAAAAAAATATATATTATTGCTACGAGCTGGAGCAATAACTGGAAGGAAAATGCAAAATGCATGCAAATTTAATTTTATAATTTTTTCAACTTTTTATCATTTTATACATTTTTTTTCACCTACACAATTTAATTATTATTATATATTCATTCTCACTAAAATTTTAAAATAAAATATAAACAGAACATACTTTGTTGTTCAGCCTTTTAATTTTGCTACGCAAGAATATAAACTTTTTTCTTCTATACATCGGCTTTTCTCACTCGCGCACAGAATTTCTTGATTTCTTTTTCTATTTTTACTCGTTACTTCACTTTTAATAACTTATTCACTAAAGGAAACCGCGAGACGCATAAGAAGTGAATAAAATGCTTTTTGAAATAACATTTTTAACCGAAAACTTAACACTTTCTTTTAATAAAATGAATCGCGACAATAAACTTTCACGTAGGACATTTTACTTTAGCTATGTATATTATTTTCTTTTGGCGTTTCTTCTTTTTTTCATATTTGACGAGTACTTGTTGCGCCACCTGCACGCCAATACACTTTACCAAAAGTTTTTAACGAAACTTGTCGCATTTGCTGCTGGCACAGGGTGCTAAGATATATTAAAATTTTTGTGCAATGAAAAATGAATATTAAGGTTATTCAAACATGAATGTATACGCTAAAAACTAATATATTTTTGATTGAAAAAATAAAAAGCAACTTAACAAAGAGTAAGCACAGAGAATTTTCAGAACAATATATAGAGCACAAATTGCAATACATAAAATAAATAAAAAATAAACTGGCCATTTCAGCCCTTGGAAGGACTTTGACCTAGCTTCTATTGATCAATTGTGTTGTGCGTGTTGTTAAATGTTTGATCACAAATGACCGAGAACTGGACCTACGTGCTTAATGCCGACTCCGAACGGCTTATGTTCTCAAGAAGCTTTACATGGCAATTTTTACTCTCTGAGGTTTGCCATTGTCTGCAGAGAGGTGACGACCGAACAGAAAAATTAATTCAATTGAAAAAACTTTCTGTCTGAGCTGGAATTGAACCCGGGCTACCGCAGTTCTTTAGCTTAGGAGCCACGCACTCTACCCACTAGGCTACGGCCGCCACATTGCAATACATTGAAAATCTAAAAATCGAAGTTAATAATGTTTCAATTGAAGAAAATGAAAATATGAAATTTAAAACTAAAATTTAACTATCTTCATGAAGAATTATTAAAATCAATTAAAACATTACCAATAAAAGAAAAAATATTAAAGAAGTATCAATAGAAAATAATTTGATAAATATGGCAATTGAGATATAAATACAATAGGCAAAAACCTACAAATTTTTAAAGGAAATTTTACACACTTAGAAGTTTTTATAGTCCAAACAAAATTATTACATGATATAAAGTTAACGAAAGCATGGCGTTAAATGTTTTAACTAAAGGTGTTAATTCCGAATTTCAGACGATTTTATTGGCAAATACACAAAAAATATTTAAAGATGTTTAACAGCAGTAGAAAGCTTAGTTTCGGTCAGAAACACAATTTTTCAAATTCAGAATAGAAATCATTTCAGAAATTCATATAACTTCAGATATAACAACAGTACACAAAACAATTATAAAAATAATAATTACAATTATAGCAACAACTTTTCAAACACAAGATACAAAAACAATAATTTAAACAATAGAAACAGCAATTTCAACAGACACAATTAGTTTTCAGACCAGATTAGATATATTAGAAACAACAATTTTGTTAACAACAATAACAATAACAGAAATTTAAACAGAAATAATAATTTCAATAATAATTATTTCAGAAACAATAATACCCAGGGAAAGCGCTATGGCTGGGTAGCAGAAATCGTTACCCGCAGAGGCCAAAATTAATTTACGAATTAAATAAAAATCTTACATATTACATAATATTAAAACGTAAAAACACAAATATTCATTATAAATTTCTAATTGATACTGGAGCAGATATCTCCATATGTAAAATTAATTCATAAATAACATAAATACACAGAATATTTCTACAATTACGGGTATTTCAAATGAAACAATAGAATGCATTGGCACAAAACCTTTATATTTAATAGTGGATAATGAAGTTATCCAACATAATTTCCATATTGTAATAAACTATTTTCCCATTGCAACTGATGGCATTATAGGACGCGATATTTTAAAAAAATATATGGCAAAAACTGATTTCGAAACATATACTATAACTTTTGTAATAAACGAAAACGAAATAATTTTACCTATTATTTTAAATAATTTTAATAAAACAAATATTTTAATTCCTGCACGCTCAGAAGCAATAGTACCGGGAAATATTAAAGTTAAAGAAGACAAAATAATTTTAAATAAAGAAATAGTCGATGGAGTATTTTTAGGCAATAGTTTAATACCTGCAAACGGCAATGTTCATGTAAAATTCTAAATACGAATTATTTGTTTATTTATTTATTTATTTATTATTCAACTATAAACATGTTTGTTCTACAGTTACCAAAAATTATCTTAAAATTAAACAAGAATTTAACAATATAATATTAGCTTAACATAATACAATTTCTAAAAGAGACCCTAGTTTGGGTTATATCAATATTGCTACAAATTGCATTAAAAGAACTCATATTATAAACAGGGTCCTGTCTACCATAATTTGTCCTGAGATATGGAATTTGAAAAAAACTGTCTGCGCCTAAAATTCCTTTCGGGCGCATATATACCAAATAAAGTAAGCAATGGTGCACAATCTAAGTGATTCATGAATATATCACGAGCATATATAGCCAAAAAATACTTTCTTCTAAAATCTAAGGTTTTCAAGCCTAAAAGCGCACAACGAGAGTCATAAGTCGGCATAAACTCCCACCGAAGTTTTCTTAACACTAGCCGAGTAAAACATCTCTGAGTATTTTCAATTCTGCACAGCATATCGAGGGTCCCAGACAACACAACAATACTCCAAACTTGATCTAACCAAAGAGAAGAAAATTGACTTTAGAGTAAAGGGATCTGAGAACTCCTTAGTGTTGCCCATGATGAAAACCATCATTGCATTAGCTTTAGAAATAACAGCATCATAATGCTTACCAAAATTAAGTTTTTTGTCAAAAATTACTCCCAAATCCATTTTAATTTCAACTCTTAAGATTATATCTGAGCACAAAGTATAGTTGCCTACAATTAATTGCTGTTTCATGGTAAATGACATTACACTTCATTTAATAACATTAAAATATAACTTATTGACATCACACCACTTCTGCGAGCCATCGAAATCCTGTTGAATAAATTGACAGTCTACTGAAGAATTAATAATTTTTAATAACTTCACGTCATCAACATACATGACGTACAAACTGGACATAGTTTGGAAGGTCGTTAATAAATAAGACAAACAAAAGTGGACCAAGATGATTGCATTGGGGCACACCAGAAAAATTATTAATATATTTAGAGCGGTATTTACCAATCCTAACTGCTTGTCTACGACCGAACAGGGAATTCTCAAGCCACCTTAGCAAGAAGGAGTGGAAACCCAGTTTACCAAGTTTTCTTATTAAAACTGAGTGCTGGACTCTATCGAATGCTTTCGCAAAATCTGTAAAAACTACATCTACTTGTTGACCTCTCTCTATTTCGCTTGCTATAAGTGAGTAAATAGCGCAAGATTTGTTGAGGTAGATCTGCCAGACACAAAACCATGTTGACACTCCGATACTGCGCCTTTGATGCAATAATATATTTTCTTTTTTACCAGAGATTCAAATAGTTTTGGAATGAGTAATTTGGATATAGGTCGATAGTTTGCAATATTTTGCCTCGACCCCGATTTAAAAATTGGAGTTATCTCGGATATTTTCCATACATTTAAAAATTCTCCCTTTTTAAGGGATTGATTAAAAAGAAAGGTTAGAGGTTGAAAAAGTTCCATAGCACAATATTTTAGATAGATTGGAGGAATATTGTCAGGGCCACATTTCTTCTTCGAATCTAAGCTAATTAATTCTCGATATACCTCTTCTCCAGATAAGGTTAAGGAACCAAGATCTGTAATAAGAATAACATTAAACTCAGACTCAACATCATTACTTGATTGGTCATAGCACTTGAAATTGGACTGAAAATAGAGTGCAAAAAGTTCGCTTATTTCTTGAAAATTGTCAGATTTATTATCCTGGAAAAACATATTTTTAGGGAGACCCGTACTTTTTTTTTTTTCAAAAAAGTCCAAAATGCTTTTGGGTTGCACTTAATGTTCGATTCTAAGACCAGCAAATGATTCCTATACAAAAAATTTTTAAGTGTCTCATATTGTTTACGTGCCAGAACATATTCCTGTTTTAAAGCTATGTTAATCTTGCTCTTTTTGTATTTTTTGTTCATAGTATTTTTTAAGGTTAGCCAGGCGACTATTATACCAACTTGGTTTAGTAGCTATACGAACCTTTTTTAATGGAACAAATCTCGTGAATGTTTCCTTAATGATATTCATTAAACAGAGATGATTCTGTAAGAGACTATCACCAAAGATTGTGCACCAGTTTACATTACATAAAAAATCCGAAATTACAGCAAAATCAGCTTTATTAAAATCATATTCATAAATATGTTCAACCAAGAAGGGATTATTTAAGGCAACAATATCAAAATTTACTAAAAGAGCCTTATGGTGAACGCTATTGTCGGATAATATGAATTCTGCTTCACTACATACAGTATTAAACTCTAAGTCAGTAAAAACTAGGTCTAGCAATCTATTTAAACCATTTCTTATTGCAATTATTTGGCACATCCCAAGTGAAAGAATTGAATCTAGAAAATCAGCATCTCTACCAGCACTCAAATTACTTGGTGATAGTGCCAGCCAGTTATCAGAGGAAACCCAGTTTACGTTACCCAAATTGAAATCACCTAATATTAATGGATATTCATTATCATTAAGCTTTTCGACTATCATAAGTATATTAAAAAAAAATGCAATGAATAAGTTTTACAATTTGAATTCGGTGGAATGTATGAAACAAAAATGTAAATACTTATTCGCCTGTAGTTACCGCCAGCACTAGAAGATACTGGAACATCAATCTTAACACAGATCTGCTCTATTACCCCAGTACTTTGTATTAGATGAATCTCTTGGCATGAATAGACAGAGCGAACAGCAACCAAAACCCCTCCACCACGTGTAAGGCTTGTAGCTAATTGACATCGATCGCGACGGAAAACTTCATATTTGTTGTCAAAAAACTCCGAAGTAAAAATATCTCCCTGTAACCAGATCTCAGTCAAGGCAACAACATCATAACAGCAATCAGATACAGCGACAGAAAGCTTAGATGATTTAATGCGTAAGCCACCTACATTCTGATTTATTATCAATTTATTTGTTTCTTCATTTTGCGACAATTTAGTAACTAAGGCGCTCGCTGGTATAATAGCATTCAAGTCGGAATCTGAGCCAGAGGCCCAGATTATAAAAATATAGTTCCAGAAAATTTGATTTTGAAAAAAAGACCATTAAAATATTATAATATTTTTTCTTGTAAAGACATTAATCGGACTGACAAAAATAGACTAGAAAAATTACTACAGACTTTAGACATTGCTTGTAACACTCTAGATGCCAAGACATCAATAATAAACATTATAAAAAAAATACAGACATTTTTCATCTCCCTGGAGAACACTTAAGTACAAAAATTTTTTACACACAGACAATACAAACAACAGCTTCGACCCCGGTATACATTAAAAATTACAGACATCCACAAACACAGTTAACAGAGATAAATGAGCAGGTCAACCAACTCTTATCAGACAACATAATCGAACATTAAGTGAGCCCTACAACTCACCATTACTTGTAGTTCCAAAAAAGTCAAAAAATGACGAAAAAAATGGCGGCTCGTAAACTGAACGAAAAAATTGTAAACGACAAATTTCCGTTAACAAAAATAGAAGACATTCTTGACAGACTTGGAAGAGCTAAATACTTTGCGACTTTAGACATGACCAGCTCTTTCCACCAGAATAGCTTAGACGGAACTCACGACCGTTAGCTTCTTTTTTGACTGGAAATGGACATTTATAATTTAAACGTTTACCATTTGGATTGAAGATATCATCCAATAGCTTCCAAAGAATGCTGACTATCGCATTTAGTGGTTTAGATACAGAAGCTTTTATTTATGTAGACGATATAATTGTTTTCGGTTGTAGCTTAGGATATCATAACAGCAATTTACAAAAGGTTTTTGGCAGATTCAGAAAATCTATAATATAAAAATAAGTCGCTGATTGTGTTGCTAAGCGCAAAACTCGAGAACGGTTGGACCGATTTGGCTCAATTTTTTTTTTTCAGTTATTCGTAATTGCCAGGAGTAGGTTTTTACGAAAAATTTGGAAAACCCTCCGGAAAAGTCGGGAAATTGGAAAAATCGAAAACTGATTTTTTCGCCCATGTTGTACATTTCGAAACTTTTCATTCCACAAAAAATATTTAAAAGTCTTTATATATTTTTAAAACGAACAAATACTGAATTCATTTCATGAGGTAGAATTTTTTTATACAGAATCAATATTTGAAGATTTGTGCATCTAAAAACTTTCTTCTGAAATGAATTTCGCATCACTGATTTCTCGGAAAGATTCCACTTTTACATGGATTTGTTTTGCAGAACATGGACGTTTGTATGAAATTTTGTATGGAATTGTTCCGGAATGGCTTTTCAAATGGAAAAATAAAAAAAAATTAGTGGAAAACTCGAAAAACGCAAAACATTTAAAAAAAAAAATTTCGACGAAATTTTGCATTTTATCGCATGATTCCATGATTTTGAAAGTATAAAGGAGAAGATGTTTTGATACCCCGCATCCCAATGATTCCGACTGACGTACCATTCCAGTTTAAACGACTGCAGTTTCCAGTACGGCTTGCTTTCGCTATGACTATAAACAAATCCCAGGGGCAGTCATTAAGTGTTTGTGGTATTAATTTAGAAAACCCATGTTTCTCCCATGGTCAATTGTATGTTGCCTGTTCCCGTGTTGGAAAACCATCTGCTCTGTTTGTTTACGCGCCAGGCAATCAAACAAAAAATATCGTGTACCATAAACTACTACAATAAAAATGCAACTTAATTTAGAATAAGTAAAAATAAAATAAAATATAATAACTACGTGTAATAATGTTTTTCATTGTGATTTTTTATGGACTATTGAAAGAATTTTGAGTGTTTTATAGTTTTTAATTTTTGACATAATGTCATTGTTGACTTATTACCTTAAAAAAAAAACAAAAATGAAGAATTGACTGTTAGGCGGTACGAAGTTCGCCGGGTCAGCTAGTATAATATAAAATTTAATTCCAATAAATGTTGATTTCTAAAGCCAAAAGTCATTTACCTTGGGCATCTTATAACGGCCAATGGAATTAAAACCGACCCATCTAAAAACAAAATAATCAAAGAATATCCGATACCGAAAAACGCGGACGAAGTAAGAAGGTTTGTTGCTCTCTGCAACTACTACCGAAGATTTATACCTAAATTTGCCGGCATTGCTAAGAATTTAAATACACTTTTTAAGAAAAATACAAAACTTAACTGGGAAGAAAATTGCCAAAATTCATTTGATGAACTAAAATCAAAACTTTTAAATCCACCGATACTCCAATACCACGATTTTAATAAACATTTCATACTAACCACAGACGCTTCTAATTATGCTCTTGGTGCAGTCTTATCACGAGGTAGGCTCTGACTTACCAATTTCATGCGCCAGCAAATCTCTTGCAAAACATGACCTTAATAAGCCAATTATTGAGAAAGAGCTCTTAGCTATACAATGGACAATCAATTTCTTTCGACCCTACCTTTACGGTAGAAAATTTTCGGTTCTAACAGACCACCGCCAACAAGTGTCTCTTTTCTCAAATAAAAATCCGTCATCAAAAATGGCACGCATAAGACTAGATCTTTGCGATTATGATTTTAATATTATTTATAAAAATGGAAAAATGAATACTAATGCTGACGCATTATCGCGCATAAAACTAAACAGAAATCCCTAAAAAACAATGATTCCGACAAATACGGAAGTTAGCAAAAACGTACTAGCTATAACAAGAAGTATGATTCAAAATACACATACGAAAAATACTGATTCTAACAAAACGCATTACAATTCCCACAAAAAGCGTCATGAACTATTTGTGTGGGATTGTACATCCATAACAGATATTGAAAAAACGAAAAAATTAAGGTTCAATACAGATAAAGATTTTAAGGGTACCCAATTTGAAATTAATGATGAGAAAGTAATTATACGATGTAGTGATAAGCCACTGCTCACACCGCTGACTTTGTAGAAGCTAACATCAAAAATGTAAAATTTAGGAATTGAAGAGTTAGCGCTAAAGAGAAACGATGATATATTCAAAACCATTGCAATGGATAAGTTCAAAGAAATTAATAATAATTTAAAAAGAAAAAATGATAATTTGAACATTTTGATTTGTAATTAACCAGAAGGAATAGTCGACAAAGTAAAACAAAATCACATAATCGAAGAATATCACAATTCGACACACGGAGATTACCTCGGTATAAAAAAAACTACAATGAAACTAAAACAAAAATACATATGGAAAAATATGAATAAAATGACAAAAAACTACATACTCAATTGCGATAAATGCAAATCAAACAAACAGACTAAACACACAAAAGAAAATTTAACAATAACAGACACACCAAGTACCAGTTTTGTAGTCGACACAGTAGTTCCTCTATGTTTATCAAATAATTATAGATATATACTAACGATGCAATGCGACTTGACAAAGTACGTAATAGCATGTCCAATGGAGACAAAAGACGCAAAAACTGTTGCTAAAACATTAATTGAAAACGTAATTTTAATATACGGTCACTTCAAAATTCTAAAATCGGATAGAGTTACAGAATTCTCAATGAATTAATGTAGGAAATATGCAGTTTTTTGAACGTTAAACAAATATTTAGCACTCCATATCACCATGAGACTCTAGGCTCGATAGAGAGAAACCATCGAGTATTAAATGAATATTTGCTAAACTTTTGCAAAAATGAAGAATCGGGACAATGGATCCCATCACTATTTACTATTCACTATTAATAATTATATCACATTAAAACAAACAACTATAAAACATATACTTACTTTCTTACTTACTTAGTTGGCGCTACAACCGTATGTCGGTCTTGGCCTCATCTAAGAATTTGCGCCAGCCATTTCTGTCTTTCGCTTGCTGGCGCCAGTTGGAAATTCCAAGCTTCGTCAGGTTGTCCTCTACTTGGTCTTTCCAACGAAGATGCGGTCGTCCTCTTCTGCGTTGACCGCCGCTGGGTACCGAATCGAATGTTTTCTTCACTGGAGCATCGTCTTTCATGCGCCGAACATGACCAAGCCAGCGAAGCCGCTCGATTTTAATACGCTTGACTATGTCGATGTCAGCGTACAGCTCATACAGTTCATCATTCCACCGTATTCGGTACTCGCCATTGACGCAGATTGGTCCGTAGATCTTACGAAGAATCTTTCTCTCGAATGCTCCTAAAGTCTTTTCATCTAAACTGCTCAGCGTCCAGGTTTGTGATGCGTAAAGTAGGACGGGCATGATAAGCGATTTAAAGAGTGTGATTTTCATTCGTCGAGAGAGGGCTCTGCTTCTCAATTGCCTACTGAGCCCAAAGTAACACCTGTTGGCAAGAGTTATTCTTCGTTTGATCTCAATGCTGATGTCGCTGGTTGAATTAATGCTGGATCCCAGATAGACGAAGTCCTTCACAACCTCGAAGGAGGTACTGTTAACTGTAACGTGGGTTCCAAGACGCTGGGACTGTGTGTTTGTTGACACCAAGTATTTCGTCTTATCTGCATTCACTGCCAGACCCATTCGACTTGACTCTCTTTCTAATCTGGAAAATGCTGCACTGACTTCGCGCGTATTATGGCCAATGATATCTATGTCATCAGCATACGCAAGCAGCATAACACTCTTGTAGAATATTGTGCCACTACGTCTCAGATCAGCAGCTCGGATGATCTTTTCCATCATTAATGACCCCTTAGAATTTCACATTCTAAGGGGTCTCAAAAGTTGCATAGGGTGGTGAAGATCTCCCAAAAAAAATTTAGGAAAAAACGGACATCTTTCTCTCCCGCAAGAACAAAGTTGTTTTTGAGAAAATAGTAAAAAAATAACGATCTCAAAATGCTTTGTTTTTTTTTTTAAGAAAAACTACATATGTCTTAGAGCAAAAGTAAATATAGACTTTCACAAACAATATCTGACAAACGAGATGCCACTCTGCATTTTTATCCACGATAAAATACGACAGTGTCTTGTCGGAAAGATATTCGAATCTAAAATGCACTCGAGTACAGAGTTTTTTATTGTTATCTGATTGTCTTAATTTTGGTGGTACTGATTAATGTGTTAACGTTTTTCTTAAATTTAGCGAATTAATAATATGCCTATTTTTCGCATATGTGACTTTCTGATAAACGGAAGCGGACTCACAAACATGTCTATGAAAAAAAAATCTCCCATAAGTGGACAATTCTGACTTTTTTAGATCGCAAACATTACTGCTTTCTTCTTTTCTTTTTGTTTTGTTTTGGTGTTTTCGACAGTTCAACGTGTTTTTTTTTTCTCTTATTACGAATTAACTCTGAATGAAAAATCAGAGTCCATGAAACTTACTTGCATCTTATCCAAGAAACTGACGCCAATAATATTTTATTATTGATAGCTTATGTTAAAACTACAACTATTCTATGTCCATTTCTCGTTGTTTTTTCTAAAACTTGAATTTATAAATTTTTGGGATTTTTTCAGTAAAATTACTAAAACTCCAAATTTCCAAAGAGGTACACTTCTAGCATAAATTTCATAACGACCAGGTTATTTACAGGTCTATCCTGGCAAAGTATCAATTTTTACCCAGTATTTTTATTATTTCTATGTGTTTGCTGTAATTTTGTGAATTCAAATCAAATTTCTAAGTTCAAAAAACAAAATTTTTAATGAAATTGTGACTATCTGAAAAGCAGGTGTGTACCGGCGCTTGTAGCCAAAAACAAAAAAAAATAAGTAATTTCCGGTATTTCAGATTTTATGATTATTAAAAAAAAACAAGCTCCATTTAGGCGTGAAAATAAATTCACCACAGCAATATGAATATTTTTAACTTCCTTTTTGATACCAATTCTTAAAAATATTTCTTGGAAATCTTACGCTATTACGGCATATTTTTTATGAGGTATGCTGTTAGCAAAGAACTCGTGGTCTAATCGGAAGACAAAAGCGTTCTTTTCCTGATCAGCCGTCTTCAAAGAAAGTCATAGAAAAATCAACTTCTTCGAAATATTTATTTCTTTTCATTTAATAAAACTAAGTGTTAAGTCGGTGAAGTGAAAATTAAAAATATTTGCTTGTAAGTTTAACTCAATTAAATGTTTCGATATTGGTAATGATTGCTAGAATACATAATCATGTATCGATCAAAAACATGGATATTTTAAGCGCAAAGGGAAAAAAGTAAGTGTTTTTTTAGGTTCTAATAAAGTTCTTTACTTAGCTTAACTTTAATTTTTTTATAAAATCCACACAGGTGGAATTTTGAATTGGCGAGAAGATTCTTGATTAAATTTGTTAATAAAATTTCATTTGCTGATGCCATCTCCTAAAAGGGTAAATTTCAAATTTTATTAAACAATCAATTAAATTTCAGTTAAAACAATACACAATTTAAATTTAAAAAAAAAATAAAAATATACATTTAAATCTCTCTAGATTTGGCACCATAGAAAAATTTGTGCAAAAGCTAAAGAGCAAATTGTCACGAAAGCTTTCACCTTGCACATAAGCAGATTCTTGCATGAAAATATGTAGAAAGGAGAGGGTCATAAAAGCACGAAGTTAGTAATCGACGTTCATCAGTTTGGGCAGCATAATAACAACTCGGTTTTAGTGGTAGCAAGAGTGGTAATAGTCTTAAAGGAAAAAACAAAGAAATTGTGAAAATTTGTCAAAAGAAATGAACAAGAATTAAAAATATATAAAAAAAGCTAACAATATAAAACTTATTTAGCTAAAAAAAAAAAAGAAAGTGGCACTTAAAAGTTAAATGTATACCTATGTATAGCAAGTGATCGTGCCAATCTCACCACTAAAATAACCTTCAAGTGATACTTAGAATCTGAAAGTAAATAAATAGCTTAGTAAATCTAACTTAAATATTAAAAGCAACAGTGAAATTAAACCTAAAATCAATGCTAAAATAAACTATTCTTAATTCTAATACAACTTAAGTTATTATTAAAAATTAACTTAAACTTAAAATTAATGCTAAAATAAACTTATCTAAATTTGTACATAATCTAAGTAGTTAGAAAAAATGAAGAAGAAAAGAGCTTTAAGCAAATCTAAATTATAAAAAGAAATCTAGATTTTGTTGTTGTTGTATCGATCAACGTAGTGCTATACATAAAAACAAAAAAAAATATATATATAACATATTCACCTAATCTAGAAGTATAATAAACCACGCAACAATGTTGCTGGCTTTAAATTCACCTCAGTGAGCGTGACACTAAGACATTGTTAACAAAATTGGTAACAAAGCTCTTACAGCAATGTTAAAAAGCAACAAAATTTCGTGCAACAATGTTAACTTGAGCTATCGTCGTGGTTTTGAGTAAAATTTAGTATAACAAAAAGAAAACAAAACAACAAAAAAAACCTTTCTATTATTTTAGCTCGACAACGTAAATTAATGCAGTTTACATTGCTCACCAAAATGAAAGATCTTTCATCGAGGGAACAATGCAGTTTAACAAAGTAAGTCTTTTTTTCCCTTATTTTTATTTATCGAAAAAAAAAACATAACTTTTCTCTTTATTTATTAATGAAGATTAAACAACAACAACAAACATCTGAATAAAGTAACAAAGAAAGTAGCTGAAACAGAACACATTTTTAAGCTAATCTACAATCTAAAAAGTCGTTTTAAAATTACTACTTTAATTTATTTAAATTTTCAATGTAAATTTACGTATATTGCTGAAATTTATGTTAATGAATGTGTAAAAATAAGTTTTACACACTCATTGCTTAAAATTGCAGTCATTTTTGTAGTAAATAGATATTTTATTTCCAACTTTACATTACTGTTGCTTAAAAGTAAACAAACACTGTAGAATTGCACAGCAAGTGTTTAAAACCACACAGAACAAGTCTAATCTTGCATGCATAATACACACAATGTTCAACAGTCGCAAAAGGACGAAACGCGATCTTCATTTTATAGTAAATTGTTGAAGTGTTCAGATGTAACATTCCTAAGATCAAGACATAAATTAAAATTATTTGTATGTTAATAGTACCTAGTTATATTATTTCTAAATGTTTAAGTGTGGTGTCTGTGGAAATAGTTTGCAAAATATTGAAATGCATCATAAGCATCTGTATTTGCATAAAAATAGAAAAAATGTGAGCTTCAAGTGTTTGTACCTAAAGTGTGTGAAAAGTTTTACAAATTATTGTGCCTATAAAACTCATTTTTATCGTCACCATATAAAAAAACAAATGCTCAAAAATCAGCGAAATCAATTCAAGATTACATTTCTAAATGCAGTGCTTGTGAGTTTAGGTCGGAATCTTTAAAAAAAAAAAATAAAAACCATTTTAATAATCATTTTTAAAATAATAAAGAAATTTCTTGTCCTTTTCATAATTGCCAAAAATCATATTCTAATAAATGCATTTGTATAGAAATCACAGAGTTGATAAAGATGCAAGAAAATCGCAATCAGAAGATTCTTGCCCGAAAAATGTAATTTTCAGTGAAATTAACAATGACGTTATATGCAAAAAATCTGTCGAAAATATTGAAAACTTTCATGATGTCATATGCAAGAATTTTGTGGACTTAATAATTAACTTGGAATGCAAGTAGCAAGCATCTGATAATGCACTAAATTTTTTTATTTCCAAGTTGGAAGAAATATTTAAATTACAAAATAAAGCTAATAACGAAAACATAACATGTCTGTGTTCTGACCCTAAAATATCAAAATATAAAGAAACTATTTTAGATTATAATAAAAACTTGGCTCTTGACGTACCGAATTTTAATTCGACTTTTAAGAGAAGTCAGTTTTTATAAAAAACTCAGATTATATAGCTCCAATACAAGAATATTTAGGCATCGATAATTACCATAAAAAATGTCTTTTTTACTATGTTTCAATTCTTGACACGCTTAGTACTTTAATGAGTGAAAAGGACTTTTTTAGTTTATTCCAATTAGAAAAAATTTTTAAGCAAAATATTTACTCTGCTTACAATGATGGTTATTTTTATAAAGAAAATAATTTTTTTCATAATAACAAACGAATTGAATTGTAATCCCTTGGGGTTATCGAAAAAAAAAACATAAATTAGTTGGTATTTATATGATGGTTGGTAATATTCCTGAACAATACCGATCACATATAAAAAATATTCAACTTTGTAGCGGATGTTAATTTATTAAATATATTTTATGTTTCTATTTAAAATTCAATTATTAAGTTTATAATAAGTTTATATTACTAAAAATGGAATTGAAAGTTAATTGTTTATGAAATGTATTTGAGTACAATTTATGTTGCCATGACTGTATTTGTTGCAGTGAGTTTAATTTTAAAGCAATTGTTAATAGCACACAAAACCTGTTATGCTTATTGTATTTATTTAATAACGCTCACTAAACTTACACTTACGCTTTAATCTCTTTTGTTATCTCTTGACTTAGCTAAACTGTTTGCTTCAATATAGTGAGAGTCTTAAAATTATATCGAGTCAAAATGTATACTTATTTTTGTTATGCTGATTTCTTCTTCTTAATATGTTGTCACTCTAATTATGATTTAAAATACTGAACGCATAGAAAATTAGCATTCATCGCATCAAGACTTTAAGCAATAAACATCACCTATTACATCAAACCAACAATCTTCTTCTTATTTGCTTCTACATACATATATGTGTAAATATTAAAAAAAACTACTAAGACGCATGTAGACAATTTTTGGCTCTTGCGGCTAGTATAATAATATATTAAATATTGAAACGAGGACGGGTAAACCGGACCGTTTATAAACAATAACTATAACATAAATGTTAAATGCAATTTCTTACAACTTGTTATATTGTGTAAAGAAAGTTACATAAAAAAATTTGGTTTTTTAAAGATACTTGAACCATTACTTTGCGATTTAAAAATTTTAGAAAATGTTGGTATCAACATAATTGTAGACGGTTCTCCTAAGAACTATCGTGGGAGCTTATTTGCAATGCTTGGCGATAATTAAGGCAGCCACAAAATAGGTGGATTCACAGAAAATTTTAGTTGCAGTAAGTATCTGTGTCAGTTTTGTTTTTTCACTAGAGAGTCATTGCAAGCATTTCAGTTACATCTTTTCTTAGAGCGTAACTCTATAAATTATAATGAATGCCTTGAAAATATATTTAATAATCCTTCTTGTAATATGGGAATAACAAAAAATTCATGTCTTAACCAACTAGAGTATTATCACGTCACTAAAGGTCTTCCTCCCTGTATTTCGGACGATTTATTCGAAGGTATTATACCATACGATTTAATGGCAATTTGTAAATATTTTTTCGATTTGAATATTATTTCGACTGATTATTTCAATTCTACTTTTTCATCATTACGTAGAAAATTTAAATTATCTCTTTCATTTCCACATATTGAGCGCAATATGAAAAAAGTGCGTCAGACGAAATCATACATTATTTAATGTTTTTACCATTAATCTTTTTGGAACGTTTTGAAAATTATAAAGATCCTGTTTGGAAGTATTTGACAACCATGATAGAAATGTTTCGTATAATATGCAGTCATGAACGTTTATCATCATCATCAATCATGAAAATCATTTAATGTTACTATGGCATTATATTCACATTTACATGGAAGACAGAAGATAATGCTTTCCTCAATTAAAACTGCGCCCAAAACATCACTTTGTGTGGCATTATCCTGATCTTATAAGAAATTTTGGGCCTCTAAAACATTTGTGGACCATGAGGTTTGAGCAAAAGCACCAGTACTTCAAAAGGATAGCTAAACTATCAAAAAATTTCAAAAATATTACTCTGACTCTCTCTGAAAATCACCAGAAACTACAAGCAATTCTCTTCGAGGACAGGTTTAGTTTTGATATTTTATGTGATAACGCAGATAATCTTTTAAAAGATATGTTCAATTTTAAATTACCTGAAAACTTCTCATTTATTTCAACGAAAATTACATTTTATAATACGGATTTCAAAGAAAATGACTATGTTCTGACCGATTACGATGAACAAGGATACATAACAGTTGTTCAAATTAAGTTTACATTTTTAAATCAAAGCTTTCAAAAAGCAATTTTCGATGGTGTTGTTGTAAAAATGTGGTATAATTATAAAACAGCTTTGTACGAAAGTTACGATAAGGAAAAATCATACACTTTGGCAAATTTTGAAGTGTATTTCTTTTGTTCTTTTCTGTTCTTTTATTACTATACGAATAAAGCCGCCTTCTTGTTTATTAAAACCATTTGGTTTTTAACTCCTTATACTAACCCTAAAATATCACTATAGTGCTAATTTGCGCTGCCACAAAGCGTAAACTGTATGTTTGAATAAATTTAACTGTGTATTAGTGTTCATAACTACAATATTAATTTGTTTTATATGATATGCTTTCATTTACAGAACCAGAGCTTGAGGGAAAGGACGTTGCCTACATTTTAATAGAAAAAAAAACTGGTTGTTGATATCTCCGACTTCGATATATTGGACATCTTTACGCAATTAATAAATTTTTTATGTTTTTAATATTATTTATCATAATGAGATTTCACAATCAATGGAATTCATTATAAGATTTTATTATAAGCACTATCTGGACTCAACAAGAGGCAAGAAAAAACATATAAGTTCTATGCGAAAAGTGAATACTTTAATATCAAAGATTTCTGTGCAACCTTAAATTAATTTCTAATAATACCACTAATTATTATTTCCTAATATTAACTAAAAGCAAAAATGTTTCGTGTTTTTATTTTCTCTTATTTTGAAATTTTTACATTTCAATATTTAATTTGTATTTAAAATCAATTATGATTTAAACTATCAAACATTTAGAATTTGTATTTAAATCATATACAATCAACATAATTTAATTAAAAACTTTATATAAAACAAAAATTCTTTAAATCCATGTAAATAAGTTTACACATTAGAAACATTACTTTCAACATTTAATGTTTATATAGGTGTATAAATTTAAACACTTAAAGTTGACTTATTTACACACGTAAGTTACATTATTGTTGTGTGTGTAAAAATACGATCATTAAAGTTGGAAACAAGTTACCTACTTTAATAATCGTAAAATTCAACAAAAAATTTTTAGAGTGTAATGTAAGAAAAAAAAAAAACTAAACAAAATTAAGTTACTAGAGTTATTTTGTTATTAAGCTTTGACTATTTTGGTAAAAAAAAATTATTTTTAGCACTTCTAACGTTCAGTTCGTTTCTTTAATCTTTAATATGAAACCGAAATACTTGTTTTTCTTATTAATAATTTAAATTTATGGTCTATTTATCAATTATTAATTAATTTTAAGATTTCTATCATTTAGTTAAACCCTTTATATTGTTTTTGCTGTAATTTTAGCATATCCGAATTCAATTATAAATATTTTTTTTTAATTTAAGATGTTTTTTATATGAATTTTTGTTTAAATAAAAACAACGAATTGTTTTATATATGCGCCTCTAAATTTAAAAATATTTGATTTCATGCAAGCGTTGTGAGTTAGGCCTTTTCCACACTTGGTCAACGCAATTTCAACACAACTTCAACGCAACAGCGAAAAAATTGTAAAGCAAAGCAACTATAAACCGAATGCTTTCAGACTTGCTTCAAAAGTCATGCAACATATAATAATTGTTATTATATAATAACTCATGTTTTTCGACTTCTTGCACTGATTTAATATTTAACACTTGCTCATTCATCTTGCAAACTATTTCTCCTTCTTTTAGATTCTATTAGGACCTAATTAATTAGCTTATTCACCTTGATTAATATAAAGCCTACTGCACTACAAATACTTGAATTCACAAAACAAACAAACTGATGCAACACGTCGCCGATGAAAATTGCGGAAAGCCGCGTTGCGTTGAACAGGTTGAGAACGTGTCGAGAACTTGTTGCGTGCAAGTTGCTTAATCTGAAGGTTCCGGTATAAATACACAGGCTAGCAACTTGAGTTGGAGTTGCGTTGACCAAGTGTGGAAAAGGCCTTAGGTGTGAGATAATTTTTGGGATCATCTTTCGTATATGTTTTTAGGATTTTCTGTGTTTAAGATGATCATGGATGGGAGGGCAAAAGTTGAGTCGAGGTCACCAATGCCAACAACATTATATCGAGCACAAGCTTCCGTTTCGTTCTTTATCTATTCTACTGACTTTCTTTATCTATCTCTTTTTTTTTTAAGTTGCATGCATCTTTACCTTAACCTTTCCCCCGCATGCAACTTAAAGTTGGCGTTGCTGTAGTAAATTTTCTTAGGTGATAGGCTACAAGAACCCCCATTAGACCCCCACTAGCCGACGAGCCAGAGCCGGAAATCAAAGCGTGCTTCCGTCGCTTATCATCTTTCCAAAATAATTTTGACAACAGATCGTTACATGCTACAGGTGACAATTTCTATCAAAATTGATAATTTTTGAGCTTCAAGTTCTGTTTTAAAATCACAAAATTACAGCAAACACATAGAAATAATAAAAATACTGGGTAACAATTGATGTTTTGCCAGAATAGACCTGTTAATGTAATAGCATAATTGTTTTGTTTCTAATAATCTATTTTAAATATAGTTTAAGAAAATATTTCCAAAACTTTTCAATGAAATTTTTCAAATTTGCATTTTTTGGTTTTTTTTTAATATAACTTGGAGAAAAATTTGGTTTATTCGAAAAAATTTGGTCTATTCGATTTTAATGTTTGATAGCTCATTTAAATAAAAAACTCTTATTGGTATTTTTTTGAAAAAACAAAAGGTCGCAAGCTGCACGTTTCTGTTTTGTGAAGGAACAAAACCTCGGTTCGTAATTCATTACTTTCGAAAGAAAAATAATAACCACTCTAATGTACATATCGGCATCTCTCCAATGTCAAATACGACATTCGTACGCATTCAAAGAAAAAAAAAACATGTGCCAAAACACTATTTTATTTTGAAGTAAGGCGAAACTTATAGCTCTGGACTAGCACTATCATTGGTGCTAATTTTAATTTTTGGCAATTGGTCATTTTCAAAATAATTACAAATAACAAAGGCATTCGGATGCGACAAAAACAGAAGTCGCGTTCAAGGCGAACAGTTTAAACACTGATTTCAGCGAAACCTGAAGTAATATTTTAATGCAACTAATTTGAAAATATTATGCATTGATGTATCTTAAGAACGTTTTTAATTTGATTCAAAAATATTAAGTAGTTTAGTTTTTATTTAACTTTAATCACTGTCGCACGCGACATCTTGCATGCGACATTTTGTTCCATCATACATTTTATGTTAATTTTTTACCTTTTATGTAATTAGACATAACAAAATTATAACTTTACAAATCTTCAGTAAGGAAAAACAAAAATAAATATAAATATCATATACATATAAAAGTGTATTACTTATTATTTCCGTAAGAAAGTCATTTTTATCATACAATATTTGTATAACTTTAAAAAACATATCTCTGGGAATTGCAATCATACAAACCTTAACAAATGCAAATACCAACATTGTTTGCTCCTGTCACATCAAATCATAGTAATGATATATGCACTATATAAATACGTTATGTATTGAGTGAATTGAGATCTTTATTACTACCGCAACTGAATGTAACAAAAAACAAACAAAAAATCATTAAGCCGCATGCTAAATAATCAAAAGTGTAGTGTAAAAACCAAAAGTATAAGACAGTAAGAGAAAAAACAACGCAGTTTCGCAAGTTAAAAATATGCAGGTAAACAAGGTAACATGTTAGTTAATATTTAAAATAACGAAGCTGTTAACACACCAACACATATAAACACACTCACTTACACGGACAGACGTAGAGTAAAAACATCCAAAAATAAACAACATTCAAAGAGCATTTTTGTTTCTTATATTTTTTTTTTTTTTTTAATATGTTTGAAGAAATATATGCAAAAAAAACATATAAAATATTCATTCAGTGAAAAAGCCAAAAGTAAGAAAGAAGAAAAACAACAAAGTGCACAAAATCTGTTTTCAAAGCTATTCAAAAATTAAATTTACATTTAAAGTAGATGAAATAAACACTAACACGCATGCAGCCAGCATGTAAAATAAAAAGTTCATAAAAGCAATGAAAGAAAAACGCGCACATAAAACAGTTTTCGCCTTAATTCAAACACACACTCACACACACACATGCACGCACACAAAGATTGAATAAAAAGCCATTTATCACAATTTGTTAGATTTTGTTTTATTTTCCATTTAATTTTTCCCATTTAATGTTTTTCATTTTCTCTCTGAGCACGTAATTGTTTATTAACATCGTTTTGAGCGTTAGAGAATTGCTTCATATACAGTCGTCATAAGACAAACATACAACTCAAATATATTCATACTTATATAGTAAACATTGTATAGAGATAACAGAAAAAGCAGAAGAAATAATTAAATATCCTTAATTGAAATCAAGAAACATCAGTGGGAGAAAAAAAAAGAAAAACGCGAAAAAGCATATCTTTATTTTTGAGCTTTTAGCCGCAAGTTATAGCAAAACTTTTGTATTTCTTAATACAAACGTGAGTGCGCCATAAAATATGTGTTTATCTTTTGAAAAAAAGATTTATTTTCACTTAATATTACATGCACGCTCACGCAGTCGAAAAATTCTCAAGAGTAGTGCATTCAGAGTGTTTGTGAGATATAATTATGTCAACTTGGCTATGACATAAATAATGGACTATATATAATTATGTTTTTTTTTTTAACCTCAAGCCGCATCAAATTTCATGAGTTCACAACTCACAATTATTGCTACAATTTCTTATTGCGGCCTATGAATCTTTGACCTTCAATAAAAGCCACCTTAACCCATTTCCGGTGGCTCCTTAACTACCAGGCCAAAATCGATGAATCTTTGTCCAGAGTCTAAATTATATTTGGCAAAATTTAAAATTTGTACCTACACAGGTAAGGGCTGGGTGGCCTGGTGCACCACTAGCTGCATTACATACCTTCACAGCCGTACCTGCCCAGATTAAAACAACAAACGGGTTTAAAACTGCACAGTAGTTACAATGAAAACCAATTTTCGATATTGCTATTGAAATGTTTTTCGGAATTTTCAAAAATTAAAGCAAAAACTCCAAAAATTGGGACACTCCGTTGGCGTAAAATCCAAGTAATCGACCGAATCGCCTCAAACCAAAAATAAATTATATTGTCAAAGGTCCATACTAACATAATCCCTACAGTGCCAGGTAATATCACTTTCGCGCTCATTTGGAGAAAATTCTAAAGTTCCTGATGCAAAAATGCACCAGTAGCCGGAAATGGGTTAAATAAGGTCATTAGTATCTAGCAACCGGAATTTAAGTTTTATTGCTGCCCACACAGCTTAAAGCCGAACATTGGAGAGGAGTTGATGAAAAGTGTCACATAGTTCCAAGACTTGTACAATTTTAATGATTTTTGGTAGAAGAACTTATATATTGCTGGAATATGATTTCAAATTCAAAAATTGTCAAAATTGATAATATCAAAATATTTGGAAAATTACAGGTTGGTAGAAAAGTATTGATAGCGTCACCCATGAACCAGTAGAAAAATCAAAATTTATGCGCCATTTTAATATTTCATCTTTCATTTATACACACAAAAACTTTTATTTCGTCTTGTCAATTCTTTCTAAGCTTACAAGCCATTTGTAGTTGACATGTGTATTTTTGTATCGATGTATTTTTTTGAAATGGAAGATTTATCAGTAACAGAAATTCATACAAAAACGGTTAAAGTGTTAAAGGAATCTGCATCTTCATTTCCAACTTGCATCGCTGGTTTTTTTTAAAAAAAAAAAAAATCAAAGAACCAAGGCATGCGCCTTATACAAACAACGTTTGATCTTGGACCTGAAAGGAAAGGGATAGATAATTACAGGAAGAATTGATTGGAACCACACGTGAATTATCGATTAGTCGGAACAAACGTGAAAGACAATTTGAATTGCTTATATCCTAGGCTAGTGTTATGCCATAACCTCGGCAAGCATTTTCAGCTCTCAGTTGTTCCTGGTCTTTAATTCCACATTTTCCAAATTTTAGTTGTGGATTTTTTGTTTCAATAATTTTTAAATGTAGTAAAGGACAAGGAAAGTGAAAAGAACCATGCCCAAACGCGGATTCGAACCGGAGACCTCTGAGCTGATAGTCGAGTGCACTTTTCACTAGACTTCAAAGACCAACAAATAATTATTTGGTTTAACCCTCATCGGTCCCCTGTATGCGCACGCATACAATTTTTATCTTTAACCTTGAATAAAATAAAAACGGTTCAGCGGAATAACCTTGTATTTTGCAAAGTAGAATTATTATGCCTGAACAACCAAAATAACCCGTTTTTGAATTTGTACCCTTACTGTATTTGCCTGTGCAGTTATAGTTACGAATCGGTCCCTGTGTATTTGCGCGCATACACATAAGCTTATTTTTATGTGTGGATTTATAGCACGCTCTTATTTTTTCGTTTTATGAAATTCAGTTTGTTCTGGAACACACATAAGTGAAGTTTGCTTGCACATTTATTTAAATTTTGGTTGTGTTTCGAAGTATTTGATAAAAAATGGATAGAGTTTTACGTGAAAGAAGGCAGCGAGATGAACTAGAAATGGATTTTGATTTAGAAAGCGAAGCGGCGAATCTCCGTGCAATAGTGACGATGATTTTGCATTATCAGACGAGGGGAATGATGAAAGTGAAGTTAGCGTGCATTCGGATGAAGACGACATTGAGCCACTTGAGCAAAATTTAGCAGAAGAAAATGCAGCAAATCCTGAAAATAAATATTTTTCCAAAAATAAGAAAATTTAAGATTCATCGCAACCATTTAAAATAAATCGAAGAAATTCATTTTGACGTGCGGAAAATTTCACTTCAGGTAAAAACCTGCCCTCTTTGTTATAGGTTCATGTTCATTATATGTTTCATTTTTGTTATAATTCAGGTCCAAAAGCGTTAGCAGCTGCTACTATAGTTGATGTTTCGTCTGCATTTCACATGTTCCTTGAACCGGTTGAGAATATTATTTTGGACATGACGAACTTATATGGTGTGCGAAAGTACAAAGACGATTTTGAAAACATTGATTTGGACACTCTGCACGCATACTTTGGATTGTTGCAGCTTTCTGGTGTGTATCGGTCATACGGTGAATGTGTCACTAAACTGTGGAATGACGAAACTGGTCGGCCAATATTTAGAGCAACAATGTCTTTGAAAATGTTCAAGTGTATCCATATGGTTGCATTCGATTTGATGACCGCGAACAACGTATGGTCAACACTGCATCTACAAGTACTTCTGTACGTGACAAATTGGCACCGATTCGAAATATATACGATAAATGGAATAATAATTTGAAAGTTGTATACACACCAGGAAAAAACATTACCGTAGATGAACAGTTAGTTCCGTATCGTGGGCGATGTCCGTTTCGTCAGTATATTCCACCCAAGCCGGCGAAATATGGCATCAAAATTTGGGTGCAATGCGACTCAAAAAGGTGGTAAGCATACAACACACAAATTTATGTTGGTCGGAATCGGAATGCACTCCTGAACGTAATCTCGGACGGCGTGTTGTTTTGGATATGGTGGAGGGACTTTCTGACAGAAATGTAACGTGTGACAACTTTTTCACTTCGTTTGAATTGGCAGAAGATTTACATAAGAATCGCATGACTATTTTGGGAACAATAAGGAAAAATAGGACTGAAATTTCTTCAGTTCTACTCGGCATGCGTCAAAAGCCAATTTATCATACAGAAGTTGTATATGAACATAAATTGCAAGCAGTTATGTTGTCATATGTTCCTCGCCGGTACCAATTTGTGACATTGCTTAGTACATACCTTAATGTTGTCTGCATAAATGAGAATAGTGAAAAGAAGAAACCTAACATCATTGAAGACTACAACAAAACCAAGAGTGGAGTTGATACTATGGATCAATGGTAGCCAATGACAGTATATTGTAACATGCTTGATGTTAGTGCGTTGAATGCATTCGTGACATTCATTGCACTAAACATAAAAAACAACCTCAAAGTAATGATGCTTCCAGTGTTATTCAAAGAATTTGGGAGATTCGCCACTTACCAAGTACATCAAAACGAGGCCGATGCTACATCTGCACATATAAAAATAACAAAAATCTTTAAACGCTGTGAAAAGTGTAGAAATTTCATTTGTGCTGAACATAATTTAAATTTATGCGAAAATTTTAAAATAAAATGGCCAAAAGTTAAAAATTCAATTTTCTTTTCTAATATATGTAATATTCTAATTAATTTCATTCTAAATCTGCCTTTATGAAGTTCAAATGTATTAATATGATAGTAAACAATGTAATAAACATAAAAAATCACAAAACATAAATGGTTGTTAATTTTTTTTAGTTTTTTTACAATTAAAATTATATATGTATGCGCGCGCATACAATGGGACCGATAAGATATATTTCTCGAGGGAGCGATGAGGGTTAAACAACCAGCACAATTGATCAATAAAAGCTAAGTCAAAGTTCTTTCTAGTTCTGAAATGCCCATTATATTACTGTTCTCGAATTACTAAGAATACACAAAAAGGTTTACTATTAACTTTTATTATATCTTTCATTTATTCAAAATTAGAGAACACCAATGGTGTAGATAGTTTTTGGTTAAGGGGGGAAGGGGTCCGTAAGATATATAACATCCTTATCGCTTTGAGGACGACAAACAAGCAGCTGTAAATTTTAAAATTCTTTTTGAGGAATTCTCATCACCGATGGCATATTTCTATATAAAAGTGAAATAAAGGAAAACTTATTGTAAGTATTGAATTTTAAACTGCATGAAAAACCCATCCGGAAGATTAGTTTTTAACGTTGTTGGAGTAGCTGATTCATAAAGGTTTTGACATAATTGGGATAAAAAAAATATATCCGCTCGTATTTGAAAATCGTTTGTGGTACTTATATCTGTAGTCTCTGAGAAATCGGGATAAATATATACTTATGGAAAAAATACATATATTTTGACTTCCTATTTTTTTCTTTCTCTTAAAATTAAAACACGTTCATACATTTGTCTATCACACGTTAAAAGCCACATTGATGACTAATCCTTTAAGCCCAATATCATGAAAATATCTTGAAAATTGTGATCACACGACTTAACAATGTTAATGGGTTAAAAAAATTTACTTTTGAATGCCTGAATGCATGACGGCACATCCTTACTTTGTTGGAACGTTGAAAAACGGTACGTAGGTACAAAAATTATAGGCTTGTTGAATTAAATCTAAACAACACCAAATTTCTGCAAGCTACACATATCACTATATCTCTGGTAATTGTTGACCGATTTAGAACAATAAAACACTGAACTAAATCAAGTATTGATAACTTTCTGGAAAAAAGAAGAATTTTTGGCAATACATATACATTTAGATTCGGGCTTTACTTCATAGAATCAATTCACAATAACGTACTGTATTTCGAAATGTTTCCATCGCTCTGATACCAGAGGATCTCACACCCCTCATACCTACGCCACTGAAGAACACAATTAGAACCGTTAATCATGCAGCAACGAGTGAAAAATAAAAAAACCAAAATAAAAAAATAGAATTTTTTTATATACATACTACCAGGCCACTGTTGTCCGCGGGCGTTTTTATGTAAATCTCCTTGACGCCTTAAAGACGGGACAATTTTTTCACACATGTGCTAATTTTTACCTAATTTTGATTTTGACTCGTTTTCATGTGATACAGTTAGTTTTGCAACATCCGACTTAGTGATGTGATATGACATAATCGTCCTTATTGGGTGTGACAATACATATCAAAGAAATAAAAAGTGGTCTTTTTTTCTTTGGTTTTTTTTTGAGCCGCTTCTCGGCATTTATATGTATCTCACTTTTCGCCTTGCTCGAGGTTCATCAGTTTTTTTCTTTGTTGCGCTGTGCTAGCTGAGCACGAAGAAATGGAGAAATCAGAGAGAACATGGATTTTATTGAAACTCTCGCAGCTCAAACGCGTCAAAAGACATGAATAAGCAATGCGTGGCAGCTGGAATGATTTCTTAAAAAACTTAATACCCTTATTAAATAAACTTATTAGTAAAATTTTTAAAACAAAATATCCCTAAATAAATCTGCAGCGCAAATATGATATTTAAAAAAACTTTCATAAAAATCGGTCTGGTACTTTTGGAGTAAAGACGTAACTTTAAATTTTTACTTCAATCATATATAATAGTATAGATTAAATGTGTGAACACTTATGTCCGTCTGCTAGGAGTTAATATTTCCCATAGTGTAGTATTTTGTATGACCATTTCGGAATATTTTTAGGGTTTTTTTGCATTCTATTTGCCACACTTTTTACAAGATTTTCCAAGGTGTCAGGACTAATTTTTTGGCATGCTAGTAAGGATAGTTTCCAAATTTCATTCATTTCCTTTGGAGAATTTTTTTTTGCCAATATTTTACTTTTAAAGATGACCCAAATTTGTTCGATGCAGTTCATATCAGGGGACAGTGCAGGCCAATCTGTATCCCATTTTCATTTAACCACCTCTTTGTTCTTTTAGCCGCGTGCTTTGGATCGTTATGCGGCAGTAAGACATTTTCCTGCCCGTGTTTTGCCTCAAATATATCCACACTAAGGGAATAGTAGTCTTCTTAAGTATTGATATAATTCGTAGATTTCATTATACCATTGATTTTTTGCAGTACTCCGACTTAATTGCCACGAAAGCAAACTCAAAACATCATTACACCATCTCCAAATTTTAATGTGTAACAAATTTTTCGCTCTTGAAGTCCTATACCTGAATCAACCCAAGTCCACATGCGCCCATCTGAACCAAAAGGGTTGCTTTTAGTTTTATCTGACCATGTTACCTTCATCCAAACATCAACAGTAAAGTGCTCATACTTTTTTCAAATTCATATCGTCGTTGCGCGTGCAATACTGCGTATCCGTCACTTGCAATACATATAGATATGTATATATCTATATGTATATATATATAGATATATGTACATCAGTAAAATAATTATATGTGCAACACTTCAAATGCAATTCTAAGCAAACATAACTTCATTTGTTTTTATATTATTTTTTAATTGAAATAGTATTAAGGAAGTATATGTAAAACAAGATATATCTTATTTAAAAAACTTGTTGTTATTAATAAAATTATAATGTATTAAAAAAGTTAAAAGAAAATATTTATATGTGCAAAACCGATTTTTTTTTTATTTTATGGAATAAAACAGAAATATATACAGATTTTATACAAGAATATCTCTTCCTTTCTTATATATTACTTGGTTAAGCGTGAAAGGCAGGAAGAACATCAACTATCTGAGGATGGAGATATCGATTTTCTGCCATTCCTCTTAAAGAACTGTTTTCAGATGCTTCATCGACTCGAACTGGCGACCGTTTTTATAAACTTGGGCCGAAAGAATGCCCCACAGGTTTTCGATAGGATTCGAGTCATGACTCACAACAGGTCACTACAGTACGGGTATATTTCAGATTTATTCAAAGTCATTTGTGGCTCGGGAAAAATTTGTTGGTAAGTTGTCTTGCTGAAAAGTCCAGTTATCCTGGTATTTATAGCGTGTAAACTCAATAAACACATCACCTAATAACTCAATATACATTTGTGCATTCGATTTGCACAAAATAAAATACAAGGGATACTTTCAAAGTATCTGAAACCGGCTGAAATCATCAATGATCTCCGCCCATGGTTACGCGCATACCTAATTTGTCGTGGCTATCGCAAATTGTGTCGGTATTTCTGGCAACCGTTGGGGACGTCAAGGTTGAATCTTTTCTCATCACTTAATATGACATTCCCAAATTCTTTCAAACAAAATTTGTATTTTTCAGCATGTGCTAGACTGGCCGCATGTGTCATGATAGAAGCCTGGGTTGAGAGAAGGGCGATTCATAGCTGACGTTGGCATTTTCATCCCAAATTTGTTGGATTCGGCTTCTAGTAACCCTTAGATCCAAATGCGTAGCAACTTCACCAAAACTCATCCCTTTCTACACAGCAAGACGTCGGATTCGTTTTTTGTGCCAATGGTCAATCACGGATTTTCTGTCACTACTCTTGATTATAGCATAGTTTCCAGGGTATTTTAAAAAAATGTTATGGTGTTTCGATGACGATTTGTCCTAGCAGCTGTAGCACCTATTTTTATACCGGCTTTATTTAAGCTTTTTATATTTCAACGAATTTCTTCAGATAAAGTGGTTCCACTTGGCATTTTTATTTGAAAAATAAAATAACTCTAAAATATGCTCATATTTTGTTCCAAATATGTATTACCGCTATGTTTGTGGGCTTTCTTACTAAGGTTATCAAAAAAATGTCGTAATTTCTACGTTATAGCAGTTAAAACAAAAAAAAAGACAATTGTGCACATATAAATATTTTCTATTGCACAAGCGAGATTTCACACTATTTTCGACTAACGGTACTACAAATACGAGGAAGAGAAGAATTCTCTGTTCAACAAATAAACTACATCCTTTAAAAAAAATTTTGGCGAATTCAAAAAAATTGTGTTGTTATAAACTAGGGAGAAAAAATAAAAAATATTTGTGCACATATAAATACTTTGCTAAGGTACACATACATAGATGATGTATTGTGCAAAAAGGCCAAAATTCATTTCATTTTCATTTTGGTCATTAAGGATTGATTTTTTATTAAATGCTTTTTGAGAACAAAGAAAATATCTTATTTCAACAAATACTTAGTTCAGTTGAAAATCCAATCAATAGTTTAAAAGAAAATCAGTTTTTCTGCACTCCTGTAAAATGTAACCATCAGCGTATGTGTGTATGTGTGGCGGATACGCGGAATTATCAGTTATAGCGGAATTATGTTACACTAAAAAAATGTATATTGTAGGGTATCCGTAAGAGATAGCGAAAAATGTCTCAAATATTTTTTGCACATCTTATAAATATCTAAAATTCTCTCTTATATGTATCATGTTCTTCCATCTCTTATAGTTGAGATTTTATTAAAGAAATTTATTTTTGCGCTCATATTTCAGGTGAAAGGCCACCAATCTAAAATCCCATCATGTTGTGCAAGCCTCTTCGCCCAGACCTTTCATCCGATACCTCATTCTCCATGCTACCTCTTCTTAGCCCTGAGATTCCTTTCTAAACTAATATAAGCTTTCAACGTTGATATTGCGGGTCAGAGGTCTGCAATTTAAGTTTAACATGATTCGGATAACCTTTCGAATGATATACGTTTCGTTGACCATATTCTTAAATAAATATCTAAAAAGTGTACGACAACATTTGATGTTTGCGTATTAATATATAAGATTATAATTTTTTTAATAACAGCAAGTTTTTCAAATAAGTTTTTTCTTATTTTACATATAAGTCCTTAATACTATTTCAATAATAAAATAAAATAAAAACAAATGAAGTTATGTTTGCTTAGAAATGCTTTTGAATTTTTGCACATATAATTATTTTACTGAGGTATTTGTAGAAAATTACTAATTTATTAAAGAAACATTTGGAGTATTTTTAGATTTCTGTGTTTAAAGCTAAACTCTTTTATTTTCGGGCTTACAAGTTAAAATAACTTAAAGCACCTAAATTAAAATAGTTATAATTGCACATAAAATAGTGCTTTTATCTAGTGCCTTATTTAAAAAAAAAAAGAAAAAAAGCTTACTGAAACATCGAAAAGCATTCGATCTAGAGTAAAATCACTAACTTGGCAACACTGCTTTTATTTTACCATATGACTAAAGATATAGAAATTAAATAAAACATAAAATTAAATAAAACTTTCAGTTTATTTTTAAAAAATCAATTTATAATTATATATGATTAAGTTTTTAAAATGGCGACCGGTCGGTCCACTCCAATGTGCGCCGCCGGGCACGCTTGTGCCTTGCTCAACAGGCGGAAACGGAAGTGCAGTGCAGCGTGTGAATACCTTGGTTTGATGATGATGATGATGATGACGGGTACACAAACTTAGACAGCAGCAGAAGCAGCAGCAGCGTTAGACGTGACCAACACCACTGCAATGACTATTAACGTGTCTGAACCACCGGCATATTGGACAGGCATAGTAACTGAATGCTTAAAATGTTGAACACAAAAAAGTTACTGTAACAAAAAAATCGAACAAAAAATCCTTCTTAAGTTTAATTATTTGCCATGGTAAGTCGTGACTGCCAAGTGAACGCTGCGTGACAGGTTTAGCTTATGAAGATTTTTTTTTGTACACTTCAACTTTTGTTTAAGCCAGTTGTCTGCACTTTGCACTGATTCCTGATTGCCGCCCACTGTCCTGGGTCAACATAGATGTTGGTTTGCAATTTGAATTTTATTATCACTTGACGTCGCAATTGCAGTCCACAAAAAAAAAATCCAGCAAAAGAACCTCCAACAAAAAAGTAGAAAAATAATTATTGTAGAAATAAGAAAAACATTACAAGCGTCGCTGCATAAATTAAAGCTGGCAATACTGCTGAGCAGTCGGAGGTGTCTTTCGGTTTGTGTGGCTCTTAGCTGAACTAATTATTGCCATGCAATGAAAGCAAAAATCAAACTTTAATGAATGGACTCTTTTGCTAGTTGGGAGCTTTTATATATTTTGATTTATTTTTTTTTTTTTTGGCATTGCCACATTTCATTCTCTAATTACGTATGCGTCTGTATGGCGCACTGCAAAAACAAATGGTATATATTTATATTATTTTATTATTTCACTTATTCGAGTTTGATTTGATTTCACAACATGAAAATTTTGCAAATCACTTCGTTGGAACTTTAATTGAATTTTACTTTGGTGCTTTTTTTCTCGTTCTTTGTATGCATCGTTTCTTACTTTTCTCCCTTTGTTTTCATTGTTTTCCTGGAAATACGCATAAATTAATAATAAAACACTTTAATTAGAAATTTGAGAAAACAATTTTTGTTTTCATTAATTTTTATGAGCCATTAATAAATTCTTTTTGGTAAATTTTTAATTCCATTTTTGCACTTAATTAAAAGTTAAAATGATTTAATTTCAATTTATGAAGACAAGGTAAAATATGAAGGTCACGATTATGAATAGTAAGTCCTGAGTTTTAATAAAGCTAGCGACTCATACTTAAAACTTAATATTTCCATAAAGAAATAGTCGCCGTGAGAATATTTACAACATGCCTTGATAATTTTAATTCCAGCTGAAGGTTGGTCGATGTTCATTAATATTCTTAAGATTGCTTACAGTCCTAAGTTACATTAAAGTCTTTTTTTATAGGAAAAATACAGATTTACTCCAGATGATGGAATTTAAGTGAACCTAAATCGATTTATGTATGGCCCTTTCAACATTTTAAAAATTAAACTTGGAATGCAAGTATGTTGCACTGTTGTTTCAATATGTTAGTGGCACAACCTTCTATACTAAGGTGACCAATATGTCTAGTAATCGATTTAAAATTTACAAGTTGAGCAATATAGCATAAGCCAAAAATGAATGTTAAAACCGGAAAAATATAAAATAATACTTTTATCCATAACAGGATCGTAGACAAAGAGGGTTTGTAGTTTAAAGCGTCTATAGGATCTAAAAGTATAAAATAAATCGAGAAAACTATGAAAATATTTAAAAAACTTTACTTTCTAGTGTCATAAAACCCATTTTACACACATATACCGATACACGGAAAAAATTCTAAAAATGTTTCTAATGCTCACGATTCTTGCTTTAATCTATCTATACTATTATATAAAAAGAGACTCACGAATTTCATCCAGAATAAGCTCGGTAACCGCTGAACCGATTTTGATAATTCTTTTTTATTCGATTCCTATGATAATATAGATTGTTATAGCTTACCAAGTTTTTCGAAAAATTATTCTTTAATTATTGCGAAAT
Organism: Dichetophora obliterata; assembly: GCA_963920525.1. NCBI lineage: Eukaryota > Metazoa > Arthropoda > Insecta > Diptera > Sciomyzidae > Dichetophora > Dichetophora obliterata. Next base: position 123,772,553 of record OY986438.1, on the reverse strand, counting down.
CACGCATTTTATTCGATGCCTACATTCAACCAGCAGCACAATATAACCAGTGTGACCAGAAGATTTTTGAAAAAATATGCTTTTTGTTAAAAAAAATATTCTAAATATTCCACTTTCAATTTTTATATTCCACAAAAATATTCCACTTTCAATTTCAGAGATATATATCTAAATAAGTCTAAATATGCATATAAAAGAACACAGAAGCAAGTTTAAAAACATTTATTTATTTGATTACTATCGCACTTAAATTTATTTTCTTCTCCTATAAAAAATTATAAACATTGTTATGATTTTTTGAAGTTTAAGTAACGATATACAAAATGCAAAACTTAAATTCAGGCACATCTTCGAGGTCAATTCTTAAATTGTTGCTTGTATTATTGTCATAGAAATTCGCATTTCTAAATTTTTTTATTAAGCTATCTGGTATTTGATAGGCATTACAACACTTTTTTAAACATGCAGCCATTTTTTTACATTCAACAAATTATTTAAGAGTTTTTCTTGCATTATATTTCGAATTTTCATTTAAATTGCTAAATGTTAAGCTAAGCGAGAAAAGCACAAATTTTGATAAATCTTCAGATTCCGAACTTTGATCAATAACTTTTTTTTCTACTTTATTGTTTTGAATCCACATTTTGAAATAGTTAAAAGAAAAAGCTTTTGTTAGCAATAATAGTGGTATTCACCATGTGGTGCATTTGTGATAAACTTTTGCAAAATCTACAATACTTACAACTTATTGTGATCGAACCTTCAGTAAAGTACATATTGTATTTTTAAAATCAATTATATTAATTTTTATTAAATAAACTCACAGCGTAGCCTTTAGCTTGCTCCATGCTAATTAGAAATGCTTGTACGATCAGCTGATCTAATACACAACTTGTATATTTTCCACAGGCTTGTATTTTGAAAACTGTTTTGTTTTTGTTATATTACAAAATTTACTACAAATATCAAAATTTATCAAAAAGACACAATACAAGGGAAAATACAACATATCGTGAATACCCCTAATGTTTTCTTAAGTAAATTACTTACTGCTGTAACAAAATTCATAAAAAAATCTAACCAAACAAATATATAAGCAAATTTACTTCACTCTTTAAGCTGCGTGAAGTTATAAATGAATTGCAATAAAATTGACAACGCAGAAGTTAACCACAAAATGAATTCCTTATATTGCGTTTTACAAGGTAGTTCAGAGATAAAAAAAAATGTCGATAACCAACAAATAACCATTTAGTAACAAAATAGACATTTTTTTATTGCAATTTTTGAGAATTTTGAAAAATATAATCATACGAAAAATATTCCACTTTTTATGCTGCATATTTTTATAAAAAAAAAAATATGCTTCCCGAAGCTAAAATATGCCAAAGTGGAATATAATATTCCACTCTGGTAACACTGAATATAACAGCAAACAAAGCTCTTCTCTCTATGTCGAGAAAGCTTCTCTGAATATAACACGACAGCCATGCTGCGTAGTTATGCTGAATTCACTGATGACATTCAGCATGTTTTTGTGTGATTTAAAATAATGTTAATCAAGTTGAGAGCGTTTATTAATTTTTCTCTCTGAGCTAAAACTTCATATGAAAAAAATTTTCAAACATGCTGAAGGTGATCAGTGAATCCAGCTTTACTTTTAGGGAGATTCTTGCTTTCATACAGTGTTAATTAATTCTCTTTGTTAATGTCTTGAGGGGAGTTGCCAGAACTTAGATATCAGCATTAATTATGTTTTGCAGCCTTGCCAGCCAGCCTTTCCCCACTTGAGATTGTGTTAGTCTATCTGTACGAATATACAAAAGCGTTGTGGCACTGCACGGATGTTTGACAATCACGCAAGAGCCATTGAACAGATTAACACGCTATAGGTATCAAACGATTTGTTATTTATCATAATATGCTATGTTAGATTTGCCACGTCTACTTTTCATGCCCACTTTTTGCAAAAAATGCTATATTTAAGACGATTTTGGTCGTATCCCAGTGTGCCAAACGGATCCGTTACGAATCCGTAACGAACTCATTTCTTCGTAGATTTTATCCGAAACGGATTGCGTTCCTCTCTCTCCGTTACGGACTTCAGTTACGAATCCGTTTCGGACTTCAGATACGAATCCGTTTCGGACTTCAGATACGAATCCGTTTCGGACTTCAGATACGAATCCATTTCGGACTTCACATACGAATCCGTTTCAGACTCTTTTTTTTTTTAAATAATGCGAACTCGCAACGGACTCGTTGTTTAAAAATAGTTCTTATTCAAAAAGGGACAATAATGTTTATGTATGTTCAACATTTTTTTATTTTTTTGCTAATTCAGTTCTTACATTCTACATATTACATTTTAAAGAAGGAAATTAAGAATTATATCAATGTATAATAAAAATAAAAATAACAACAAAAATAAGTACACAATTGTATATCGTATCCCTAATCTACTGAAAATAAAATAAGAAATTGTAAAACAAATTTAAGACTGCCTTTTATGTTAACGTTGTGGAAATTTTTTTGAAGGATTCGTAACGGGTTCGTAACGGGTTCGTCGAAACATAAGACTCCTCTCAAAAATACGAATTGCTTTTTTCATTTTTTCGGATCCGCCTCGGACTCAGAACGGACTTCAGGAACGAATCCGTAACGGACTTCAGATACGAATCCGTTTCGGACTTCATATACGAATGCGTTTCAGACTCTTTTGGCGGATTCGTAACGGGTTCGTAACGGGTCCGTCGAAACATAAGAAAGCGCAGTGCGTACTGACGAACTCGTAACGGGTTCGTAACGGATCCGCATCCGTTTTTGTGCACATTGGGATGAGACTAGAAATTGGTAATCTATGTTGTATTGTTACTTTCGCTAACTTTACTAAAAATAGGCATGACCCACTTTAGTTAAGTTCACTTTTCGGGGGATAAGCTTGGAGTAAAGCAAAGCGCACTAGGCTTAAGCTCAATTGAGCTGAAATTCTGGCATTCTATTGTTTCGAGTATGAGATGGTTTACGTGAAAAAATTTTGCCACACCCCCATTACCGCCCTGAAATGTTATACTTCGAACGGTTTTAGTTGCATTAGACTAAAATTTGTTAATTTAGTTCATACGGCTACTTTCGGCAACTGTACTAAAAATGGCGAATGTATAAATTTTTTTTTTTCGAACAGCATGAAAATTCATATATAGCAGTAAGATGGTCTGCGGCAGGACAACGTCTGCCGGGCAATACTATACATCAATAAGAATGCTGTATATATCCGATTCTGATCGTCATGCATTGATGTTTCAAACGTCTAGCATGTGTTTTGTTCGAAGGTCAATTTACACTTTTACAAATTCACAAAACGATCATAAAAAATTCATTGAATTGGGTCAGGACAAATTCTACTATAAATTTAACGTAAACTATGAATATATAGATAAGGAAATAGATTAAAACATAGATTTATGTATATAACTTTGGAATAATTTGAAATATTTGAAATATTTTTTACAGAACTATTTTTTAAGCTATATTTGAAAATCTTTTTCACATGAATTAGTTTTAAGCTGTAACACATTGGAAAAAAATAACAACATTTTAAGCAACTTAGTTTTCATCAAAAAATCATAGGGGGGGTAGGTGGCAAATGATTTTTAATGATAGAAACTAATTGTGTCAAAATAGAACAATTTTTGCGGGTAAATTATGTTATATGAAAGAATAAGGAAAGTGAAAATGAAAAAATAATTAAAATTAGTTTTTTGAAAACAATATAAAAAATTGCATTGGGGAGGTAACGGTAAAGCTTTTCTCATTTCCCCAATTTACTTAATTGAACTTTCAAACAAAGAAATTTGGATGAAAATCGATTTGTAAATTTCAATTGTTTTTTTTCTCATTCTTGGGCTTATGAGTTATACTGAGAAAATCTTTAGTTTTGAGATATCGCAAGAATTTTAATATCATAATAACAGGTTTTTTTAAAACATATCTAATATCCGTTCAAAATATTTCCGAAAAGAAATAAAAATCACCGTTAATTTTATTAATCAACGACTGTTCATACAAGAATGGATTGTTATGCATTGAGAAAGTCTATAGTTTTTGAGATATCGCCAAAAGTTTGATGTCATTATAACGGTTTTTTTTTAAATTTAAGAAGAATTGTTGTTTGCCCGAAGCCCAACAACAACAATTAATAACTGAAGAAGGCCGATTAACTACAGCAATTAAAGAAGAATATATTTATTATCAGAAAATATGTAAAAAATTACATTTTTGAATACAAATTTTAAAAATTTTTTACCCAAATTTTTTTATAACGCTGTTATGCAGGACTTTTTCAAAAGTAAAAAAAAAAACGAAAGCCAGGTAAATTTATGTCATCATAATAATTACCATTAAAATAAGTTATTCAAATTAAATAATGTCATTTCTGAATATATATACCATTTTTTTCATAATTAAACAAAACGAACACAATAATTTTTATATTTTGAATTTGTTTTAATACAAATAAATACTTTCATTTTAAGATTTAAAATTTTTACATGGTATTTAATATTTTTATCGCAGGCGAAGCAGCGGGTATTGGCTAGTTATAAAATAAAAACACTATCTGAATAAAAAATATTTTGAAAGAAATAATCAAAGATTGAGGGGGTGAAAGTATAAAATTTTTTTTCGATTAGCATTAAAATTCTTATATAGCAGTAAGGCGGTCCTTGGCAGGACAAAGTCTTTCAGGGAATACTAATATTTTACATATATGTTTTCGCTTCGGTCTGCAGTCCCCTCACTGCAATACTTTTTTTTTCATTTACATAGAAATTTTTGAAGACTTAAGATCTATTAAAACTTCTTAACCGATTTCAATGATCCAAGTGAAAAGATTTAGTTTTAATTTATTTTAATTTTTAAATTGCACAATTAATTCAATCGCTCGGTTTTGAGCTGGACGACATGTATTTATTTAAGTAAAGCAACAAGAACAAATATTTTAAATCGTAAATATATTTTTTTTATAGTTGTAGATACATATATAATTCTTTCTTTACTTATTTTTGAGCGCGAAGCCAATTTGTCGATGACAGTTTCCTTGTTAACAGAAATATACTTATGAATATTTAATAGCGCAACACCAGTAAAGTGTTCCGCTCTATTAGCATTAAGAAGCCAATTTTTCAAAGACTTTTATGTGCAAAAAGAACTTTCACTGGAATCTGGGCAGAGCTACAATTATTTCCAGAATTTTTAACAGCTACATTTGTATATTATTAAAATAATTTAAGTGTTTCAAGAGCTGTTTTGCAACCCTCATTTATATTGTTGGTCTATTTTGTTTTTCATAATCCAAGTTCGGCTCCCTTATAGAAGTTTGAAAAAATTTAATATTTAACTTTCTTATTTATTTTTGAAGGAAACATGTAATGTTTTAAAAATTTGCAATTATTTGCAAGTGATTTGGAAATCGGAGTTTAATTTTATTGTAAAGCTAAAATCGTAATAAAAGCATATCTCAGTTTTATTAAATATATCTTTAAATACTTGTTTATCGCTCTTTCGAAAATTTTCCAGAGTTTCGACTACAAGATCTATATGTTTGCTCTGAATTAGCTTTTGAATTTGATGTAAAAAGTTCTTGTAATCACATGCATAAATACTTTTTTATCGTTCTTTCGAAAATTTTCCAGAGTTTCGACTACAAGATCTATATGTTTGCTCTGAATTACCTTAAGAATTTGATGTAAAAAGTTCTTGTAATCACATACAGCTCAAGACATCGTTCAACTGACAAATGTGCCAATGAAATATACGTAGTCTCGGCGTGTGCGGTAAATCTGATCTGAGGTGTGATATCAATCCTAATCAGTTAAATAATTTCTTTCTTTCGAATATCATAGCCTCGAATAATAATTATCAATGCGTTGATCATCAATTTCGTGATGAAGAAAAATTTTCTTTTGAGCATGCGACTGAAAATGATGTTCTTAATTCTTTAATGAAAATAAAATCAAACGCTATTGGAGATGACGGTATTTCATTAAAATCATATCACCTTTTATTATACCACCATTGACGAACATAATAAATCACTGCTTTACTACCTCTTGTTTACCATCGTCGTGGAAACTATCCACAGTTATACCAATTTCTAAAGTAACTCACGCATCAACAGATATGAAAGATTATAGACCCATTAGTATTCTGTCTGCTCTTTCAAAAATCTGTGAATCTATTATGGCTAGCCAAATTAATCAGTATTTAAAATCAAATAATCTCCTATCACCATACCAATCTGGCTTTCGATCCGGACATAGCTGTGCAATAGCAACGCTAAAAGTTCTTGATGATATTCGTTCATCTTACGATGCAGGTCATATTACTTTGTTATGTCTTTTGAATTTTTCTAAAGTATTTGACTCTGTGAACCATTGTGTGTTAGTTAAAAAACTTAAGTGTATGTTTGGTTTTTATAGCAGTGCTTTTAACTTTATTGCCAACTATCTTAATGGAAGAAAGCAAAGAGTAAAGATTGGCAACCGTTTTTCCGATTATAACGATGTTAAAATGGGTGTGCCCAAGGTTCAATTGGCCAATTCTTGGGCCTTTGTTCTTTAGTATTTTTATTAATGGTATTTTTAAAGTGTGCAATAACGTAAGAATAAATGGCTATGCTGATGATATTCAGTTATATACATCCAATCGCATCGGATTTGTTGAGGACTTATGTTGTAGACTAAATGAAGACCTAACTGCAATCGCAAAGTGGGCATCAGATAATGATCTATGCCTTAATGCCAAAAAATCATATGTTCTTCCTATCTCCAGGGATAAACTTGACCACCAACAAACACCACCTATCTTTTTAAGTAATAATTGCCTACTAATGGTTGATAAAGTTAAAAGTTTAGGTTTTTATATTAACTGTAGACTTTCATCCTCTGATCATGTGAACAATATTGTTCAACGAGTTTACTACACGCTTCGATGCTTGCGAATGTCTGCTAAATTTACTCCGATTGAGACAAAAAAGAGGCCTGTTGTACAATTAATACTTCCAATCATATCATACTCAGAACTAATATACAGCAATCTTGACTTGCACTCTTCGCCTTTAATTCAGGTTGCCTTTAATGATGCAGCAAGATACGTGTTTGGCCTGAGACGCTTGGATCATGTATCTGAAGAGAGTAGAAGTATTTTAGGTTGTAGTATTATAAACTACTTAAATGCACGAAATTGTTTATTTTTGCATAAATTAATTTCCCGTAAAACTCCCGCATACTTCTATGAGAAGTTACGCTTCAGTGTTTCTACTCGAACACACAACCTTATAATACCTAAATTAAATTCCTTACATACTAAGCGACTTTTCTTCATCAACGCCATCAAACTCTGCAATTATTTACCTTCTAGTTTAAAATCTATTGCGAGCACAAATAAATTTAAGTCTTATGTTATGTTACACTTTTCAAACATCTAACTATCTATTATTTCTTTTTTCTAATTATTTATTTTGTCTTCTTACTATGTTTCATCTTTGTTTTTATATTTATAAGACTGTCTATTTATTAAAATCATAAATAAGAATCATAAATAATATATCTAGTATTTTAAGTTATTTTAAGTTGTCAAATTTTAAGTAAACAGTTGATTATACATATAAATTTGTTGCACTATTAAAGTAATAATTATATATTAAGTATTTTATGTTATTCTAAGTATTCAATTCTAAGTTAACTGATGATTATGCATTTAATTCTGTTGTACTGTTAAAAGATCTCCTGTATGTTATTGTACTTATTAATATCAAATAAATATGAAATATGAAATTTGAAAAGTATTTTGGTTTGGTATTAAAATTAATACAAGTTTTTTTACTTCAAAACAAATTAAAAGCCATTTTCACAAATTTTCAATTGAACTTAAGTCAATGAAGCTAATTTACATATTTGGTATGAATATACTGTCTACGCGTAATTTTTTCTTTATAAAAGAGATTGTCTTCTTTCATTTGATACTCATATTGTCATATTTGGAAGGTTTTAAGAATTTAAATAAATTTTTTTAAACAATAATATTTTGCAACTAAAAAGCCTTTTTAAAAAACATCCCGACGTTCTAAAGAAAATGTGAGAACGCAGTTTTATTATATTTTGCCTTTAGTTTTACGTATATATGGATTACTTCGTGTGTTAAAAATACTGTCGTACGGTGTTATAATTCTAATATCCCAGAAAAATGTTGTTAAATTTATATGCATACGTTTTGCAAACGTTATTACTTTAGCAACAATACAAAGGCAAAAATAAAGTAATATATTCAGGCCCGTATCTTAACCGAAAATTTTGAACATGCTTAGCATCCAATTTTTTCTTTGAAGACGTGGATAATTTTAAAGTCATTTAGGGGGCATTATAAGTTAGAGCTTTGAGAAAAAAATTTATTTGTTTTTTATTTCTTACAAGTAGAATGTTTCAAAAGTATTCTTTAAAAATATCAGACTAATCGTATTATTATTTATGCAGATAAATTACTTTTAATAGGGCTTTTTTTGTCTGTATGCACATCGTAGTCAAAACTTTAAACGCTTTTTTCTCAAAACCATTTTTTCCAAGTTGGAGATCACTGTAATTTTGGAACGGCTGTATTGATCAGTTTTATATTTTTCTTACTTATTCTATACACAATTGTCCTCCTGACGAACGAAGGATTTTTTGGACGATTATATTTTTTTTTTGTCGAAAATATGAGTGAAATTCTTGTCAAATAAGCAACTTTGAATTTCAACATCAGCCATTTTTCGAAAAATCAAAATATTTCAAATTCCTTTGTTCATCAGGAGCATTATTTCAGGAGCATTACTAACCTTTTTTTTCTATTGCCTTAAGTTGAACATTTTTTAACGAAATTTGGTTTGATTGTTATAAATTAAAGAAATCCGGTTCAGTTAGATTTGAATTAACTGTCAACTATAGTTAACACCATGCAGTATGCGTAACACATTGCTTTTTTTGTTCTTTAAAATGAAGTTTATAAAGTCAATTCGCTTGAACTAAGAATTTTCTGAGCTTATAATTTAGCGCTTTAGGTCAAGTTTACATATCAATGCTACATATTTTGAAATCATCAATGTGACAGACAAAGAGTTAAAGGAACTCTTTATAAAAAACAGTTAAATTCTGCCAGTTTTGTCGAACTCCAGTAACATGAACCATAATGAATTAAAATCACTGGAGAAACTTTGCCTTATAATTCCCGAAGAGTATGAATTAAAGACTGCCTATAAATTTATATAGAAAAAACGATAAGAATTTTTAAGCCAAATTTCAACATCAAATGAAAAATTTGATCTCTTGAAGATACTATATGAATTCAGAGAAATTTTACCTGATGTGTACAAGCAGCATGCTGCCATCAATACATTTGGTTGCAGTGCTGCAATTTGCGAGGCATCTTTTTCTGCGCTAGCGGCCATAAATATTCCATCTCGAGTATCAATGTCAAACAAACGCATGCGAAATCTAGCTTTTTGGCATTTGCGCATACAACATTGGAGGATATTTCAATTGATAATGTTTTGCATGAATTTCATCAGCCAACAAATCGTAAAATTAAATTGTTTTGATTATTGTAATTTCAGCTTAAAAATAAAAGCAATTAATTTGATATTTTTGTATATTTATATATGAAATTTGCTACTTTTTCAGTTCAAATTTTTTAGAGCATGCTCTGGCATACAAGTAAATACGGGCCTGAATATATTTATATTGTATTATATTTAACTTAATATTTGCTAACCAAACTAAGCAAACAAAATTTTTAATTTCTCTTCATGTTTTGGCTAAATTAAGAAATTTGGAATATTTGTGTTTCATATTCAATAAAATAATATTGGGTTTGCTAGGGGGGGAGGAGGGTTGAACTCCCTGAACCCTCTAAGACTCCCATTATCTACGGCGTTGCTTCACACCAAATAAGAACGAGCTTTGTTTTTGTTTGAAATAATCTACCATCATATAGACAACCGTTAAAATCGACTTACAAAAGCTAAATTTTTAAAATATTTAAATTGCTTTTGTTAAAGTGTATTTGTCAACGGTGCACAGTGCACTTTTTCGGCCAGTTTTGTGATTAAAAATCTGTAACTTTTGAATGAATAATTATTTTTGAATCCGGTTTTTTTTATTGTAACAATTATTTATTTAGCTAAATATTATTTAGCAATAAAAAGTGTCATATCTCTTAAAATAATCTTACTGGGTGATTATTAGCACATGAAAAAAAGGTTGAAATTTTCGCTGATTTCACTACTTTGCAAAATGGAAAAAATTGTAATTCCAAAAGATGTAACAAGGTCTTGTAAAGCATTTTGTCGTTTTGATTAAAAAAATTGCATGTATTCAAGGCTTACATACCCATATTACATACAAAAATTACTTTACCTTTAAACACCTTTGTAAACACTGAAAAAACTTTGTATACACTGGGTGCCTTTAAAATCTGAAAAACAACTTTATACATTTAGTTGATTTAATATTACGGTTTTAGTAAACAAGACTTTATGTTTAATTAAAGTTAAATTTTTATTAACTTATCTTAATAACTTATTGGTTTTATTCACTTTAAACCTGTTTTTAATTTGAATATTATAAAAAAAATAAAAATACAATACATATTAGTATTTTATTACTCCTTTTTTTCGATAACCATATCTTCAATATCTGTTAGAAAATTTTCTTTACTAATTTATCTAATCAGATGATATGAGAGGATCTGATGATATCATGAGCATCATCATTAAATCAGAATTTTGATTTTCTCTACTATTTTTTCTGGTGTGATGCAGCCTAAAATTTTTATAATCTTTATACCTGGCTTCTTGTGTCTCCCCTGATAACTCTCCAACTGGAAAAAAGTTATGTTGTATTATATCCTTTCCATGATAGAATATTATCCTTTCGAATACCTTATGAAGAGTTGGGGTAAGATCTTTTCAGCTTCCATATAAATTTGTACGTAACTTTTGCGTCTCCAAAGCAAAATTACCAAACTTTTCAGTGTCAATTATCTGGCAAGAATTTATAGCACACAACATTTTTCTGAATCTCAGCAAAAGTTCTGAATTAAATTTTATGATGATGCGGTTATTTCAATATTTTCGAAGAAACGCCTAGCAGTGTTGCCGTCATTGCTATTGCCAAAGCCTTGTTTTGGGATATCGATTCGTAAACCGGTTCTTTCTCTAAACTCATCTTGTATTCGTTTCTTTTCGGTCTCTACATATCCTTTTTTAATTTCTGTTTTTTTTTCAATACTTTAATACGCTATTTTCAAGCAGTGCTCCATTAATCGAATTGTGGCATGAAGTGGTGAAAGTCACATTTTGTGCATTTCTTCAATTCCATCAAAACATTGTTTTCTATTTTATTAAATTGCTTTTGAGTATCGTAACAAATGGTGCAAGATTTTTTTGATTTGTTTCCTAAATTCAGTAATGTTAAAAATAAATTTATATGAATGAATATTATACTTAAATATTTCATTTATTGAATGTTAATCAAATAACCTGAAATTGATTGCGCTACTTTTCCATCTACCATTGTGAACTGCAAGTTGTGATGAATTGTAATATTCTTCAAATTTTTGGTAATGTATTCCGTAGGCTTTAAGTTATTTATTGCATTTTTCATTAAACTTTGCTTTTCTCTGATCAGGTCAGTTGTTTCTTTTGAATCTAATCACTCATTTAAATTTGAAATATAACTTCTGAGAATTTGTCAAATTTCCCTTTTTTAGTACCTTACTTAATTGTTGTTTGTATTGACTCTGTCAGGATGATCCATCACAGCCTGTTAAATTAAGTTCAATGCGAACTATTATTCTCTACTTCGTAATGAATTGAACTTAGAATTCTTTGGGTAGTGTGGTTCAAAATGTATTACAAAGGAATTTTTGCAGATTATTATCTACCAGTATTACAGAGTATTATCTACCAACAAATTGTCTGGGATACAAGATTTTTTACCGTCTTTTAATCCTTCAAAGGAAGGAAGCACATGATAGTTTTTCGTGATTAAAGACGTAATATTTTATATTGAAGATATGTCAAACCAAGATCGATATATAATGCAAGTGCTTCTTCGATATTGTAAACATCTTTATTTTAATCATACGCTGCAACAATTTCGCGCATATATGCCAACTTTTCATAGTCATCATTCAATTAACATTCAATTGCATTAACCTTCCTAAATTCCCGACGACTTCGTAAATGACGGTAGCATATATCTAATGTTTGACTTAAGCTAATGCCTTCTGAAATATTGCGCACCTTCTGACGTTTTGTATTATGTGAAGACTCCTCATAACATTTTTGTGGACGCCCGCGTTTAGCATGTGATGATATATTGCCAACATTAGTGGATAACTTCAAAACCTTTTTTATTTTTTGGGACACATTTATATTTGATTTAAGCCATATAGTGTTTTCATATTTTTTTAAAAATTTATTCCCTAGAATAATCACATTTTTTCCACATTTTTAACATAGCTTTATAAAAGTTGTTTACTTTTTCTTTATCATTAAGTTCCAGGGTGCGGAAAAATTCGTTCGCAATCGATTAAAATACGATCTTATCGTTCATTTTTTGCTGTGTGTGAGAATTTTTCAAACGAAAAATTTAAAAGCAGACGAACTTTCGCAATCGAAAAAATTCACGAACGTTCGCTTGTACGTGGAGTTAATAGACAAAATATAAGTTTGTTCTTGTATTTTTGTACACTTGCTGACATGAAAAGATGAAACCAAAAAACAGATGTGAACTGTGCATGCATATTTTTTTCTTTTTTATTTATATTTACAATCTATCCATATCCAATCAATCTGTTATATACATTACAATTTACACATGCAGATTTTTACTCCATTGAGTAAAATCACTATAAAAATTATTCAATAAGAATAAGTTATGCATTTATTTATTATATTTAAGAGTACTTTTTAGTACTCATTTCCTGTATGGTAAGTCCAGTACATGGAGCCGTTTGAGTTTTCTTATCTCTTCTGACTCGTCTAGCAAACATATCGCAGTAACATTGGAGTGGTGGCTGAGTCTGTTTATATACCTCTCGGCATATTTTTTAATTTCTTCGATAACTGTAGGCATGTTTAGGTCGTTATGAATCGTAAAATTTGACACAAACCATGGGGCATCAATTATCATCCTTAATGTTTTTGATTGGATCCTTTGGAGCACTGCTATATTTGATTTAGAGGCTGTACCCCACAGCTGTATTCCATAAGTCCACATAGGTTTAATTATGGTTTTATAAATTCTTATTTTGTTGTCCAAACTTAGTTGAGATTTATGTCCTAGTAACCAGTAAAACTGTACACGCATATGAGGAAAAAATATTTAAAGCTTTGAATAAGGGAAATAAACTTGATATGACCAATCAAATGAAAAAGATGGTTTGTTATAATTGGTTTTATATAATGAGATCGCATGATAGGTACAGTACAATGGGTGATATATGTAATGGATATGGTATAGTGGTATGGTTTGAAGATAATGATATAATGGATAATGGTATGATGGTAATTTTGTTAGTGTTAAGTAAAATAGAATCACGGAAAATTTAATCATCATCAAACAATTCAATTAATGCATCGTTCCCTTAATTCGTATTTCTACCACGTAATTGTAGTAATTTGAAGGGTTTTGAGTGGTTTTGAGGTATTGTGGTATTTTGTAGTAATTTGAGGTATTTTGTGGTGTTTTGAGGTATTTTTTTACACGCGTGAGATTTTTTTCACAAAATAACATCTCAAAATATCGTTGAAATATACCATAAGTGCTATTTATCGTGCTTTTCTGGTAACATAGGAGGTAGCGGCGGGAGATAACCCCAAGGTACATAATCCCAAATTAAAAATTTTTCCGTTTAAAAAGGGGACATAGTCCCAAAAATTGTATTTAGTATTAATAAGCGGTCATAATACCAAGTGAGGACTTAGACCGCTTGGGACTATGTCCGCTTTTGAAAGGTCATAATCTCGAGTGGTTGTAACAAATACTATATCAGTGTCGATATGCAATAACGCCTAAACTCTGATTTCACAGTTTAAATAAATCTTGCTTTAAATTTTTCAATCGCCATGTAAGTTAAATGGAAGTGTCTTTTCTTTTTGTGTCATAACTTTAGCTTTGATCATTCTAGACGCTAGAAGCTCTAGATTTTGTGTGATGATAGTGCTATATGCGTAGAACACAGCTACATGAATATAATGACAAAAATTATTCGCCCTTGTTCGGAATGGTGGAGTGGTGATAACAGCATCTACAAGGTGAAATCAATTTTTTTATTATGTTTTTTATGATGAAATAATTTGTCTTTGTACGGAAAAATGTTAATACAACAGCAACACAAACAGCGCTCGACGCTACGCATCCGCAACAAATTTTTTTCGCGAACTTATTTTAGGAAACGAACGTTCCTGACTTTTTCTTTTAACGATTAATTTTTATGAAAAATTAAAAACGAACGTTCGTTGCTTGTTATTTTTTTTGTAAAAATTCGATCTTAAAAATTTGAAACTGAAAAATTTTTCAGAGATAAAAAATACGACGCCACCACGTTCCCCATTCGTTCGTGATAATTTGCGAGAACAATTCTATATGAGGAGAATGATAATTGAGAACAATCGTATTTCAAACGTTCTCCGCACCCTGTTAAGTTCATTGTCGACGTTAACATTTAACTTTTTGCACACTTTTTCGAATAAAATATTTAGATATTGAGGTTTCATTGCTTTTTCTTTACGACATTCTTGCCACATAGCAAAAAGATCTTTAATACTAATAATAAAGTTATTAATTTTATTTAATTACGAAATTTATGCAATTGAAAATTTTACACAACCGCCAACAACGTTCATTAATACGCTACACTTAAAAGGTAAGCTACTTCAATTACATACATTTAAAGAAACATGCCAAAGCCGAAAGTAAGATTTAAAATTTTAAGAATATAAGTAGTTGCCAATTTTTTCTGGTGTAAAAGACACGAAGTACGCTTTAAGATTAATAAATATTCTAATATTTTCATTTATATCATTATTTATATATTATCATTTTAAATAAAAAAAAAATTCGCTAGGGTCTAACAAGTTTCAATGCGAGCTTAAAAATGTTCATTTGTGTGTTTTTTTATTTGTTTACTTAAATGAAAAAAAGGATAACAAGCTGGACATAAGAAAATAAAAACAACAAGAGCACTACAACAAAATACATATAGTAGCTATAGGCAAGCCAGCTGATTTTGAGGCTGTTTAAATATTGGACGGTGAAAAAAATAAACAAAGTACTAATTTTGAAAAGCTTAGGAATACAACAAATAGGGGCAAGGGCTTTGTAAAGTGTTTCCAAGCATAATTTCTTTTGACGTAAAACATTTTATTAGATATTTATTAAAACATACCGAAAACTCTTAGAAATACACAAGTTTTTTCACAAAATTGAAAACTTTATTCAAAGGGCGGACCAGGGCGGACGAAAATAATTTTGTTCCTAAAAGAAGAAACATTAGTGGTTACTGTGATGCATACCATTCCCGAACCCAATGGATCCCAAATTTTAAAAGCTTACCGAAAGTTGAAAATTAGTTGCGAAAAAGGGTTTCAACTTTTGATTTACTGTAAAATATTTAAAGAAGGCATAATATTACAGTTAAATAGGAACAAGAGATATTAAACATATGATTTAAAAAAAAAAACTGAATAAAAAACCTCTGTTGGTTTCTTCACAAGCTCCTTCAAAAGTAAAAAAAATCATTTATTTTACTTGTTGAAATATGCTGAAAAAAGTTCCAACTTTATAACTATAGATTTCCTTAATGAAAAAAGTAAGGAGGAAACCAAGTACACAGCTAAAAAGCTCGAAAAATTCTTAATATAATTTAAAAAAATTGTTGAATTCCGATATATTGTTTTTTTGGTATAAAGCTTATTTTCCGTCACAAAACTGGTCGAAAAAGTGCACTGTGCGGCGTGTTAAACATATTTGAAGTGAATTGATATCTTTATAATTAAAATTAAGTGATATCCTTTTTTGTAGAAACATCGAAATGGGTATGTTTTATATAAACAAAACAGAAACTGCTCAACTTTTTGTTTTTGTTGGTGTAAAATACTCATACAATGTAAATACGTTTATAAAGCAATATTTACGTAAGGTTATAAAAATTTGCATTTGTTTTGCTGATATACTGGCAACGTAAATAGCTGAATTGCAGTATTGCATGCATTTGTTGCAAGATCTTACGAGCGGAAATTGCGACTTAATGAGAAATTAGTTATTTGAAATCTGGAAAAGACAACATGTCGCATGGCATGACAACATCGAATGATAGGTTCTAGAGATATTGCAAAAAAAAATAAGTTCAAAAAACTAAAACCCGACGAAGAAAATGTTCTCATCTGAAATTTGCATGTATAAGCTATTCAATGTTTTTTGTTTATTAAATAAACATGTATGGTGATATGTCGTCCTCTTGCTGCACTTTGCCCTGAAAGCTTATGATCGCTTACCACTCTCACAATGTATTATTTCGTTAGGATAGGTGGCATACGACCATGGATATTGTAGTGTCGACAAATTGTTAAAATATTTACTTGTTTAATTTTTTATACTTTATGTTTAATTCTGTTTATTATTTATAATCATAAAAAAGTCAAAGATAAAAATTTGTATTAAAAAAATTTTTCAATATAAAATAAAAATTCAAACTATATGTACATACATATATTATTAAATATAATTGTTATCAAAATAAAACACAACCATAATTGGCGATCCTGCTTACGATCCTGCTTAAGATCCTGCTTACGATTCTACTTACGTTCCTGCTTACAATTCTGCTTCCAACTTTGCAAACGGTCTCGCATACAATCCTGGGTACGATCCTACATATAATTCCACATACGAACGATACTATCCTGCATTCAATCCTACTGAGAAACTGAATTTAACTCTAAAAACGAAACAAAGAATTCAAAAATCAAGACCAATCCTAACCATCAAAGCAAAACAATAATTGCTATCAATCACACTATCAGAAACAGCAACAACAACAACAACAATATCAAGAAACGTTTACTTTTTTGCTCATTACTGCAAAAAAACACTTTTTACAACAACCAATGGAAAAGAACAATAATATTACTTAGAAGACAATAAATTCAAAAAACATTGATAACTTCTTCAAAAGCAATCAACTTTTAATATCCACAACAATCTGAAAGATAAGTTTATATAATATTGTTTATTATTTATTTCTATTAATATAACTATTATTATTATTCTTACTATCATTACAAATATTATTATCATTGCATATTACACATATATAAAATTTAATTATGAACTTTACTCTTAAACTAACAATGAACTAATAATTTAACTTTTAAACTTAAATAATATTAAAGTTTTTTCTAAATAATATTAATTGAACTTTATCAAAATTTTTTTTTCCTAATCTTAAATTCTTACATTCTTGATCATAAAACATCATACAAAAAAATTTTAGTCTTAAGACTACTAAGCCAATTAAATTAACTTAATATTTCTATTAAGTTCCTACTTAATTATATTACCAAAAAAACTCACAACTGTAAACAACTCTCTAATTGAATAACTTTTCTATATTAATATTTTTTTCAAATGGTATTAACTAGGTCTTCTACTAAAAATAATCCCTTAATTGATATAAACACTCCCGCTTTCGAAGAAAACACAAACATTTCTCCAACACCTCCATCTAATACATCAACACCAATGCACCAATCACCAGATCCAAACACAACAATGGAAAACAACACCACAACTTTTCAAAATCAAACCACACATATCCCTCATACACCTATTACTCAAACTCATATTAAATTACCAACATTCTGGGTTGAATGTCCCGATGCTTGGTTTTTACAAATAGAAGTACAATTCGCGTTACACAATATCACAAATGATGATTTAAAATTCCAATTAATTCTTATTTCACTTCCGCAACATGATATTACATACTAAAATTTTAGATATTATTAATCCACCTCCGACTATTCACAAGTACCAATACATTAAAAATACATTGTGTGAAAGATTTTCTCTTAGCGAAGAGAAAAGATTGGAAGAACTTTTTTCCAACACTCAATTGGGTGACCGTAAACCCTCCGAATTTTTCAGAGACATGAAGTCCCTGGCCAGTTCTGAATCAATCGTCGGTCGCGAACTACTTTATAAATTGTGGCAACGCAAATTACCACAACAATTACAAATTCATTTAACGTCTTGTAGTGATAAAAGTGTCGATGAAAGAATAAACTTGGCAGACAAAATTTATGAAGTCACCAATAAATTTCAAAGTTCAACTTCAGTTTCGAGCATCAATCAAAATTCTATGGAACAATGTATGCAGAACTTAGTCCAAATTACTACAACACTTTGTCAAAATTTAAATCAAATTACACTGGACATAGCAGAACTTAAAACAAGATCAAGATCTCACGACCGGAACAATTCAAAATTTAGAAGCAACTCCAGACGACGATATTCAAATTCACGTGATAATATATGTTGGTACCATAGAAAATTTAATAAAAATGCAATAAAAAGAATTAAACATAAAGTATAAAAAATGAAACAAGTAAATATTTTAACAATTTGTCGACACTACAGATATCTTCGGAATATTATACTATGAATATGTATACAATGCAATAAGTTGTAAGTGTAAGTTGTTTACTTAATAAACAAAAACATTTAATAGTTTATACATGCAAATTTCGGATGAGAACATTTTCTTGTTTCATACTTTTTAGAGCTCGATTTTTAGTAGTCGGGTTTTAGTTCTTTGAACTTATTACACCCCCACGTTTAAAAAACGTAATGGGGTATATAAATTTTGTCACTCATAACGAGTTCAAGTTTGAATCTGAGCAAAATCGGATGAAAACCACGCCTACCTCCCATACAAAGTGACTTAACCAAAACGGTAAGATCTCTTTAAATTCCACAAAAATCAATTTAATGACTTTAAATTTCGCACAGTGTCTTAAATATTTAATATTCATTTTGAGTATTAAATTTGTAAAAATCAGATGAAAACCACACCTACCTCCCATACAAAGTGACTTAACCAAAACGGGAAAATCTCTTTAAATATATTTAACAGTTTGCTTAAGACTTTATATATACTCTAATTCGGCCGTGGGGGTATTTTAACTTCGGCCCAGTCGAAGATAATTCCTTACTAGTTTTTTTTATTTAAATTATTTTGGGGATACAATTTTTATTTTATCGCAAGTATTCACTACTTATTAATTATTTGATAATCGATTTATAAACAAAGATTATTATTATGGCACATTAAATTTTTTATATCAATTTTTTACATTCAATTAAATGTGACGTCACAAAGTCTATAATAAGCGGACTAAAAACACTTCCAACGATACCTGATTTATCAAATTATGATAATTAATTTATAAGATAGGGTTCTAGTTAATTTTCTGGCCTCTAGAGGATGCTTTATTCTATTTAATGTGACATCACATATTTTTTATCCAGCGGACGTGGAAAACGCTTTCAATGATGCCTCATTTGTCAAAATATGATAAGTATTTTGAAAGTTAGTGGTTTAGTTCACTTTCTGTACTCTAGAGGGTGCCATATTAAATTCAATTTTACGTCACATATACCTTTAACCACCGGACGAGAAAAACGCTTCCAACGACACCTCATTTGCCAAAATATGATAAGTAGTTTAGAAGTTAGTGTTTTAGTTTACTTTATGTACTCTAGAGAACTTTGCTTATGTCACTAAAAAAATTTTTTCTCTTGACTTTATGTCCGCTAGAGGGCGCTATATTAAATAAAATGTGACGTCACATAGCCATTAACCAGAAGAATATTAAAATGCGTCCAACGCTACCTCATTTGTCAAATTATGATAAGTAGTTTAGAAGTGAGAGCGGAACAGATGAACATACATACATATAAACATACATACATGCATACCAGTCAAACACATCCCTCCTGGAAAAATCAGAAGGCTTCCATCTGAAAGTGATAAAGAAACATTCCTCACCGTATCTTTTGAAAGCTTACGGGTAGTTTTGTATTTATATTGCTTCCAAACCGTATCTTTCGGAAGCTTAAGGGTAGTTTTGTATTTATATTGTTTCCAAACCGCTTCTTTAAGAATGCATTTGGAAACTTTTATTTATTGTCAAGCAATGACAATAGAAAGTATTAATATCATTGTTTTCTAGCCGCTTATTGTAGAATTCGATAGTTTAGTGGTAACGCGCTTGACTGTCGCTCAGGGTTCCCGGGTTCGAATCCTGGCCAGGCATTTTCGTAACAAGGGAGAGGATTTTTTTCCACATTAATTCTTAGAACAGGGAAGAGGACTGCTTGTAATTCGCTTTTTAAGACAGTGGAGAGGAATGTTTCCTCATTCATTTTTAACATAGCTGAGAGGAATGTTTCCCTCTAATGACATGCTATGTAAAAAAAGCAATGGAGTGTGCAACAAAGGGGAATGCTTCCTACATTCCATGGAATGTTTCCTGGTAACATCCGGGAATGCTCACATTTCCTGGAGGGATATACCTCTCTTTTTGCTTTGCCTTAGTCGGGTACAAATAGTGGATCCCCTTTCGTCCGTACGATTTCTTATGTTGCGATATCGAGTTGTTTTGGAGTTATAGGTCGCACAGCCTCGGAATTCAATATTCGACCTCAATTTTTGCATGAGATTTCACTGATAACATTTTTTGGGCGTTTGACAAGGGGCGTGGCACCGCCCATACAACCCAAATTTTCGATATTGAGTAGTTTTGCAGTTATAGTTCGCACAACTTCGGAATTCATTATTCGACCTCAATTAACGCATGCAGTTTCACTGACATAATTTTATGGGCGTTAAACAAGTAGGTGTGGCACCGTCAATACAACGCAAATTTGCAATATCGAATTGCGTTAGAGTTATAGGTTGCATGGCCTAGGAATTTTTCGACCTCAATTTACACATGCAGTTTCACTGATAAAATTTTATGTTATAATTTAATAACATTTACTTGTTTCGTTCCTAAAACCTTAAGCATATCAATGGACATCGGCTTTTTTTATTATCGGTGATTAAAAACAAGTCTTGGTTGAAAACCACATTTTCCACAAGTCACTTTGTTTGAAACTTGATTAAATGCACAAGTTAAACCATCCACGTTTTTTACGCTTGCATTAATTAAATCGTCTTATTTATTCTCTTCTCAGTGAATCAATTATCAGCGCTTTTAACATGGTTTTAGTTTAACTCTTTGACCATTACAAACGCCTTTACTTAATAAGCAACAAGCCACGCTGTAAAATAAACAAGAAAAACACTGAAGTCTGCTGGCTCGCTGGCTGACTGACGTTTTGTGCATGAAGCATGAAGCTAAAAGCGGATCGATTGCAACGATTAATATTGATTTCTTCAATTATAACACAATCGAGCACTGATTGCAAACCTCTGTCGACTTAAGCCACATCCAGCAAACAGAATCAGGCCAAGTTAAGCAACGCGGCTGACTCCAACCACTTCAATGTTGCCAATATTGTTTACTATTAACTCTTCCACACCACACACACACACGCATTTGTATATTTCTGTTTATTTTGTTTCACTTTAAATGCATTTGCGTAAACAAGTATGTATGTGTTTGTTCACAACTGTATTCATTGCATGACCTTTATTCCACTTATTTTTTGGATGGTTTTTTTTGTACTCGTCTTTGCTGGAGTCCTTTTGCGTTTATTTATTTTTTGTCTTGTTGCGATTTAATTAAAATTCATGGGATTATTGACGCATTTACAACGGTAAAGTAGAAGGCGAAGCAAAGCGAAATAATATTAAAAAATTTAAGCAAAAAACAAAAGATAAAAGAACCGCCTGGAACGCTGTCTGTGTGAGTGAGCCTTAAATGAGGTCACTGCGAATTAGCATCAATTTTATTTCACGCTATTTTGTCTCATTTTTAATTCTCGCCCACATTTTATGCTTGTCAGCCGGAAACGGAAACGACACGATGAGCGTTGGAGCGAGCGTAGCGGCAGTTTTTGTATCCGCCGCCATACTACATTCATATGAAATGAAAAAAAAAATTAAAAATTTAAAAAATGTCGGAGAAACCTGCTCTAAGGCTTAATTATCTGCCACCGAGATCGAGAGTCGTTAGTACGAATTGAACACAAAAACGTGGTTAGTTTGGGTAAACATTTGTTAAGTTGATGCCGGCTCAGCGTCCTAAAAACACAGCTAACGTCTTCTCACTACCCGCCTCTCCCTAATTATGCTCGCGGGTCTGTTATTTGTTTTTTCCCTCGTATATTTAATATCAGTTTGCAGCGTATTTGCAGCATCTTAAATTAATATAAAAAAGCCAAAAAAAAGAACACGCCAGCAACAACAATATTTACTGTATTGCCGAATAAATTAAAGATGGCAGCACCGTTTTTTTATTTATTGCGCTCTTGTTGCTGATGCTAATGCGACTCTTATCTGAACTAATTATTGAAAGACGTCGCGTCGCTTAATTCGTAGCCGAAAAGAAATCAAAGAAAATTTTCGGTTTCATTTCTAAAGTCAGAGGTGGCTATCGTGAAGTGTTACCGCACCAGAGTTGCCATTTGTCGACAACTAAACCGCCAAAAACCGCCAACATTGTTTTCTTAAATTATTTTAAGAAAATAAATAAAATCATAATATTTAGGTATATGACGTCATGATAAATATTTTTATATTGTTGTATTGTTATTATTATATTGTGCATGTGACCAGAAATTGCAGCATAGAGCTCTTCTTAGATATAGTTAAATGTATTCTTATTAATACATCAACATGTACAAACCATACAAAAAACTAAAAAAAGCTTCACTATCAGAATTTTTTTAAATTATAAAAAAACTATAACATAAGAACAATAAATAAAGTATTAAGTAAAAGTCAAAAATCTTGGACCAATTTTTAATCCAATCTTTGGAATTATGCATTTCATATTATTTGTTCTATTAGAATTTTAAAGGTTCAAACTATTAGAAATTGTTTTAATAAATCCAAAAATAATATTTATTACACGTTGGAATACTCTAAGAAAGCAGCGGTCGGCTTGGTTTGGTTCTTATGCATGTTTATGATTTCTCTTTACATGTGGCTGCAAAGAGCAGTTGATAGAGCCATAAGCTTATAACCTAAACGTAGTGGGTTCGTTTTCCACAGGTTTAGTTGTTTTTTATTTTTGCCGAAAATATTTTAATACAAGCATGCATTAAGCTTTCAACCAAGAAGGAATAAAACTCAATTTTAATATTTCATGTCGATTAAATTTTAATACAGTTTCGGTGTCGTCATATCTACAACACAGGGTTTACAAAAATTCAGTCCAAGATTTGTGAATGTTTAAGAATAAAGAATAGAGAATACCAATTCTATAAAATCCAAAATAATATTGATGGTTTTTGACAAATTGTAATACTCCATCCTCAATTGTAATATAAATACTCTATAAAACTTCTTACCATGAACCCAACTTTAATATTCTCAGTCTTTTCTTTATTTTCTTGTTCCTTCCTGATTTTTTGGTATTTTTGCGCTCAAACTGAACAAATTCTAGCAATATCAGCTGTTCAAATGTCTTATGTTATGTACTTGCTCTGCGAATTAAGATTTAGAGATAGAAAAAAATGTTGGCTTTTTAAAAAGTTTTGTATAACAAAAAAAAAAGGATTTAGTGTCTTTTTAGGGGAATCTCGCCAAAAAATGTTTAAACGTCACTTTATCGTCATTTCGCCAAATCAAAATTCTACTCGCCAAAGTGGTCGTTCAAACCGTTTGGCGAGATATCGCCATATCTGGCATCTCTGTACCGCACCATGCTGTGTGCTCAAGTGTTGCTTATTTTGTTTTTTCTCTGTTGTACTTTTTTTTGGCGTTGCCATACTTCTGCACGCTAATTACACAGTTGACTTTTACTGCAAAGTAAATTAAAAAGAAATCTGTTTCGCCCCTATTAAGTTTTATTTCGTTATTTAGAGTATTTTGTATCCTTGCGTTATTTGACTTTTAATTTGACTTTAACTTAAAACGTTCCTTTGTTTCCGTTTTGTTTATTCAATTTTATTAGCGTTAATCAAGCTTGATTCGTTTCATATTTATTTGCCCATTGATTTTCACATTTACTTAGAAGATGTTCGTTTAGAAGATGCTAAACGGATTTTAAACGAGTCTTTGATTCTTGAAATTGACTGAAAATAAACTTGAAAACCACATACAGCCGGTAACATTGGCAAAAAGTTTGTTGAAGATTCCCGATTTTACGCTTGTCCTGTATTCATGGATCAAAATGATCAATAGATGTTTAACATTATATATTTTGGAGTAAGCTATATGAATTTTAATAAAACTCTTCAATATTAATTTTTCATAAAACTAAAATGAAAAAGTATTTATTTATTCCACTACCTTCTTCTGGTAGGGCTGGATTGCCTAATATGATAAATAGCATGTTATTATATAAATATATACAGTGATGTGAAAATAAATAGGGACACCTGTATTTTTAGATTTAAAGCTGCATGAATTATATACAAGGTGCCGCAGATATAGATTTAACTCCCTCAGGTGGTGATTCTCCTTGATAAGGCGAGTAAAAATATGCAAGGATGAGATTCATCCTCTCCCCTTTTGATAGCTAGAGAGGAAAAACATGAAAATATGTGTCATTACATTTTACTCCATATGTAATGTATCTCTTAGCCGAATTCTACTTAAGTACTACTTCAGTATAGTTTCTGACACCGGGCCTTTTAGTTTCAATTAAGTTCATTTCAAATCTTAATACAAATTTGTGTCTTTCCACCCACCTGGTTTCACAAATGCTTTTAAGCTTCTGGTTGTTGGAAAAGTGGTATATTATGTTACTTCCCTTTGAGGTTGAGAAAAAAAATAAAATTTTTTTCGTTCCATGATCCACAATCGCCACAGCAATATGAATTAGTTTAGTATTCGAACTTTTTGAAATTAATAAATTAAGAGCATGGTTGCAACATGAACAATATGTGGCGTTCTTAAGTTGTCTCTGAAGAATTGCAGTAGAAAAACAAAGTAGTGCTAAAGTGCTTTTTCGTAGAAACCTTTTTTCAGAGGCATTGAAAAAAATCGAAATAATCGAACTAAGAATATTGAAATACAGTAAAAATGTATACACCAATTGTATTAAGCTGTAGATACAATTATCGTCGCATAATAAATTTTTACAAATTGTTCTTGGGGGGCAATTACACCCTTTAACACCCCATGGATCCACAACGGATCCTATCGGAAATTTTAAAGTACTTTATTAAAAAGCAAGTAAAAAGGGCTTCACTCTGCTTATGAATAGTGCTTTTGAGAAGTGATTTGCTCTCGCTACGAATTGAGCTTCAAAAAATCAGTTTGCTTTCACTATTTTCCCTAATTTGACAATTCGTATTTGTTCGTACATCTTGCTGTCGTACTGGTTCGATATATTTACTTTTCTCATCACTACTTGTAATTACTCATCGCTTGTATGCGCGGGAAGTTTAATTTGTGAAAGTGTTTCAGCAAAATAGTGAAAAATAGTGAAAGGTTAAAAAGTTTATAAACAGTTTAAATATTTTAATAAAAAAGTTATATTTTCGTAAAAAAGTAATGAAATGAGTGGGAAGTGGTGCGGTTATTCAAAACGCCATTTTAAAAGATTAGTTCGGGCAAAAATATCCACCATAAAAAATGAAGTTGCGCTTGCTGGTGCAAACGAAGAAGGCGCAACAGCAGCAGAAGATTTAATAGGACATAGCAGTGCAGATTATATGCAAAGTGCTGTAGAAAATGAAACACCACAAGTTTTTCTAGATTTCAGCCATGGCGGTGTGGATTTCATACAAAGTGCCAATAGTGAAAATATAGAATGTGAAAAAACATTACATATTTCGTCAGAAATTGACATTCAAAAAGAAATTCGGGAATGGGTAGTGCAATTTAAAGTTAGGCGAGACGCGAGTGATGGCATTTTGCGAATTTTACAAAGAGTGGGCTTAAAAGTGCCCTCTTCAACGAAAACTTTATTTTCAAGTCAGTCCGGGAAACTACTTCCACTATGGACTAGAGAGAAGTATCTCCCAGGATTTGAAGTTGTCGTTAGCAGAAGATATTGAAATTTAAGAAGTAGATATTGGAATAGACGGATTACCCTTATACAAAAGCTCTGCAATAGCCTTGTGGCCTATTTTGGGTTCCATATCAAACTGCGGCAATAACAAACCATTTCTTATAGGAGCATTTCTTGGCAACAGGAAACCTGAAGATATTAATGATTTTCTGATGGACTTTGTTTTGGAGATGGAGAGTGTTAGTGAAAGAGGTGTTATCGTCAACGGTAGAAGGGTTTTTATTAAATTGCGTGCATTTGTTTGTGATGCTCCTGCGAGAGCATTTGTAATGTACCAAACAGTAATGTTAGAGAAAATATGCTCAAAAATTTCTCCAGTATCAAAAAATCTTAAACTTTTGCCACTCAAAACACTGGAAGACTTAAAAAATTTAGATGCAGCTGCTCAAAATACATCAGGTGACGATTTGGTGAGAAATACTTAAAAATTATTTTCATTTTGTATGCAGGTAACATTTCTTTATATTTAAAAATCTAATGTCACTTTGTTTGTACACGATAAATTCAGAAATAGTATGTGCATTGTTTAATATGAAATCCCGAGTCACACCGGGTATATATAATATATATATATAATCAACTTCTGTTATTTTTTTCCAACTATATATACATAGATTGCTTATGTTCGGTCCATTATTGGCACAACTCCGGTTTCAAAATCCTTTCATTTGCTGTTCGATGACGAGGCTTTACGTGAGATCAACTGGGACGGAAGACAAAGCAAGTATCCCATAAAATCTATGAATTTCTTCAAGAACATTTTCTGCTGTAAGTTTCCATTGCACAAAATTGATGGAAGAAGTTTAATATAATCGCTCTCTTTTTGTAGTTGCTGCAAATGGGCAAGAAAAAGGCTTCCCACAATTTGAGAAGGACATGAAAAAAGGATTCCGCTTCAGCAAGAACAGGATTTATAGAGAAACTTTTTTTAAAAAACAAAAAAAAAATAAGTTTTTGTTACCACTTACGTTAACTTTTAAAGTTTTACGTTAACTTTTACGTTATTAACTATAAATATGGGTACCTGTATATGTACAACTATAAATTAGTTTCTAAACATTTTTTCTAAACTTTTTGAAAACTTACCTTTTACTACTTGTAGGCAACACAAAGTTGGGTAGGCGTTGCGGAGGAATTTTGCCCCTTGTTATTCCAGCTTCTATGGGATTTTGAACCGATTTCAAGTCGAAGATAAACACTTCAGTTTCTTTAAGAATTTTATTGTATTCATATAGATTTGTCCAACTTAAATACAGGTTAAAATTCCTAATAATTTATAATTCATTGAAAATATTTTAAATTTAAATCGTATAAAATGCACATACTTTGTTGTATAGAAACCAGAATAAACTTTGTTAGAATAACAATCGAACGTCCAGCATCAATATCTCGTGTTAGCAAAAGGAAAGATTTCAAGTAATCGGAAATTTACTTTTCTTTTATATCTGTTTAGCTTCCGTTTCTTGGTTTTCTTGATGCTTGACATTCGTGAGATATAAGAAATGGAAATTAAAATGTAATAGAATAATTCACAATATAATAAGTAAAAAGGTGTATTTTTTTAGAAAGTGGCGTCAACATTCCGCCCCCGAGTTTGGCAAGAGTTTAATCGAAGCCCTACTCCCTCTTAGGCGCCACGTCTAAAACAGCTAGCTTCGATGTGGGTCGTTCTAGCACGCCAGATGAAGTTAACACCTTCGCGCTGCGCATCTGTCCGTCTCTCGCCAGTTTTGTCGCAATGACTTTGCCCCTAGGCCACACATTACGAGGGCTACCTGGGTCTACAACAATTACCAGATCACCATCACTCAGCGGTTTTGTCTTTTCAAACCATTTCGACCTGCATGTTAATGTCGGCAGATATTCTGCCACCCATTTTCGCCAAAAGTTTTGAGCATATTGCTGAGAGCTTAACCAGCTATGCTTTAAGACGATTGCACTATCAGAGCATGTACACAACGGTTTCATACCATTTGAGCTTCCTAACAGGAAATGATTTGGTGTGAGCGCTTCCTGATATTCGTCATCGATAGGAACGTAAGTGAGCGGAATTCACGATATTTTCAACTTCTGCCATCATGCTCCGAAGCAGTTCATCGGTGGGAAAACGAGTTGGCATAATAGAATATAAAACAACTTTTATGGAACGTACTAAGCGTTCCCAAGCACCTCCCATATGGGGCGCCGCTGGAGGATTGAAAGTCCATTTGGTTGTAGCTGTTGTAAAGCACCTAACAAACTCGTTTGTGTCGACCTCTGCAATGGCTTCGCGCAACTCTCTTTCGGCTCCGACGAAGTTTGTGCCATTGTCGCTGAAAAACTCAATTGGAGTCCCACGACGTGCTATAAAATTCCTGATAGCCATAATGCAGGAGCTTGTGTTTAGCGAACTTACAACTTCTACATGGACAGCTCTAATTGTTAAACATGTAAATAGAGCGCCGTATCGCTTTTCCCTGTGACGGTTAACAGTAACGGTCATTGGACCAAAAAAGTCTACTCCTGTAAATGAAAACGGAGCAACGTTTGCCGATACTCGTCCTCGTGGCAATTTTGCCATTTCAGGAGTCTGTGGAATAACCTTTCTTATTTTGCACATTTGGCAGTGCCTTACAGTGGCTTTAAACATAGTTCGTAGACGCAGAATATGAAATTTTTGCCCGTAACTCGTTGATCGCTGTCTCATGATTCATATGGTGAAATTTGCGGTGGTAATGGTTACAAAGCAGCTGTGTAATATAGCTTTCTTTGGGAAGAATGATTGGTCTCTTTTGATCCCATGAGATATTTGCTCTGTCTATTCTTCCATCGATGCGCAATATTTCGTTTGAATCTAAATATGGTGAGAGCGTATACAACACGCTTGATTTTTTTAAATAATTGTTAGATTTCAAACATACGATTTCTTCGTTAAAAGCTTCTCTTTGGGCAATTCCATACAACAGTTGCTCAGCCTTTTGTATTTCATCTTGTTCGAGTTCAGATGAACTCATCGCTTGTTTTTGAACTTTGTTTTTAATGTTTCCGATAAAACGCATAATGTAAGCTGCTGCTCTTAGGAGACGATTCCAATTGGAGAATCGACGTATGTCAATTATCGGGTCTTTTGTTAATTGTACGCAAACAAAATGTTTTAATTCTTCTTTAACTGACTCAAAACTCTTTTCAATCTTTGGCCACTCTCTTTGATGCTGATGCAAAAATTCTGGTCCATTTATCCAACGACTCTCGGGACTTAAATTTGGACGCTTTGCCCATTTCGTGGCTTCATCAGCAACATTAAGCTTACCAGAAATCCAGTTCCAATCGGAGAGTTCAGACAAATCGAGTATTTCGCTCACTTCCTGTGGTCTGAATGCAACCAGCTTAAAACTGTTTTTGAGTCTGACCAAAAATACTTTTTTTTAATGTTAAGTGTATGATTTTTTATTATATTATTAGCAAATCGTGAGCCAATTAAAGCCGCCATAAGCTCAAGCCTTGGAATCGACAATATTTTGAGGGGTGCTACCCTAACCTTTGAGCCAATAAGCGAGCACACGACGTTTTCGCCTTTCGAAACCCTAAAATAACTAACAGCAGCATACCCACATTCGCTTGCATCGACGAATGTATGCAATTCAACATCTAAGTCCCCATAGCTTTTAAAAGACTGCAAGTAACAGCGTGGTATTTTAACGTACTTCAAAGTCTGTAAAATGCTTACCCACTGGTTCCATTTCTCGATGAGAGAAGATGGAATTGCTTCATCCCAACCAATATTGCTGCGCCAAACTTCTTGAAGTAGAATCTTTAAATTCATTAGAAAATTTCCGATGAGCCCGAGGGGATCGTAGACGGACATTAAAATTCTCAGAACATCTCTTTTGGTTGGTGCCTTGGTCCCACAAAAAATTTGGTTTTCAGCAACTGCAGGTGATATTTTGAATGTAATGAAGTCATCAAATGGTCTCCAAAATACGCTTAGAACTTTTTCTAATTCCGACTCACCACTGATATTTAAGCTTTTTATGTCTTTTCCTGCACTCTCTTCGAGGTATCTAAGCACTTCGGGTTTATTCGAGCACCAATTTCTTATATTAAACCCGCCTTCGTGATGAATATGTTTTACCTCTGATGCTAGCTTAACAGCTTCCTCAACGGTGTCGACTGAATCCAAATAATCATCGACATAATGATTTTGTTCGATCGCGGTTGCAGCTCGTTGAAATGTTGTTTTGAATTTCGAGGCGTTTAAGTTCTTTATAAACTGTGATATGCAAGGTGCGCATGACAATCCAAAAGGCATCACATTCATTATGTACACATCTGGTTCAGCGTCTTTGTTGTCCCGCCACAAAAACCTTTGGACATTCTGATCTTGTTTTCGGATCACAATTTGGTGGAACATCTCTTGGATGTCTCCACAAATGGCCACATCTTTCTGCCGAAATCGAAACAAAATAGATGGTAATGACATCAAAAGATCTGGACCTTTCATTAAAAAAGAGTTCAGTGAAACTCCATGCGATTTCGATGCGGCGTCCCACACGACACGAACTTTGCCTGGTTTATTTTTGTTGAATACTGAAAATATTGGTAAGTACCAAATGCGCTGACTGGTCGATTGGTGCAGCTCTGTGGTAGTAAGTTTTCGAATGTAACCTTTGTCCATATATTTTGAAACAGTTGTGGAAAAAACTTCCATTAGCTGTGGCTCAGCACTCAATTTTCTTTCTAGGCAAATTAAGCGATTTTTTGACATCTGATAGCTATCAGGTAGGTTGAAATCATCGAATCGCCACAAGAGACAAGTCTCGTAGTGACGATCCGACCGCTGTTTGGTGTAGCGATTTAATAATGATACTGCTCGTTCCGTCTCTGCACCAACAAGGTTGATTTTTGCTGGTACGACACCTATATTATCAATAGAGTTGTGTATTTTTAAAATTTCTTGCACCTTGCTGCTAGTATCTTTGCTGCACTCACAAATGTGGTAGTTTCCAAAAACGCTATATTTGCTAGAATTGCAAGCATTTCCAGTGACACCATACGCTATCCACCCAAGTCGCGTGCGCACAGCTACTGGCTCATTAGGACCGCCTTCTTTGGAGGCAACAGGTATGCCTAGCTTCCAGTTGTTTACACCCAAGAGGACTCGTGGCACCGCGTTTTTGTAGGATTCAATCGGAAGATTTTTTAAATATTTAAATTGTTGGCATAACAGGTCGTAATCTAAAGATTGCATAGGTAATGATAATTGTTGAACTGTGTGAACAGAAACAGTCACTCCTTTTTTGTTCTTACCAGAAATACGAACGTCGATTTGCCGTGACTTGTTTTCAAACCGCTCAATTTCACTTGTCCACTTAAGGCACAGTGGATTTGGTTGGCCCTCAAGAGCAAGTTCCTCAGCTAGGTCCTCATCTATCAAACTAACAGATGATCCTTCGTCAATAAACGCGAATGTTTTTACACTTTTGCCTGAACATCCATAAACCGAAATTGGAATAATTGCGCGTTGCAATTGTGCGCGTTGCAATTTTGTATTTTCATCTGCTCATCAGATGTTTTTGACAGCGAAATATTTTGAGTGAAACGATGTAGAAGTGGATGATGTTTTAAGTGGCAGTTATCCACTCCACAAACCTTATTTACCTTGCAAAAGCCATTATGTTGCCGTAAACATTGTTTACATAAATTATATTTTCTTATTATAGGCCTATTCTTTTCCTACCGACTTACAAAAGAACACTAGGTAGGATAACTTAATACATGCAAAACAACAACACCAAGTCGGATATTTATGCGAGTTTAGGCAACTCGGTAAACTGCTATCCGACCAGATTTGCAGTGCTGGAAAGTTAAAAAACTGCTCTATTGTGAATGAGTCATGAAAAAATCGTAGGGAAATTTCATGCATACGTCAAAACAGTTTTTTTTATGAACACATAAACAAAACGAATTAAATAAACGAGGAATGAAATTAATTAACTGCATTTTCAGGATTCAGAGAGGACACCGATATGCTTGGAGTCCAAGATGCGAAGCATTCTCCAAGCATATCCAAGCAAAGAATCCTCGAAATTACTCATTTTGTTTTGATTTTTCGTATTTTTTTTTATCAAACTAAACATATGCTTGTGACAGTGTTGGTAAGCAACTAAAAGCAAATTTTATCCGAGTTGCAGCGTTCTTTTGTAACTCGTTTACAAAAGAACGCGCCTTATGTTCCATTTTTCATCTCGTGTTGACATTTGAAATTGTTTACAAATAGCAACATTGTTGCAAAGATTTTTGCATACGCAACATTTGTATTTGTTGTTGCTTGCTTCGTTATGCGTATTGAAAAAAGCTCTTTTGGGTTTTTTGTTATTAAAATCTTTTTCGGCGACTGTAGCAATATTATTCGACACGGTGACACTGCTTGCAGAAAGACCAACTTCAAAGAACCAGTTTGCAAATTCTTCAAGATTTGGTTTCATATTTAGTTTCGTTAAATTGATTTTATGTGTTCCCCAAATAATTTGGTAATAAGGTGGCAATTTATCCACTAGATCCTGCAGCAATGAGGAGTTGTTTAGCTCATCATGTAAGCCACATGCTTCTATTGTTGCCTGTAAGCCCTTGATATGGACAGCAAAAGCGGTAAAAGTTTCCAATTTATTAGCGTTTATTGGGCACGCATTTTTTATTCTATTTTTTATAGAATGAATAATTTTCTCTGGTTGACCGAAAAGCATTTTGAGAGTGGCCATGACTGCAGAAACACAAGAGGGATGAATCAGAATGTGCTGCACTGCGCTAAGTGCTTCTCCACGTAATGACCGCTGAATTCGAATGAGATTTTCCGCGTCGGTGAGACCACATACCGTGGTGGACCAGTCGAAGGTGGAACTAAATAACGGCCATTCTTCAGGCATTCCAGAGAAAATCGGGAGCTCCTTTGGCACTGATTGCCGAGCATTGACTTGCTCGTTTGACAAAACCGAGCGCGGAAGTATTTCAGCGGTTGTATTTAATAAAGGAGAATTTGTTGATTCATTGTTTTTGCGAACTTGATCGCCATGTGTCTCATTGAGGTTATGTGCAGCTCTGTTTGACATTTGAAAGTGGGAGCAAGTGGGAATACTTTGAGATATAATTGGTGCACTTACAGAGTAAGTTGGTTGCGAGCACGATGATTGAAGTTGTGGATACAATGTTGAACTTATTGGCTGCGCATACATTAATGAGGATGCAAGGGGAATATTAGCAGCGGACGTGTTCATTATAGGCCATTGTGAAGTAACTACATGCCTTGTTGAATTTATTGGCTGCATGTTAAGTAGCGTCGGCTCTACGCCAGTAGTGTTAGGCATTGATTGTGCGGAATTAACTTTTTCGGGGTGTAAAACGGAGTCACATGATGTTTGATTTGCTTCATCTGCAAAACGAAAAGTCACC
This sequence comes from Dichetophora obliterata, assembly GCA_963920525.1. Lineage (NCBI taxonomy): Eukaryota > Metazoa > Arthropoda > Insecta > Diptera > Sciomyzidae > Dichetophora > Dichetophora obliterata. Next base: position 123,738,835 of record OY986438.1, on the reverse strand, counting down.
GAGTTAGGATTTTGGTTTGGTTCCGAAAGACGTGTGTGTGAGTCCACCCACTCACGAACTGATTCGTATTGAACACTGCTAGTGCTGCTGCTACAACTTTCGTTTTCGAGGATTTGGTATTTCTTCTTCACGAAGTCCATTTGTATAGCGCGTTCTTCTTCTAAACGTTTGATTTCAAGAGCTATTTTGTGCGATCGCGATGCACTAGATGTAACGGAACGTGCTATGGAAACGGCTTTATATTGACTCCCTGAGGAGTGTGCTGGTTCTGCAATTAGTGGTTGGTTGCAGTTTTGGCAACTTATGGTTGCACCTTGCGACGCTGTAGCTGCTTTTGTGCAGCACAAATGGAATTGCGATTGACATGTGTCACAATTTATAATTGTATCATTTATTGGGTTTGAACAGGCTAAGCACATGGGCAGCTCTTGTGGCTAGGGGTTGGTCGAGGGTTGGCTGAGTGAGGGTTCGGTAGGGGAGACCTGTGCGGTAGCTAAACTCATTTTTACTCACTGTGTGACTTTGCTGGAGCCTGCTGGCGATACTTGGCAATTGATGATGTGTTCACAAAGAATTTTAATCTTTTGTAGGCAACACAAAGTTGGGTAGGCGTTGCGGAGGATTTTTGCCCCTTGTTATTCCAGCTTCTATGGGATTTTGAACCGATTTCAAGTCGAAGAGAAACACTTCAGTTTCTTTAAGAATTTTATTGTATTCATATAGATTTGTCCAACTTAAATACAGGTTAAAATTCCTAATAATTTATAATTCATTGAAAATATTTTAAATTTAAATCGTATAAAATGCACATACTTTGTGGTATAGAAACCAGAATAAACTTTGTTAGAATAACAATCGAACGTCCAGCATAAATATCTCGTGTTAGCAAAAGGAAAGATTTCAAGTAATCGGAAATTTACTTTTCTTTTATATCTGTTTTGCTTCCGTTTCTTGGTTTTCTTGATGCTTGACATTCGTGAGATATAAGAAATGGAAATTTAAATGTAATAAAATAATTCACAATATAATAAGTAAAAAGGTGTATTTTTTTAGAAAGTGGCGTCAACACTACTATTTATTTGTATTCAATATACAGTTAAAAAAAAAAACCAAAAAACAGTTTCAAACTAATTAAAAACACATTACAAGGACATAATACAAATAACTTTTTTATTTTGCTTAAAACTTTGGTCGGTGCCACTACGGGAATGTTATGCGTTTTCTAATCACTTTCCGAAGCGATAACAATGCGCTTTTTTAATCACTTTTCAAAGCGAGAGCAAAGCGCTTTTTTAATCACTTTTCAAAGCGAGAGCAAAGCGCTTTTTAAAATCACTTTTCAAATGGAGAGTAAAGATCTTTCTGTAATCACTTTACAAATGGAGAGAAAAGCGCTTTTTGGAATCACTTTCCGAAGGGAGAGAAAAGCGCTTTTTGGAATCACTTTTCGAAACAAGAACTAAGCGCTTTTTAAAATCACTTTTCGTAGCGAGAGCAAAGCGCTTTTTAAAATCACTTTTCGTAGCGAGAACAAAGGTCTTCTTCCCAATGACATGCCAATGTTAAAAAATCACTACTAAAAACGAGAACAAAGCGCTATTAAGATTTTTAAAAGTGCTTTGAAAGTAGTTTTGAAGCGCTTTCTTTTCTAAAGGGTTACGTCGGATCTACGGTTTTGTGACAGCCAGTGTTGTCACTCTATTACAATCGTGGTAGATCTACCACTTTTTTGGATGCTACACTATTTGAAATTTTCAAGTGACAACACTGGTGATAACTGCATTTTCATAGCAACAGTTTATTTGCGGTAAATTTGCTGACAAATTGTGTCTTTTTGCCCACAATTCTTTTTCTGTTCTGTCTTTTGTTCTTAGTGCGGTAAATTTGCTAATAGATATAATTTTCCGCCAATTAAAAACAACTTACTTTTTGTAAGCAAAAGCAGCTGAGTTGAACATTTTTAAGTAGATATACGTCTGCATAATCAACACAAAATTATCTACGTGCAATCTGCCATTTGCTACGGCCATCTTGTGTTGCGTTACGCGAACATAATTGGACCATAAGACGTAATGCTTTTTTTATGCTAGCCAATCACGTTCGGTGTTCATTTTCGTTAATTTATTCTCTTTGCTGAAATGTTTGTTTGGTGGTTATGCTATGTTTGTTGCACAGTTGCACAATAAGTCAAAACAAGAATAAGAAAAACCCTTTTTGCATTTTTAAATACAATTTAAGGCATATTATTCATATTTACTATAATGTAAATTTCATACAAAACGAAATAAGATAATTAATTTAAATTGGGATTGGTTATGTAAGGGCACTATTTTTTTAATTCAATAATTTATTATTTCTTTTTTATTTATAATTTTAGTTTTAATAGATATGCAATTAGTGTGCATGAATTTGTAGTTTTCTTTCAAAATATTTTTAGATAACTTCAAGTAACACTATTTTTGTTATTAAAATTAGTTCAACAAAACAATGCTTGCTGTTTGTGTTAAGGGTACCTTCTAGTACTTTTAAATACTTTTTTGGTGCTATTATGCAAAATGACTTATAATTTTCGGTCTGAGAGCGAGAGAATGAATATGAAAAAAGTTCATTTTTCATTTTATACGTGAAACAATAACAACAAAAAATGTTCGACAAATATGTTTGGCTAGCATAACCACGGCAGAAGGAAACAAACAAGGAACATTTATGCTTTTATGTCCATTCACAAAGACAAGGAAAAAATGTTAACTGATACTCTCAAAGGAAAGAGAGAACGCTAACGAGAACATATCGTGCGTATTTATTGCACGATTGAACACATATTGAAAAGAAATTGCGTCACTCTAACAAATTGCAACTTTCACGTTATTTGTTGTAAGGTTTTTGAAGTAAATGGACCTATTTGTCCCGCTTAACTAAAAGGAAACTAACAGCACAAAGAGCAACGCGCTGCTAGAAAACCACAAGGAAGTGTGAAAACGACTAAAATTCATTCAGCAGCATACACTCGATTTTTAAGCGAATCATCCGAATGTCTTCTTGTCTGGATGCTGCCTTCGTATCGATTCGCAATCACAGCAAAATTTACGAATGGTCTCACGCACATCTCTGATCACCAATTAAACAAACTAGCCATCAGCCAACGGTTCAACAGCCTTTTTTTGAAAAAATATTCTGACAAAATAAAAACATCCCAGCAGCAAAAACGGATATCGTTGCTTTGAAAATCACATTAACATCGATGCCAAAGTGCTCTTTAAAGCAGCTTTGAAGTATCAGTGGTGAACATTTTTTTATTTTTGATACTTTATTAAAACTTTTGGAAGAATTAAATAAAAAAAGCCTTTGAAAAAAATGTTGCGATGAAAATACTTCAACAAATTTTAGCTTTGTGAAAAAAAAACTTATAAAAAAATGTTGAAAAAAATTGAAAAAAAATAAATGTTATGAATTATTATAATTACTGAATAAAATATCCTTTTTATAATTTTGGTAACTTATTCAAAAGGCATTGGGCGCCAATTTATAAACTGATTATATTCCGATTCTTGCAGAAGAATTGTGGTAGCAGCAGTGTTTATTTTGAGATGTTCTTACCTACTTGGAAGCATCAGTAAGCATTTTGTTGTGATTCTTTAGTTGTTTGATAGCAGCAATAATGATTTATAGCCCTATTACGGTTCACAACACAACAGTCACTTCGTTTTTCAATGTGTAAATTGCTATTACGGTAGACAACAAAGGAACTGAATACATTCCACAAGTATCTGTCAACAATGCTGTGTCTTCAATACACAAATTATGCAACACAGCAGTTGTGCTTTATTGTCTGGTTATCTGCCAAATTTTGAAGACAGCTAATTCGAAGTTGTGTCGAAGAAACTAAATGGATTACAAATAAAAATTTCATTTAAAATTACGTTTTTCTTAATTAATTATGAAAACTTCACAGAAAATTTATAAAACGTCTCCTTGTGAACAGAATTATACTGAATTCAGCAATTGAATTGAAAATTGCTTGATTGTTTACTTTTTTATTTTGACAGTGACCAGTTCTCAGTTGCATTGAAACGTGCTAATTAGAGTACGTTTTTTTTTTTTTTGAGAGCACGAAATATTTCTGATATGGTACCTTTTATTATTTTGGAAGTTTTATGGTAGAAAGAAGTGCTATTTTATTAGTTTAGAAATGCGAATAATGGTGAAGGGAAGTATTTTTGTTTATGAGCTAAGGGGAAATTACGTTTGGCTTAAATTTCGGCATAAATGTAGTTACAAGAAAATGCTGAAATTTCAAAATGTTATTCAATATAAAGTAGCATTTTTTGCGTAGATTATAATAGTGTTCCAAAAATCCTGCTACCCTCACGCATTCGGCAGGGAGAGGGGTTTAAAGTTAAAAACAATGTGTATTTTAAATTTGCCATAATTCCAAAACTATTGTTGTTATTGGCACTAAAAAAATTTATTTCTTAAGACTCATACCATTTTTTGTAAAATATCTAGTGTCCGACCGAATATTTGGCTTCGGTAATCGGCATAATCAGCCGATTTTTTCTTCTTCGGCCCAAAGTAGCCGAATAATTGCTGAATACTATTATTTTGTAAAGCAAATCTCCATTTTCTGTGAATATATTCCATTATTGGCATTCTTCTAACTTTTTGAATATTAAATGTACCAAAATGCTCGCCATTACATTGTCCCTAAGTTGAGCGTTTTGCTCTAACTATTATAGTAAACTATAAAAGGAATAGCCTTTTGAAAATTCGTTTGAATTTCGAAAAACGCTTAAAACGTTATTTTGGCAATGAATTTAGCTTATTTTATCGATATCTAGTCTTGTTTTTGACTTATTGACGAAAAATTTTTATCCAAATTAAGCTTATTAACTACTTAACTAGTAAGAAGCATTTAAAGTTTTTCATATTGATATAGTTTTTTTGACATAACTCCCAAACCAAACATAAAAAAAGACTATACACAAAAATGTTTGTCATTACTCTAGACAAAACTACATCCTTGGAAAAATAATCGTATCTGAAATTTTATTTTGATGTCCCTTTATGTGAATCATTTCTTATTTTTTTTTTCGCCATAAGATCCAAACTATATATTTCATTTTTAAGATTTTCTAATATTGCAGAATTTTTTGGGGTACCCAAGCAAATTGAAATAATAACATTTATAAAAACTTTTAAAGTAAGTTCGATCTGATATTATTAAAATCATTAGAAAGGCCATACATAATTCCTTATGATGCCAATAATATTGATATTCTAAAAATAATGCAAGAATTATAGCCAATTTAAGAGACGAATTGTTTTTTTTTCTATAAAAAGGGACCGTGTTCTCGGCCAAAGGGGATTTTTTGAACACCATTATAATTTTTCGTAAAAAAATGCTTCCTTATACTTAAAAACATTTTTAAATCCAGATATTTTGTTAATTTTCTGTGATTAAAATACAAATTCTAAATTTTTGATATTTTAAATCATTCTGGATTTTTAATACAAATTCTAGTTGTTTGGTAGTTTAAAATCGTTTATTGAGCTTGAGTCAGGTTAGAAAAATTAATTGATCTAACGAATTTTTTCCAAGAAAACAACAACAACATTTTCAATATGAAAAGGAAAACATGACTAGCTAATTTTATTGCAATTTCGGGCTTGCTACAGTCTTCATCAGAAATCTTTGTGATGCCACCACCTGGGATCGAACCCGGGCGTGGAACGCCGTGCCAGCGCATTATCGCACTGCACCATAGAGGCGATGAGATTTCAGTGTCAATTTCTCAGTTTTTTTCCCTTTCATACTTTTTTCGTTTTTTATGCTTATGTAGTTATGAAGTCCAATTATTTGACGGAATTCGCCACAAACAAAGCATAGTTACTGAAATTGTTTTTTAGACTGTTTCAGTGTTTTTTTGGTCAGGCGCTACCATTTGATTATAATTGAAAGTTTTCTATATGACCTATTCTTTATTATTATTTTAATTTTCTATATACAAAGAGAAATAAATACTTTCTTTTCTAAATACAAATTCTAAATGTTTGTTATTTCATTAAGCTAAATTGTATCCTTTTTTTAACGCCAGTTGAAATTAACTGCTTTAAATATGGGTTCACAATTTTCCGTTCATTTCGCTAAAAAATTCATATCGTGGTAGTCCTTTTTGTTATTTTGAAAATACTTTTTGAAGAGTACGTTTTTATTTTTCTCCGAAGCAACCCTGGACCAGTCAAGCAACGAATTCTACATACGCTCCACTATCCATTGTGACAACAACGTATTGTTGTGAACCATAATAGCTCGAAACTGTTGCGTTTTCTTGACTGTTGTGTCTACTCGTAAGAAGACACAGCAGTTTATTGCTGTGAACCGTAATAGGTCTATTAATTCCGATGTCAGCAAAATTGATTTTATTTTGATGATTTGAGTTGTGTGATGATAGCATTTTTGTTTTCTCCTCACATCTTTTTTTATTTTAGAATGCTCCATATTGTCTCCCCCACACCTTCCATGGAAGCAAAAAAGCAACACTTTTGTGTTTTTTATATAGTTTTATTGTATCGCCAGAGCATCGATAGCTTTCGTATGACATGCAATGTTAAAATATGTATGCAATGTTAAAAGGTATCGATGGTTGATAGCAAAAACATCGCTGAATTATTACTAAAACATCGATACGTACGACTGCTGGGATATTATTTTATTTTTGAGTGATGTCAAATTTACTTAATACTACTTTTTTGTATTAAAAAAATATATTCAAATTTTTCTTAAGTAATAACTTGGGAGCTGGATAGTGGCTTTTAGAAAAAATTTTAGTTAACGTTGAAGTGCAAAATATTTTCCAACTATTTTCTTATTTAATTAAAACGTGGTTTTCTATTCAATTAAATACCTAAGTCATTAAGTGCTTTTTATGTACATAGATTTAAACATAAAAAGTGGTATCCATTTTGTCCGAAATAAAACGTAAAAGGTTTTATTATTTTTGATGGTGTACGATATTAACATCAACACTTTTGTAGCAACTAAATCAACGAATTGTTGCTTTCTTCACAGTCTTAAATTTAAAATTCTATTAATAAAAATAGTTCTCAAATTTGTTAACATGAAATTTCAAATCGCACAATCATATTCAATACTACCTTCTCACACACAAAAGCATAAACCTAATCTAGAAAAGCATTTTGCATCTCTCTTGCTGCAGAAATCAATACAATACCCACTACTATTAGTTTTTCGCATTCCAACATGTTAAAAAAAACCCAAATCCCATAAAAGGCACACAGACGGACACAGAGATAAACATCAGATGTGCAAATCATGACACAATCAAATTTTAAACTCGCTAACAGCAAGTATTTTTTTATGTTGTGACACTTGTTTCGTTTAAATTTCTTGCTGCTTTTTTTATGCGGTTTTAACTTAAATTTGATGGGCATTAGAAGTTGTTGTAGTTGTTGTAGTTGTTGTAGTTGTTGGCACGCTCCGCAATAAATAAACATTTTCAAAAAAGTTTAAAAAAAGAAAAATATGTACACCAGCTCGTGGAAACCTCACACATATCCACATGCACACATATTTGTACGTATAAATAAACAACTGTTTTCTAAATAGGTCATGATCTGCAAGGACACATCTCCTGCATGTTTTCAAGCAATTTAATATCTTAAGACGCTTACCGGAAGCCAAATCTTAGCTTAGTATGACGAGTTTGTGGTTGGCAAGAGTAGATATGTTTGTATGTGTGTTGGTGTGAAAGGTATTTACAGTCATCGCTACGCTTCAGAGGACATTGACATGATGATGGTGGCAACAAATGAATATGACCTTCTACAATTCCTTATGGCATACAATTGGAAAAGAAAAATTTACCAAATATTTATACTGATGAAGTATTTCACACGTGAAGAACATTAAAGCAATAATCCCATTGGCAATGGCTTCTTTAATTTGCTTGTACGAAGAAGTATCTGAAAATGAAAATGTGGAACATTACCAAAAGATGCTTAGAAGATTTTTACAAGAAAAATCTTTTTTTTTTCTTTTACTTTTGCAATCCAAATAGCATTGGAATGCCTGCTGACTTCAAAAATTTATTTTCATCTCAGGCTGTTATTTACTGTATGTGGAATAAATTTATTATGTATTCATCTAAAGGAATGGTCTCATAAAATTGTTTATTGACACATTCATTTTTTGTGTTGATTACATCGTGTTCGAATATAACTGGAAATTTTGTATTTTCTCTTTCATGATATCGAGAACTTGAAAAAAGAAAAATAGATTAAAAAGTAATATTGCACTTCTAATTAGTTCTATACTTTTTCATTACTGAGTATCGAAGCTAAGAAAAAAGTGCTCATTTCTTGTTTGGGACAATTTTTTTCTATCTTCGTCAGTTATTGCAGTATAAGTAATTGAAAAAAGGTGCATTTTTACAATCATTAACCTTTTCAGTGGATTTGCCCAATACATTGGACACGTCAGAAAGTATTTTTTATGTAATTATTTTGAAACACTATTTTTCAAACTGTTTTTTTCTATGAAAAAAAGATGAACCAACATGATACAAATAAATTTTGAAAGATATTTGACATTAAAGCTAATTGGATTTTCGATTTTGTGAACAGGAGCAAAACAGATTTTTTTACAAGCTTGCAAAACGTAAGTAGCACAGGTAAAAATCAAAGGTATGTTTTTTCATCTTTTTATGACCTAAATTATAGTTAAAAAAATTAATGTTTTTTTAGTTTGGCCTAGCCATTGAAAGGGTTAAATAAAAAAACTTTTCTCGAAAAGTAAAAAATACTCAAATATTTTTGACTAATGAAACATAAAAAAAATTTCTTTTAGAGTAAAATAGATGCTTAATAATAAACAAAATTGGTTATACAAAACAACAACCTAAATTAGCTCAAGGCTTTGTGATGCTTATGTACTAAGAGAAATGTATAATTTAATAGAATGCAGAACAGACTAACTGACTTATAACTAATGTTAAGACAAATATATTTATTTTTAACACATTGTTGCGTATATAAATTTACTTAGAACTTAAATTATAAAATAGAGATAAAGAATATAAAAAAAGGGAAAGAAAACAGAAATTAAGTAGCAGAAAAATGAGAAAGAACAGATTGCGTGAAAGTTTCTACCCTAGTTATTTCCCTTAAACCACACGACAACGCATTCCACAGAGTGCTGTGTCTAGAGATAATAAGCAAGTTACATCTCCTGGATATACTAAACAGTAAAAAAACGTAAAAAATATATTAAGCTTTTAGTAACAATTTTAAATTAACGCATTTAATTATTTTAGAACTTATTATTTAAAATTATATTTTCAATTGCTATAGAAAATAGCTTAAAAAAGAAAAAAACGTCAAGATCCAAAATATTAAACTGGGCGACCGCAGGGATCGAACCCTGGCTCCCATAGTTCTAATTATAATAAGAAACTTAGGAAATCGAAAAGACAAGAACTCTACACTCACGGCATACTTTCAGACTTGTATAATATAAACATCTACTGACACATAATTCTCAACAAATTCATAACGCCACGAACATAAGTAGGTGAAGAAACGTCACATCTGATGTGACTTGTAGGATTAGTACCGCTTATTACCCTCTTATACGCCTCTGCCCCTTTATTTAGCTTGCTGCTTAAACTTGAGATTTAGGTTAATAATAATTATAATGTTTTTTTCTCTTGCATTTCCTTGTATTATGCTCACTGCGCTACCCAAACTCGCAGCAGACTACAAGCCTCACAGTCGATATCTTCAGTTGTCTGCTTTTGCAAAGTATGAGGTGGTCCGCTTTGAAGGCCCATTTCCAATAACGCGTGAGATGCGTTTCATAAATTGCCGCAAGTATTCAATACATGAAGACATACTGCAGCGTAAAATATTCGAAAAATTGAATATTTCATGCACGTGAAGCTTTGACAGCGACACAGCTGTTCAGTTTTACAAAGGAAAAATTGAAAAAGATTAGTAGAATTTGAGAAAAACTAAAAAATTTATTACAGGCATTTAAAACGTGCTTCACACTCACGACTCATCTGCAGCGGCATGCCGGAATGCCTGACTATATGGGCGAGTCCAAAAACGCATTTAAAAACAGTCGATGGTGCAAATGGTCACAGGCATTTAAGACGCGCTCCACACTCACGATATATCTGCAGCGGCATGCCGGAGTGCCTAACTGTATGGGTGAGTTCCAAAATGCATTTTTACAAAACGTCAGTGTGTTTTATTTTGAATTGGTTCGAAGAATATTAGCCAAAACTGCGCAATTATAAACAGAGCTGTGCAGTTTTTGTATTTTAACTTAGCACCAATTCAAAATAAAACACACTGATGCTTTGTAAAATCTCGTCCTATCTGTCCATACTGCAGAAAAATCTTTTACGGGACCAATAGTATGCAGGCAGGCAAAACACAAAGCATCAGCGTGTTTTATTTTGAATAAAACTGTAAAACTTTTACACATTAAAATTATGCTTAGCTTAAGACTTAAATTATCTTGCGTGATAATTGAGTTTTTAAAAACAATACTTTATTCTTAAGCTGCCTCTTATAAACTAAATTCACAATTATTATTTTTGAAACCTCCAGAGCCAGAGATTGGAAGAATATTGCTTAGTAATCAATATTCTTCCCATATTCCATTTCTGATGAATGGAAGCAGCGATCATGTAAACAATTTATAATGTAAACAATTTATGATGTGAACAATTTATGATGTGTGGCCAGCTTGGTGGTCCACACATAGTTAAAATATCATGTTACAATTAATGATTGCTAATCATTAATTCTTAAAGAAGGATGTTGATTGTATTTGTATACAATCATCATCATTATTCTGGAGTGGGGTAATGTATGTAACTCTTAAGCCTGGTTTTCACTTGGTCAGTTTTCAGTGACAACAATCACTGATGTCAGTAGGCATCTAATCATATAACATCAGATGCGTTTTCATTACAACCCAAAAACTGACATAAAATCGAATGTCAAAGACTGACGTTGAATTTATGTATCAATTGATTGCCATACTGTTTTCACTTTTGATGCTACTTGTGAAATGTCATCGTTTGACAGCTGTGTTTTTTTTATTAACAACTGCTAAAGTTTTAGTTCGCTAGCAGCAAAAAATAAATTAACACAAAATCAAGTGAATAAAATGAACAAAAAAAAGAAAATTGCAGTGACCAGCGCTGCTCTGTGTTTATTTTCGACTTTGAAGGCCTGGAAAAATGAGAAGAAGAAAAAAAATAAAAAGCAGTGGTGGATAAGGCCAGGATTGAGGGACAGAACAACCCATGGGTTTTATGCCACGCTGCATAATAAGCTGCGTAGGAGAGATCCGCGTTGGTTTAAAAATTTTTTAAGAATGAATGAGCAGGATTTTGACATTCTGGTGGAGCGGCTAACTCCATATATAAAGAAAAAAGACACGCGATTTCGGAAATCTATTTCAGTGGGTGAAAGATTTGCCGTAACCATTCGGTACCTAGCAACGGGCGATAGTTATTCCACCCTTATGAGCCTTTTTCTTATATGAAAACAACAATATGTCACATTGTTAATGAGACGTTTCCATTCACTGACTGACGAAAATGAACAAACAATAGAAAAACAAAACTTAACATCTCAGCATCAAAAACATATGCAACAACAACAAACTAAAAAGCAACAAATTTCATCTTCGGTACTTTCTTCTTGTGCTGTATTATCCGCTGAAAAAATTAAAGTTACTCAAGATCTACAATCATCAGCTCAAAATAAACAAACGTTTTTAAAAGAATTAAATAATAATCAGGCCCAGCAACAACAACAATTACTTGAGACTTCTTCTCAATCTCTACCCCAACAACCAAAACAATTGCGCCAGAATTCTCTGCCTGAACAACAACTACAGCAACTAAAGCCGCAGCATGGTAATGAACAAGAGATAACTTTAGAAAGAGTATTCAATGAAATTGTTGCTCTTAGGTCTGATAACGCCCACATGTTTTCGTTGATTAACTCTTTGCAAGATGATAAACAACACTTGCTGCAAAGAGTAGATTACCTTCAAAGTGAAGTTAATTTTTTGCGCCAAAAGAGCAGGGAAAAATGCGTTGAGATAATTGGCATCCCAAATGTTGATAACAGCAATGCAATTGATTGCGCTCTTAATGTTTTTGCTCACGGAGTTGGGCAAAATGTTACAGTGGATCAAATCGATGACTGTTTCGTTAAAAAAATTAAAAATATTCATAAAAATAAGCCGTCAACGAATATATTGGTAGTCAAATTTACTTCTGTAATTAGGAAAAAAGAAATGCTAAGAAATAAATTTAGAAATAGAAATAACCTAACTACTAAGATATTTGGTTGTCAGAAAAACTTAAAAATTTTTATTAATGATAGTTTGGATAGTGCTACGAGACATTTGTTTAAAGCGGCACTAAATTGCAAGAAAGATAAGGGTTTTAAATATGTTTGGGTCAGAAATGGTAAAATCTTTATGCGCAAAAGGGATGGTGACAATTACATTATTATAAATAGCTATGAGGACCTGGAGTCCATAACCTGATCTTAATTACTTTTGTCTTTATTCATGTCTAATACAGGTGTCAATAATGTAAATCTGTTCAACATCCCTTTTGCCAATTGCAACTATGTAAACTCTCAAGACCTATGCTATAACCAAATATACTCTTCCAATTGCCTTGTTATCCATCAAAACATTAGAAGTTTGCGTAAAAATTTTGATAATTTACTGTTGCATTTGGAATCCTTCGCAAACAAGCCTATTTTTATATTTCTGTCTGAGATTTGGATTTATGATGAAGAAAAATTGCAATTTAATATACCAGGTTATAATTTTTTCGCCAACTGCAATAATAATTATGCGTCTGGTGGAGTGGCTGTGTTTATTCAATCCTCAATAAAATCTGATTATGCTTGCTTTAATCTTAGAAGTTGTGATGTTTTAAAGGTTAGCTGTGATATAAACAATCTTAAATTGTCTTTTCTGTGTATTTACAGGTTTATTGATAGCACTATTTCATGTGATTTATTTCTCAATGAATTAAGTACCCTTCTTGATAGTGAAAAAAATACAAGTTTAGTTTTGGTCGGTGATATAAACTTAAACATTCTTGATAGCTCTTCGTATGTTGACAGATATATTTGCTTACTTGCTTCTGTCGGTTTAGAATCCTGCATAAATGAGCCAACGCGTATAACACCTGTATCCAAAACTTGTATTGATCATATTTTTGTGCGTCTTCAAAATTGCAATAATTTGTCTCTTCAAAGTTCTGTCATTGACCTAGAGATTTCTGACCATTGTATGACGTGTCTAAGTTTTGGAAATGTGTTTCTGCAAAATGATTGCATAACTAACCCGCCTGTCGAACATTCAAAGACTGATTTTAATAAGTTAAATAATTCCCTCTGCATTGAAAATTGGGATCATGTTTATAATGAATGTGATCCTTCTAAAGCCTACAATATGTTTATCACAACACTTCTTATACATATTGATGGTTGTTCGACAATCATAAAGAAAAAATGTGATAGCATGAAAAGATTGAAGCCATGGATCTCAAATGAACTGCTGAAAAAAATTAAAACTAAAAATAATCTTTTTAAAAGAAAAAAGGATGCCCAAATGATGTACAAGTTCGCGATTCTTATAAATCCCTTTGTAAAGAGATTTCGAAAGAGGTCCTTCAATGCAAAAACAATTTTTACTGCAACGAATTTCAGAAGGTAAAAGGTGATATAAGAAAGGAATGGAAAATGGTAAATAATATTCTTAATAAAAGCAACAAAAATGAACGTATTCAGTGTCTAAAATCTGGTGATGTGGTTACTAATAATCCTGAAACGTTAGCGGAACAATTTAATAAATACTTTACTTCTATTGGATTAGAAGTGGTTGCTGAAAATGCAATGTGTTCTAATCAGTGTAATTGTTTATCTTTTGAACCTGGTCTATCTGAGAGCTTTTTTTATATACCAATTTCTTCCTTTGAATTATACAAAATTATAATGTCATTAAAAAACTCGAATTCTTCTACATCAAATAGTTGTTCAAGTAATTTTTTGAAAAAAATAGCATTCAACATTTGTGATGTATTAAGTCATTTATTTAACAAAAGTGTAGAAACTGGTATATTTCCTGAAAATATGAAAATAGCGGAGGTAATTCCTTTGTATAAAAAAGGTGACCGCGCAAATATTAATAATTACAGACCAATCTCGCTGCTACCATCGTTTTCCAAGATTTTTGAAAAAGCAATGAAGATGCGAATCGTAGACTTTTTAGAAAAAAATAAACTTTTGAGTAAATTTCAATTTGGATTTAGGTCTGGGCTATCTACAGAAGATGCACTTATGAATTTCTGCACTAATGTGTACTCTGCACTAAATGACAAAAAGATAACTGCGACTCTTTTTGTTGATATCACAAAAGCATTTGACACAGTTGACCATAAGATTTTGTTATATAAATTATTGCGATATGGATTCAGAGGTTCAATTCATAGTTGGCTTAGTTCATATTTATTTAATAGACAACAAAAAGTAAAAATCGACAACCACTTAAGCTCTCCTTTACAATCTACTTTAGGTGTCCCTCAGGGATCAGTGCTTGGACCGATTCTTTTCCTTATTTTCATAAATTCATTGTTTTCTCAAAACTTTAAAAGTAGTATAAATGCCTTTGCTGACGATATGGCTTGTACTTTTTCCAGTGACTGTCCATTAAATGTTTCTGCGGATATTAATCATGACCTGGAAGTTTTAAGTCACTGGTTCAAAATCCATAGAATGGTACTCAGTGATAAAACAAGAATTATGTATTTCAATGTTTTAGGAAAAGATTTAGACTTCGGGCCGCTTCACTTTCACGGTGGTAAATGTGAAAAGTATTTGTACTGTAAAAATGTTTGTTTAGCTTCGTTGTGCTCACAAACTTACTGTGATGATCGAGTTTGCTCCCCTAAATGTTTTCCCATTGAATGTGTAATGTCCTTTAAGTACCTTGGGTTGCTACTTGACAATAAGATGAGTTGGTATGACCATACACAAGCGCTTAAGAAATACCTCATGGCTGCGGTTAGAAATTTATACCTTTTAAAATCTTTTTGCTGTCTTAAACTTTTAAAGTGCATTTATTATGGTATTTTCCATTCAAAGTTAGAGTACGGATTAGCTTGCTGGGGTGGTACTAATGAAAATAAAATAAATCCACTGTTAATATCGCAAAAACATGCCATTCGTCTTATTTGCAATAAACGTCGCCGTGACAGCAGTCTGGGACTGTTTAAAGAACTAAATATTTTGCCACTAAAACATTTGTACTATTTTAAAGTTTTAAAAGTATTTTTTTTTAAATCTGGCTATCTGGAAAGTCGATATTCTATTAATTACAATTTAAGAGTAAATAATCAAAATTTTGCAACGTTACCACAGCATTCACTTCAATTATTTTTTAATTTTTACACTGCAGTTGCCCCTAGACTTTTTAACAGCTTGCCTAATTGCATAAGATCCATCCGTAATAAATTCAAGTTTCTCAACAATGTAAAAATGTGGCTTATGAATCTTAACTATAATGATATAAATGTTCTACTATGTATTGTTATTTAATGTAATTATATTCAGTTTTTGCTTTGAGTTTCTTTTCTATCATTGGTAATAATCATTTTTGAGTTTTTGAGTCTTTATTGATTTTTGTATTTATTTATATTTTTTGATTTCCTGCATATTTCTTAGCATTTCTTTAAATCATCATATATTTTTATATTTTTGTATTTTTGTATTTTTTTATTTTTGTATTTAAATTTTTTAATATTTTTAAAGTTGTTTTTATTTATTTAAAACTTAAGATACCTTATTGTTACTACATGTATTTTTAATATCGATTGTAATTAAAATATTTATTGATACTGCTATCGCCTCTAGTTCCTTGGTGAACTATAGATAGCAGTTCTTTTTCATTTAAATTTGTAACTTTTATGTGAACTTGCGATTGTTAATTATTATATAAAATTGTAAATGAAAAAGAAAAAATAAAAAAAAATTCAAAAGACGTGTAGATGTATTTACGAGGCATTAAAGGATGAATTTTTAAAAGTAAGTATCCAGCAGGTTATTTGCAACAGCATTAGTAACATAAGATATAATTTTATTAAAGGTTCCAAATAGTCCCGAGGAATGGGCAAGGGTTGCCGACAATTTCGAACGACGTTGGAATTTTCCAAATTGTTGCGGTGCTATGGATGGGAAACACATAATGATCCAAGCGCCTGCTAACTGCGGATCGGAATACTTTAATTATAAAAAACATAACAGCATTGTTCTAATGGCATTGGTAGACGCCGACTACAAATTTCTATTTGTAGATATTGGAGCGTTTGGGCGAGAGTCCGATGGCGGTGTATTCTCGAGGCAAGATTTTACAAAATATTAGTAATTTAGTTTAAAAAAATGTTATTTTTACAGGTGTCCGCTTTCAGCTGCACTTGCTGAAAACAGTATAAATTTTCCAGCTTTGAAACCACTCCCAAACGAAGAGGCTCCAATGCCATTTGTTATCGTAGCTGACGACGCATTTCCGCTAAAGCCATACTTGCTAAAACCGTTTTGTTACCGTGAGCAAGTCATGTCGCATAAAATTTTTAATTATCGACTATCGCGAGCAAGAAATGTGGTCGAAAATGTGTTTGGAATTTGCGCCGCAAGATTCCGAATCCTAAGAAGGCCAATTGACCTAAGCCCAGAGAATACAAAATTTGTTGTCCTCGCAATTTGTGCTCTTCACAACTTTTTGATTACCTGCAAGTCTATGTATTTAAGGAAATCTGATGTCGACGATGAAATTAATGGTGTGGCGGTAGCTGGAGATTGGCGTGCAGATTTAGGAGAGAAAGAAAAGCTAATTTCAGTGCAATCAAGCAGCCATGGCCGGGCATCAGACAATGCAATGTGGACTCGTGAGCAATTCATGGAGTACTTCATGACACCACACGGAGAAGTACCTTGGCAATACAGCAGGACCATTTTGCAGAGTACATTTTAATTTTATTTAAAAATAAAAACGTCCACGGGTGGGATATTTTACCTTAAACATAAGACATAAATATTTTAAAAAAATTGTTTTTATTTCCTATATAAATAAAAAAAACATTTTTTAATTTCGGTATATATTGATCTGATACTCGAGTAATTAACAAAGATGCATAAAGGGTTTAACTTTATTGTTTCTTGAGGGCTAATTTGTGAGGTTGGATCGAGGAGATTTGATACAAATGTGAGTTGAAGCAAAAGCGATATCTGAGAAGTTATAAAAACTTTTAAAATTGTAATGATGTAGGTTTACTATAATTTAAACAAGAATACAAAACGTAATTTTTTTTATTCGCTTTAGTGTTTGTGGTTATATGTTTTAAGCAGAGACCGTACTAAGTACGCATTTTATAATAAAAAGCAAAAAACAATAATTATCTTGTGACTTTTAAAATTCTGAGCAAAACATAATAATTATTTCTGCTTTTTATTTTTTTAAGGCAAAAATAAAAATCAAAATTTGCCCGATAGTTTTTTGGTCACAAAATAACTGGTATGTTTAGATTTTTATTTTTTAAGACAAAAATACAAAGCAAAATTTTCCCAAAATATTTTCGAGCACAAAATAACTTTTAAATATTGATTTCTATTTTTTTATTCAAAAATTAAAAGCAAAATTTGGATTTCAGTCCTATATAGTACTTGAACGGCCCCTTATAAAGCACTTACGAAATGACATAAATCACTTTTTATAAATTTTACAAACGTAAACTGAAATACTTATTTTGCTTTTAATTTGTGAATAAAAAAATAAAGATCAAAACATACCAGTTATTTTGTGACCAAAAAACTATCGGGAAAATTTTGATTTTTATTTTTGCCTTAAAAACTACAAAGCACAAATAATTATTATTCTTTGCTCAAAATTTAAAAAATCAATAGGAAATCAAGTTGTAAAATGTGAGACAATTTTAATGGTACCTTCAAAACTGCGGTGCGATAATTTTTTCACAATGCTTTTTTGGTTTAAAAATCTAAAAATAATTATTATTTACAGTCTCTGGTTTTAAGTGGTCAGTGTTTTTAACTGGTGCTCATTACGGTTAAAGAAAAGTAAACTATTTTCAAAATATAGAAAACATTTATTTAATTTATATAAAAAAGGCACTTGTAGCACATTTAAGTAAATATACTATATTATACAGTTTAGGAACAAAAAGAGAAATATATTTCATTCGTATAAAAAAGACACTTGTAGTATATTAAAGTTAATATTATACTATACTATATAGTTTAGGAACAAAATAAAAAATAAATTTCATTCTTATAAAATAGGTACTTGTAGCATATTAAACAAAAATAACAATTCAACAGTATAATGAGATCAATTATAAAAAACTAAATTATTCGCATGGATTACAAGTGCACTGCGTTAGATGCCTTAACCTGAAATTCAAAAACAGTTTTATAAAGGGATGTTTTAAAATCGTTGGCTAATTTGGTATTTGTCGTCTCCCATTCACGCCCATTTGAAGATACGAAATTTCCAACATCATCCCAGATATCATTTTTTGAGACAGTGTTTAAAGTCTTCAAAGCACATTCCACAGCATTTGAATATTCGTCGGCTTTATTATGATCGCGACGACTTCGTTTCGAAGACGCAGCTAATGGCATAGAATCCTCAACATCTTCTTGTCCCGATGGGGGATCCAGTTTCTAAACAATAATTTTGTTAATAGGTATCGAATACGAACAAACGAACGTTTAAAGTAATAAACTATGATCAAGCCGTGATTGTATCACTATTTAAAGCTCTTACTTTAGTCAAATTCGATATTGTAGGTGCTTCAAATCGCAAAGTAGGCTCCAAAAATAATAACGATTTGTGCAATGAGCTCATTGCGCAATCTTTGCCAGCCGCTTGCCCACTTTTTGTTGATTTAGATTTGTTTAAAGAAACCTAAATTTGATGCAATTAGTAAAGGAATCATATAATCTGCTTTGAAAAGAGATGCTTACACGAAAAGAGCAGCGGATGCTGTTCCATTTTGAGGACACCTCAGCTCGAGACATTTGCATTTCGCTTGCAACCTCTTGCCACATTGCTTCACGCAAATTTCTGTCTCTATAGTCTTTTGCCAAAAAGTTCCACAGGCCTTCCCTCATCTGGACTTCTTCTATCAGTTGCTTTGTTTGTTGGCTTGTCCACTTTTCTTTAATCTTCCTCTCTCGTTTTTTTTTTGAGAGCTGCCACATTCACTTTGCGTCAAAATCTCTATTAAATCTTCTGAGTCGTTGAAGCTATCATCCATGTTTCTAAATTTTGTGAATAAAAAATAACTTTATTCATTTTAGAGACATGGAGAATCGCTAAACAATTATCCAGTTGCGGAAAAAATTATGAAACTTGCGGCTTTGTTGCCACTTTGAAGCCACCGGAGGATAACAAAATTGCAATGCTTTATGTGAGAGCATAGCGAAGTACGCTCCATAGCACTGGTATCTCACCAACAGTGTGTCTCCGGGCAGTCATTCAGCGGCAATGGCGTTTTTGGAAACAATTCTAGATGTACCGGGTGGCGGTGGTGTAGAAAGACAAGAAATTTATCACATGAAGCGTTGTTATGTTCTTATCCTCCGGTGGCTTCAATGCTGGCAACAATTAGCTTTTTATTCATAAATTTTCAACAGAAATATCATTTAACTTACATTTTTTAACAATTTTCTGCTAAGCGCGATTCAAAAAAAAACCAAATTGAAATCAGATTATCTTCTAGGCAACAATTGACACAAAATGCCAACATGTTGGCATTTCGATTTGTCTTGTCATACAACGATATTTTGATTGGCAATCAAAAAATTATCTGTTCTCACTTGTTTGTGATTTTATATGACAATCAGTGGTCATATATGACAACAAACGTAAATGACAATATGTTTTCATTAGATTGACAACATTTGTCATTGAAAACTGACCTAGTGAAAACCAGGCTTTAGCAGAAGACCGGCAATCATAAGTTCACGCACACGCTCCATTGGAAGTTGATTTTTTTCCGCAGCTTCCGCAGCGTAAAACGCAACGCATCTCACGCGTTATTGGAAATGGGCCTTAACACTTGAATCGTAAAGTTTTTACAACGCAGACCAAAGTACGATCAACGGCCGATCAATCTAACGTACTATTGAGTATTGGCAAGAGCTACTGAAACGGCCAAACAGCGAGTTAATGTTGCGTTGACAGATCTTGCCTCTGCCATTTCGGTGATGCCAATAAAAGCAACAAAGAAAAACAGATGCGTCGTTGGACACACGAGAGTTTGATAATTTCATGGTTTTATTAATAAAAAGATGTTTAAATTAAAAAATTTTAAATACCATAATTTTAACTAAAAACAATAATATTCTCACCAGTAAATTTTATTGCCTTACATTATTATTTTACATTAATTTTGAATTATTTTTGTAAATGTTTATGAAATTATTGGTTTTTAATACCTAATATATCATACGAATATTATGTAGATGTAGTGTCATCGATATTTCTATCAAATATTACATCAATAGTTGTCCTAATCGTATCGTGCAAATATTTGGATCGCTTATCATTCGCTAACTGTATTATCAAACGGAGTTTTTGAAGGCCAAGAATTTTTATGAAATGGATTTTTTTTTATATTTAAAAAATATAGTCTTTCAGTCTTTCTGAAGCTGTTTTAAAAACTTAATTTTCAAAATCGCCTCATTCTGTCAATTTTCAATATTTTTTCTTTCTAGTGCCAGCCATAGCTGCACTCATAATGATTAATAATATTCTTGGTTCTTATTTTTCAGATAAATAGAAAAGTCAAAATCTACAACACCGTCCATGCCTCTTTTCTTTGAGAGCGTCTCATTGAGCGCCATTTTGAACATGATCAACAATTTTTTACATTAAAACATGATTTATTTTAGTTTATTGAGTTTATTGATTTTTTACGGGCTTTCTATTTCTGAAATCAGAATGGTATTTTAAGATAGTAAAAACTGAGGTCCGGTGAGTCAGTAATAAAAGGGGTCAACTGAGGTCAATGAGTCCTAAAAACAAAACATTATTCTCTCCAAGACAAAAATATAGACATATAATTTTTCAAGATCGGTTATGAAGAAATATGTCAATGCGTAAACCCTACGTTCGGTCAAAAAAAAATTTTTCGAAACTTTCTTTCAATAATGCTTCAGATTAGCTGGTGTGCAGTGACTTTTTTTTTTTTGCCTTTTAGGCGAGACGGTCTAGTGAGTATATTACATGATGTGTACTAGGGCGTATCGAAAAATTTAGATCGTATTCTAAGAGGTCTCAAAAGTTGCATAGGGTGGTCAAGATTTACCATTTAAAATTTTAGGAAAAAAAAGGATGTCTTCCTCTCCCGCAAGGACAAAGTTGTTTTTTGAGAAAAACAGTAAAATAGAAATTTGTTTCTGACATATTCTTTTAAATCCTTAAAATATTTGGATTGACTCTGAATTATATGTGGTGGACAGCATGCTTGATATTGAATTGCAGCAAGCAAATAGGTGCAAGATTTAGTTCTTGTAAGCAAAAATTTAAGTTTTAAAGTCTTTGAGTAAAGTTCGTCTATATCGAACGTTTATATACACCACATCCCAATAGTTATTGAACTTGAGTTTTATATGTTTCAGTCTGGCAGTAAGTCTAACTGTACTGATTTAAATTTTAATTATAATGCTGGTGATTTGTTTTTAATTAATAATATGATTAATAGTATTGATTTTAAATTGGAATTTAACTGTCTTAGTGTTGAGGACTGTTTCAAATTGTTCAAAAACAATTTTTTAAAGATTTGTAATAAGCGTATATCGGTTTTAAAAAATAAGAATTTCTGAATACTTTGGTTACACTAGGGCTTCAAAACTTAACAATTTAAGAAATGATTTAATATAATATAAAATCAAATCCAAAAGATTTTAGCAATATATCAATTAAAAAATATCGAGTTCATATATTCCAGTTTCAATGTTCTTAAATAACAAAAAGTCCGACAGTATCTTGAAAACGTCAAATCTATTTGCTGACCATTGAGACCATTATGACTATGGCATGGCGTTTAACTCACTAAATATTGGTTTTCTTTGCTTGACGTATGAAGTCGTTTTAAATCTAAAATCTATAGTAATAAAACTCATTTTCTGTTTGTTTGTTTGTTTGACCCTTATACAAATCTAAACGGCTCAACGGATTTTACTCAAACTAGGTATATATATTAAGTTCATCCCAACTTAAAATGTTACATACTTAGTTTTTTGCCATGCCCCCTCTGAACTTTTTCAACTAACGGTAATTTTGTAATTATAAAACTTTTTACTGTCGGAGATTTTTGTGTATTTAATTTTAAAAAATATCTGTTATTTTGACATCAAAAACATTCACATATCTTTAAAATTGGAGAAATTTTCAATACAACGACTTTTTCATAAAACATCGTTGCCTAAGAATGAGAAAAAAACGACATGAAAATCAAAGTTTGGTCTTTCGATGCAAATTTCTCCGCTGTCCATTAATATATTTCATTCGAATTTTTTTTGTTCAAAAGTTTAATAAAATAACTTCACAAAAATAGGTTGAACTGTACCGTTAAGTCAGTGTATATATGTTTTATGATTATGTCAAAAAAGGTCCAAAATATTGTTTTTTTATAAAGCTCAGCCAAAATAAAGCTCACCACAAGAGATGGAACCACCAAAATTTTTCCTAAACTTTTTTGGATTAATGTTCGTTCAATTACGAATAATCTAACGCTAGATAAATAAAATTAAATAATATAAAATTCGAATAAAATTCAACATGTTTTTCATTATTCCCGATTTTAAAAAACATTTAATGGAGAAATATTTGTTAAAATGTTTATATAAATGACTCTCGAGTAACACCGGGTATATCAGCTAGTAATCTAATAAGAATGATTCGGTTGGCTTTCTGTGACTTTCATTGAAAAGTGCTCATATTCTATAGTGAAACCACTACTGCCAGTATTTAATAAATCACTTCAATTCGGTGTTTTATCAATGACTGAAAAGTGTTTTGGAAACACCAATTTAAAAATCGGGAAATAAGAAGAATATCGGTAATTATCAACCTCTCACTAAGCTTTCGGCAGTAGGTAAGCATTTTAAAAGTGTTGTTAAAAATAAAGATTATTTGATCAATAAAAAGTATTATATCACCGTCATAGCATTGGTTTTTATCTGGTCGCTCCACTGTTACGAACCTTGCCCTATTTTCAGATTTTTGTAATGCAGCATTTAAAAATGGAAACCAAGTGGATACAATTTATACTGACTTTTCTAAAGCTTTCGACAAAATATCTCACTCTTTGCTAATAAATGATCTCTGTAAAGCAGGTTTTTACTCTACGGTCATTCCACAAAAATGTCAACCACAGGGTTAATAAATTAAATCAAATTCATCTCGGAATAGAAATATTTTTCGTCAATAAAAATATTCAAACACTCATAGTTAAATACACTTCAAATTTAAAAAAAAAAAATTCTCAAAAACATCTTCAATTAAAGCTTGGTAAATTAATTGTTTAATCTGAAAGTTGCATGAAAAATGCTTTAAGTTTGCTGCCCTATAAGTAAAATAAGAGAAGCTAATAAGTGAACTGTTTTCGACTTATAAAAACGGCAAATGTGGATTTTCAGACCCAGAATGTGTAGAACTTTAAACATGTAACTAGACCCATATACTTTTAAAAGTCCTGACAATCTTTAATAAAGTGAAGTAAAGTCATGTCCCTCCCGTAACGCTGAAAATATGTTTATTATAATAAAAAATTAGTAAAAAAATTGATTTAAAAAAAAACAAAGAATATGTGTTTATTATTATTTTAACGTTTCTGATAAATAAATTCTTGTTTGCGAAAATATACAAGAACTCACAGAAGTTGAATCATCATCAACATAACTTTTTATTAATACGAGGGCAATTTGAGAAGTAAGTGAATTTTTTTTATTTCCCACGTAGTAGCTTTAAATACAACACTGATCCTGTCAATTTCCATCTGTTAATAGACTACTGTCAAAATTTCTGCTCGCTGCAAAGCTTAGTTTGTGTTTGGCAGCAATTGACAGCAGACGATCTTGTGAATTTTGGCGAAAATGGAAAAAAGTTAATTTTATGTGTTCATCAAGCATTATTTTTTGCACAAAAAACCAACAATTAAGGAAAGGCTTGATAAATACTATGGGGACTCTGCACCATCGATTGGAATGATTCACAAGCACAAGTGACACCGAACGTTCTGGACACCCAAATGAGGTAACCACTCTTGAAATGGTCACTAAAATTCACGATATCGTGTTGGCCGATCGCAGAGTTCAAGTGCGCGAAATTGTTGAGGCCGTAGGCATCTCAAACGAATGGGTGTGGAACATTTTGCGAAATCATTTGGATATGAAAAAATTATCCGCAAGATGGGTGCCGCGTTTGCGCACTCGCGACCGTAAACGCGATCGTGTGACAGATTCAAAGTCATGTTTGGCGATGTTGAACAAAGATAAGAAGGATTTTTCCACCGATTGGTAACCGTGGACGAAACATGGATCCATCACTGCACACCACAGGCAAAGGAACAGTGGACTTCACCGACCGAACGTGCTCTGAAGAAGGCAAAGACGGTGCTATCGCCCGGAAAGGTTTTGGCGACAGTATTTTGGGATAAACGTGGTATAATCTGCATCGATTACCTTCCACCGAAAAGAACGCTCACTAAAAAATACTTTGCAGCCGAATTGGACCATTTCAACAACGTTTTGAAAGAGAAACGTCCCCATTTGGCGAATAAAAAAGTGCTCTTCCATCAAGACAATGCGCGTGTTCACACATTAACACATTCAAGTACGAACTGCTTCCTCATTCGGCATTTTCTCCAGATTTGACCCCCTCCAACTATTTTCTGTTTCTAAACCTAAAGAAATGGCTCGGCGGAAAGAGATTCACCACCAAGGAGGAGCTCATCACCAAAACAGAGGCCTATTTTGAGGACCTTCCGAAAACGTATTTTGCGAATGGGATCAAAAAATTGGCGGAACGTCGGAAGGAGTGTATCTAGCTAACAAGAGACTATGTTGACAAATAAAACATTTTTTTGCCATAAAAATCATTCCTTGCTTAATTTTTCACGGAATTATCAAACGGCCTCGTATTGTAAACAAAATTTATTTTTTGTGAAATAAATACATTCAATTGAATATTTCTGTGAACGATGATTCAAGTTCATTTTAGTTAACAAGTTATTCACACTTAAAGTGTTCAATTGTCTCACACGTAACGTATGGAATAGCCGTCTAGTTTCTTGAATTAGTGTAAATCGTATCTTAAAAATAGAATGTGTATTATAAGTATTTAAATGTTATATCTTCTTCATTGATGACATTTGCTGGTGTGCCACAAGGTAGTATTCTTGAACCAGTTCTCTTTTTGTTCTTTATAAATGATATAATTAATGCCATTAAGAATTCTAACTGTCTCTTATTTGCTGTTAACTTGAAAATTTGTAAAAGAATTATAAGTTACTCAAATTCTGATCTACTTCAAGTAGATATAAACTCAATTAATGAATGGTGTATTCAAAACAGACTTTATTTAAATCTTGGAAAATGTGCAGTTGTAACATACTCTAAATCAGAAAATCCTTTTATATTATCTTAAGCTACTAATAACATTGCGCTTACTCGATAAATGAAATTACAGACCTTGGAGTAATTTTTGATTCAAAATTTTTGTTTTGCGCACACCCCGATTTCATACTTCCTAAAATTTATGCTATGTTAGCTTTCATACGGAGAAATTTCCGGAATTTTTGGGACCCATATACGGTTAAACCCTTACATACTTCTTTCGTCAGATTGAAACTGGAATATGCTGCGTTTATTTGGAGGCCGTATTATGCATCGCATATAGCACGTTTGGAACGAGTACAAAAGACATTTCTAAAACGTCTCATTAATTTTGATGAGCCTAGGCCTTCATATGATGCCAGAAGTAAACTGATAGGTCTAAACTCTCTGTGTGATAGAGGGAAGTTACTGTCGCGGTTTTTTATTTATGATGTAATAGTAGCAACAGTTGACTGCTCTGCTCTATTAAAATTCATAAATTTGAATGTTCCTCAAAATTCTCTTTGACGCTTAGACTTATTATATTTAGGCACTTGCCGAACAAATAATGCTTTTAACTCACCAATGAACAAAACACTATATAAATTAAAATATTTTTTTTTTTTTCATTTTAATGTAATTCGGCGTTTTGTTCATCTAAGCAGTCATACCAAAATTTTATTTAGTTAATCTCTTAGTCAGTTCAGAATTTTTTCATTTGACTACACTCAGAAAATTAATTTATAGGCGTAAGATTGCGGGAAATGAATATTATTTGGGGTAATCGGAAGAAAGTTGCTACAACAGAAATTCGCTCAATGTAACCGGAATGATTAAGGGTGGTTAAATTTTAAGGGCCGGTATTGATTTTGAATAAAATACAAATTATTTAAGAAATTATTGTCATTTCTTTTAATTATGATAATATTGGTATGGTTCAATTATGAATGGAACAAAATATCGGCCAAATGGCCACCGTGACCTCGACGACACACCTCCATCCGAAGGTTCAAATTTTCGATGACGCTGAGGCATAATTAAGGTTCTATGCCGTTAAGGTGCCGAATTATCTCATCCTTTTGCTCTTGATTGTTGCTGGCTTATCGAAGTACACCTTTTTTCAAATAACCCCAAAGAAAGAAGTCCAACGGTGTCAAATCACATGATCTTGGCGGCCAATTGACATCGCCACCACGTGAGATAACACGGCCATTGAATTTGTCGCGCAAAAGCTGTGTGGCAAGTGGCACCATCCTGTTGAAAACACATATCGTTTACATCCATATCTTCCAATTCGGGCCATAAACAGTTCGTTATCATCTCACGATAGCGAACACCATTCACAATAACTGCCTGACCGGCCTCATTTTGGAAAAAATACGGCCCGATGATGCCGCCAGCCCATAAACTGCACCAAAAAGTCACTCTTTGTGGGTGCATTGGTTTTTCGACAATCACTCTTGGATTATCATTTGCCCAAAAATGGCAATTCTGCTTATTGACGAATCCACTGAGGTGAAAATGTGCCTCATCACTGAAGATGATTTTCTTCGAAAATTGATCATCCACTGTTGCCATTTCTTGCCACCATTCTGACCATTGACGACGCTTGAAATGGTCAAGAGGCTTTAGTTCTTGAGTCAATTGCACCTTGTGAGCGTGTGAATGCAAGTCTTTATGCATAATGTTCGTCAACGACGAGCGTGAGAGGTGCAATTATTGGGCACGACGACTAGTTGAGGTGGACTGCTCTTCAGCCACACTATAGCGAAGAGCAGCAATATTTTCTGCAGTACGAGCTGTATGAGCATGTACTGGTGTTTTCACATCTCCTATAGACCCGGTTGCTCAAATTTTTGCACGATTTTTCCGATTGTACGCACATTTGGATGATTTAATTGAACGAAAAAATCACGAAGTGCACGATTTGAACGTTTTGATTTGAACGTCCATTTTCATAATGAGCCTGAATAACTTTTACGCGTTGCTCGATTGTGTATCTTTCCATGGTTCAAATTGAATTAGTCTGAAATTGAGAAATGTTTAATGAAATGCAGAAAAAACTTGACGTTTAGGTGTGGTTCACATTCAACATCGGCCCTTAAAACTTAACCACCCTTGATAAGCGCAGTTGAATTATCGCGAATTAGCGTTTCCTTGCAATCTCCTCATTTCCAATTTTATGTTCAGTTGAAATGAAAATATGACATGTAAGTTGCCTTAACCACGCAATTTTAATGATTTCAACTCCTCTTGCCATTATATGAAACATAATTTGTCTGAGGTAACTAACCGAAGCTATTGCAGATAAGTGAACGACATGAGTTATTGTAACAACCACATTTTAAGTTATTTCAATAGCGAGCAATAGAGAGCAACAGCTGGGCACCTGTGTCAGATGGTCCTCTTAACATAAAATTATCATAAAAATAATAGCTATTACTATATAACCAATAAGAAACTATTCAGACCAGTTTTAGCATTCCTGCCATCCAACTGCAACAAACCTCAAAAGACTGCTGTGCCATCGACCTTAGCTCCCTTCATACAATCGAATATAGGTTTTAATAAATAACTTTTACGTTCACACAATTCAGTTTAGGTTAAAACGATTAAAAAACTCGTTCACTAAACTGAATGGAGGTTGAAAGGATTAAGGGGTTTGTTCATAAAACTATGAGCGCATTGCTTACAACGGAGTTCTACAATCAAGGCTATTGAAGACCAGGTAGTTGAGGTGATAACCCTTTCAAAAGTTATCAGCAATCGGCTAAGTCGATAGGGCACTAATTCGGTTGCGATAGTGGATTTAATTCTCTGTGTGTATAAAATGTGAATAAATAAAGAAATATCTGATCTAAAAAAATGTGTAGCCCCACCTCTTTTAATTCGGGAATGAAAGGGTTAAAGAGAAGTTGTGCGTATAAGCTTGTTAAAGTGGATGAACTGCAGAAACTACACAAGGCTACTGACGAGTTGATGTAGCGATCAACGAAACAGCTGTCTAGTCTGCTTGGTGGTTTGTTATGTTAGGAACTTGTTGTTGTTTTTTCAACCTGTTGCTTCGTGAATGTTTTTGGAATTGAGCTCAAATATAATTATTATATTTTCTTAGAAATATAGAGTAATATTTAATAAAAATATTATCAATCTAATAAATGTATCTATTATATTACATTTCACTTAATGTTACTCATACGTCATGTTGTTCAATTACGAGCAATATCAATATTAGGAAAAATGTGTAGAAGCATTTAGGGCTCTTTGGGCTCATTTCAATATCAAAAGCATCGCGGACCTCATTTTATTTGTCTTTTAAAGAACTCTACCGAAAAGAAAATATATTTTTGAAAGATAGGTAAAGCTAATTGTTCGATTAAATTATTTCAGTGTGACTTTCGAGTCGATATTTTAAAAATGACGTCTGTTTTACGTATTAAAATAGAAAGACTTCAATATTTAATTATTAGTTTATGTCTTTAAGGCAACAACTACCTTTCGATTTCCTTTTATTACCAATTCATTGCTTGAAATAATATTTTTAATTGAGACCCTATTAAAGTTAAAGAATAACCTATTGCTGTGTGAGTTTTGGTCTTCTTACAACTCAGATCGGTTCTTTACAATTTCAAGTGCAAAATTTTTTGATTTTTTTGTCTAGCAATTCTAATTAAAATATTATGAATTTTTTATCAAGAATAACTATGTTGCATTGATAACACCACAATTATAATATGATACGACAATATTACGATCTATTCTATTTTTAAACACAGAGAAAAATATTAAGTACATAATTAGAAGTAACTAGACTTACTAAGTTTCTATAAATAATAAAACTTAAGATAATTCATTAAATAACTTTGTGGCATGTGGATTTTAGCTGCCTCAGCAGTTTTTGCTTCTTCTGAAATTTCTTATAAATATTTATTTTTGGCTCTTCAGTAGTAGAGTAAGATATAGAGATTTGCTTAGTTTTAAAAAAAAAATAGTACATTTAAAAATGCAAAATATCAAAATGCTCATTGAATATTTTAAAGTAAATCATATTTCAAATAACCGAAGAAAAATGTTATATTTTGATATGAACAATAAAGCTTTTATATATCCTTCTAGCATTACTTTTTTTTTTGTTTGTGCTTAAAATAATTCAATTTTATAATTTTTATTTCCCCGCTGATTTTTATTCAAATTTTTTTTAATGTGGGTAACTTTTTTATGATGTTTCTCTCGTGTTTTGTATTGAATTTTATTCTTTGTTCTCATGCTGCTTACGTTTTAGTTGTTTTTAATTAAAATTTTCTACTTACGTTTTTGTTATGCTTTGACTTGCCTTGAGCTTTTGTGCGAGCAGCTGCAGCTTTATTTGTAGAGTTTTTGTATTGTTTCTTTTATTGTTTTTTATGTTCTTCTTTGTATGCTTTGCTGAAACAAACACTTTTCATGCGTTCTGCACAGTCACAGTTGGTATTGTTGCCTCTTCGAGTTGTTTGAACTGTTTTAATGTTTATTGTTGTTTTTTTTTTCTTTCTTTGAAAAAAGCTTGTTATGTTGTTGTATTGTTGTGTGTTTTTTGTTGCTCTATTATTACGCTTATTTGGCGCCAAATGAAACGTTAATCAAAAATAAAGCACACACACACACACAAAACTTGCCACCAACTTGTTTACAAAAGCTTTTGTTTCGTGAAAAAGCTTTTTGTTGTTGCGGAGCGTTTTCTCTGTTATTTTTGTCTATTATTTTAATTACTGTTTATATTCTTTGCTTACGAGCTCTCTGATGTCATTGTATTAGCAAGCTTTGTTCTTAAATTTCACTGTTTTTTTCTGTTCACGTTTGTAAGTGTTTGTTTTTGTGTTGTTTTTTTCTTTGCTTTTGGCCTGATTTTTCAATTGCAGTAAATTAATTATAATAACATTGTTACCAAAGTTTTTTTGCCGCAGTCAATGTAAGTTTTTCGTTTTTTTTCCGTGTGCTTTTAAGTATTGATATCTGAAGCTAATTTCTAAGTTCATTTGAAGTGGCTTATTTTGCTCAGTGTTTCTTAAATAATTAATTTTGAAAGTTTAAGTTTCTTAAATACTTTGAACTTTTGAATGCTTTTTAGCCTTTGTGCCTCAGCAAAAGTTTTACCATTAATCAAATGGCACTCTTGTGGTAGCGGTCTCAGTGACACTGACTGTGTGAGTGTGTGTGTATATGTGTGTCAGTATCAGCGTTTCTGTTCTGAGGATATTTTTTCGTAACGTATGTTTGGCTTCACTCACGAAATTCTAATTTCTTAAATTAGTTTTATAGGTCATCAAAGCTCTCCAAAGTCAGAAGAAATATTTATCTAAGATTTTCAAAAATTTTTTAACCTCAAAGAAATGTTATATGTATACATACATAGTTTTCAATTAAGTTTAACTATTAAATTACTAACACTCTTGAGTGAAGAGCTTATCGATAGTTTGTAAAGCCACCTTAAAGCTTTTTTTCTATCAAATAAAAAGAATCCTTTTTAAATACAAATTTTCACAACATCAACACGCACTCTGCCGAAGATGACCTAGTCAATATTTTTCCCCCTTCTATTAAACACCCACTAAGTTCTTAACCTCAGCAAATCATGAGCACAAAACTTGATTTCAAACAAAGTTTACTCTGAAAGCTGTTCAGTTATTTATTTGTGATATCAATAAAATTTTATCATTTTTATTATAATCCAAAAAAAACGAATTTTATATCCGGGATTTGAACCAGATTTTCTTAAAAAAACATGCAAACGACGACCAATTCCGCTTAAGTAGTTTTCACAACTGAGCTGTTCAGCATACAACAGCATTCAAAATATAAGCTGCACCGATGAACAATCACGATGTTCCCTAGCTCGTAGGAGTTAAAGTAGGAGAGCTCAGCGATGACGAACAGAACCGAGCACAATAACGGCACCAAATTTCGGAGCACCCTTTGTTCGAGAGCAAGGACCAAGTTTTCCATTGCTTGGTGGACAAAAGTTCGGGTTGAGATACGCGCTCTTTTACAACCAAAGAAGAGGAAATAAGAATTTGTTGCATACATTTAGGTACTCTAGTACGAATTCACATCTATTCCTTTGCTGAGAATTTTCCAATTTCAGTTTGTTTCACAGCGGTTGCTCTCTTTTATTAACTCTTTATTTTTCGCTCCATGCAAACTTTTCCTTGTAATGTTGCCACCTTGTCAGTTTGCTATACATAACTCATGGCAATTTGGAGCACTAGCAAAAAGTAGTTCAATGGAATTTTAGGAGAATCTCTTCAAAAGACTTAAAATTTCGAATGCTACTTATATATGTATGGATATGTGAGCAATTTGTTGTAGCTATTTTTGCTGTTGTTGTTTCTGTAAGCACCATATTAAATTATGCCGGCTATAATGACATAGCTTTTATTATGCTCTGTATAGCATTATATTTCATATAAATACCAGCGCAAGTGTTTTCGGGACACCTTTAGAGATGATCTCTTATTTGCACGTTGTGGTTATATTGCACTCTCAACTAGTCTGGCTTGAACGAGCAACTTTAAGTGAACAGATTAATATTTTACTTAAGTTAAAATTAGTTAAGAATCCTTGTAAAATTCTTGATTAAAATGTGAATGATATTAAGGTTTATTAAAAGTTTTATTTTATTAGATATAAATTAGTACTAATCTAATCTAATCTAATCTAATCTAATAGCAATTTGATTCTGAGAATTTTATGAAAATTTTTACCCTTTTACTTTCTTAAATACAGAATAAATTTTAAAGTAATACCATCAAAAAAAAGTAGGTTCAGTTAACCTATGCACATAAAACTTTTTGCTTATTTTAACGTAAAGTTTTTAACAGAATGCTCTATTACAAATATACGACTATGAAAAATAACGCCTTAATTCGATTCCCGCTATGGTTCATCTTTTAATGATAATACAGCAGCCTTGAGTATCTCTGCAACTTATTAAAACAACGTATATATACCAGGCTCGTATTCAGGATTTTCAAGGATTCCACAGTAGGGTTTTGGTATCCCAAATGAATTGATACCAGCATGGTATTTAAAAAAAGAAGTACATGGTTAGAAATTTTGGAAAATATTTAAATGCAAGCAAAGTATTGCAAAGATTTTTAATTCAAAAAGTATTACATTTAATACTCCTCAACTGATTACAAAATTTTTAAATATATTTATACCCCCACGCTTAAAAAACGTAATGGGGGTATATTAATTTTGTCACTCCGTTTGTAACGCCGATAAGGAGGCGTGGCCGGTAGAAAAAAGTATATATATTCCTGATCAGCATCACCTCCTGAGTCGATTTAGCAATGTCCGTCTGTCCGTCTGTCCGTCTGTGCGTCTGTCCGTCTTTCCGTCTGTCCGTCTATCCGTCTATCCGTCTGTCCGTCTGTGTCCACGATAGCAGCCGTAATTTTTGAGCTATTCTAACGAAATTCAAAATATAAGCTTTTTATACAAAAATTGGAGGTCAAGTTCGAATCTGAGCAAAATCGGATGAAAACCACGCCTACCTCCCATAACTTAACCAAAACGGTAAGATCTCTTTGAATTCCACAAAAATCAATTTACTTCAAATTTCGCACAGTGTCTTAAATATTTAATATTTATTTTTAATATTAAATTTGTAAAAATCGGATAAAAACCACGCCTACCTCCCATACAAAGTGACTTAACCAAAACCTGAAAAATCTCTTGAAATATATTTAACAGTTTGCTTAAGACTTTATATGTACTCTAATTCGGCCGTGGGGGTATTTTAACTTCAGCCCAGTCGAAGATAATTCCTTACTAGTTTGTTTTTCATTTTAAAAAAGTTCAAATATTACAACAATATTTTATACCCTTATAATCTAGTCGATACTATTGTGATATTATATTTAATTTTTAAGACTTGTTTTATTATTTTGATTTTACATCCACAAAACAATTCTTTTTTTAAAGCTACTGTAATCAGGAATTTTCCGAACAACATTTTTACTACACCGTTTAAAAGTACTCAGGGCTCCATATAATGTACGTAAGTCCGCAAAAACATAAGTAGTCTGTAATACTATAGAATACTAATACGAATACTATTACTATTTTACCGAATAAAATAATTTTGGCTGCTTAAATTGGTTAAATATCCCAATGTGGGCTGCTAAATTCTTTCTGCGCTACCACATTAAAATATACGAATATATTGGGGGTTGGAATTAATTTTAAAGGTTTTTTTTCGGTTTTTGAGCATTTATTTAGAAACAACGGTACAATGTATATTATTCAAAGTATTGTCCATCGTTAGCTACATCATTTTCCCATCTTTCTGGCAGCATATGGATTCCGCGCCGGAAGAACGATTCGTCTTTTGAGGCAATCCACGAATCGACCCATTTTTTGGTATCCTCGTAAGAAGTGAAGCGCTGCTCAGCCAAGCCATGCGTCATCGATCTGAATAGGTGGTAGTCGGAAGGGGCTATGTCTGGGCTATAAGGCGGGTGGGGTAGCACATCCCAATTCAGCGCCTCCAACGTTTCCTTGACGGTTCTTGCAACATGTGGCCGTGCGTTGTCATGTTGAAAAACCACTTTGTCGTGTCTTTTTGCATATTCCGGCCGTTTAGCCTTTAATGCTCGGCTCAATTGCATCAATTGTTGTTGGTAGCGTTCCCCAGTGATGGTTTCGTTAGGTTTTAGCAGCTCATAGTACACGACACCCTTCTGATCCCACCAAATACACAGCATAAGCTTGGCGCCATGAATATTCGGCTTGGCCCTCGATGTTGATGCATGGCCGGGTGGTCCTCACGATTTTTTTCGCTTAGGATTATCGTAATGGATCCACTTTTCATCGCCAGTGACAATACGATGCAAAAAACTCTTCCTTTTATGCCGTTGAAGCAGTTGTTCGCACATGCAAAATCGCCGTTCAACGTCTCTCGGCTTCAACTGGTACGGCACCCAATTTCCTTGCTTTTGAATCATTCCCATGGCCTTCAAGCGTTTGCCGACCGTTGATAAGTCGACTCCCAATGATTCTGACAATTCTTGAAGGGTTTGACACGGGTCTTCATCGAGCAAAGCCTCCAATTCCTCATCTTCAAACTTTTTCGGCTGGCCCGGACGCTCTTTGTCTTCCGTATCAAAATCACCACTTTTAAACCGACGGAACCAGTACTCACAAGTAGAAATCGATGGAGCATAGTCCCCGTAAGCCTCAGTAAGCGTGCGTTGTGCTTCAACCGCTTTTTTCTTCAAATGGAAGCACAAAAGTAAACCTTCCCGCAAATTGCGTTTTGTTGGAACAAAAGTCGACATGTTCACAGAGAAAAAAATATACAATGTTGTTTACACTTCAGTGGAATGACACATACTGAAAAATGAAGCTTACACAATGTGCTTTGAAATGAATATAGTCACAGGTGTGCCCGATGCGATCTATTGATAGTTACGCCATCTCTTAGAAAACCTTTAAAACTAATTCCAACCCCCAATAGAAAAAACACAAAGAACAACATGCATACGCGACTAAGCTCATATTACTGAACTCGATACATAAGAAAAGCAAAATGAAATGGAAAGCAATACCAATTATGTGCGTGAAAACACGGAGAAAACGATTTTTCAGAAATAAGACCTAGTTAGATCAATTTTTCGCCCCCGTAAACTCCTATACTGAAAATTTCTTGGAAATTGCTTTGGGATATAAATTTTACTAATGTCTTAATTACCCAGTAATAAAGTCGAGCATGCAGAGAAGAGTAATCTGCCCTTAGTCTTATGATTTTCGTATATCGTTCAAAATTTTCATAGTAGCAGTGGAACAGCTATGGCCAGCTCGAAATCCAGATTGTAGGGGAGAAAGCATATTATTAGTGTTCAAAAAAATTAAGATTTGATCTGCCATAATCGCTTCACACACCTTAGACAGCGAGGACAAAATACTAATTGGCCTGAAATCATTGGCTTCGACCGCAGACGATTTTTTAGCAATTGGGACCACCTTAGCAATTTTCCAGGAATGACGAAAAGAAGACGTTGTAAAACAGTGGTTAATGATGTGGGTTAACGGACTAAGAATGTAGGGTATAATTAGCTTTATAAATCTCATCGAGATGCCATCCTCTCCAACAGCATTTGATTTAACTTTCATTATGTACTTGTCCACATCATTCCCACTAACTGAAGAGAATTGGAAGTGTGGTTCCCTGGTTCTTAATTACCCAGATTACCCAGCAGTCATACAGGTTTGAAATCAAATAACAGAGTAGACTAGAAACTATTTACCGTTTAAAATAATTTTGGCCACCTAAATATGGTCCAACACCCCAATGTGCACTGCTAAACGAATTTTCTCAGAAATGAGACCTATTTTGATAGATTTTTGCCCCCGTAAGCCTCTATATTGAAAATTTAAACGATATCGCTTGGGCCGTTTTCGAAAACTTTTTTTTAAACAAACAAATAAATAAACAAATATTGCTCCTGTAATAGTATATGATATAGGAGCTTTTCGTGCAAAATTCTTTACATTATTATTTTTAAATGCAACTTTTATTTGGTTTTTAAACGTCATTCTTTATCTAACCCATTTCCAACCGGTGTTCGTTTAATCGAACGTAGAATTTGTCCATTTTCAATAATTTTTTTAACTACGAAGCTAAATGATATTAGATTCATTATCTTAATATATAAAAGGCAAGAACGCTGCTCCGTGCTCAATATTTCTCAAACTGTTCAGCCTGAAAGTATGCACATTAGGGCGGGTCGATTTGTAGGGAGTGAAAAAATTCACCAATTTCCCTATGATTTCCGTATTCTATGGGTTATTCCATGAAAATTTTCCGAAGGAACCATACCTCTATCGTTAAAATCGAGTCCCCTACTTTTTGTTGGTAGATTTTTTCCCAAATTGACGTTCGTATGAAATATTACCTACACGTTCACATCCATAACTCAAAAACTATCGATCGGGTTTAATCTCCAGTAGGCGCGTTAGAAAGGTGAGCTCATTTTGATTAATTTACAAAAAAAAATCTCCAACATTGGTCCAACGGTTCAAAAGTTACGGGCATTTTTGTCCAAATTTTGGAGTATTTTTCCATTTGTTTCATGATTTTATCCAAGAATATTACTTTCATGGCCATTTTTTTGGCTCAATCCATTATTTAATTAAATTTACAATTCAAAACGAAGAGTTTAAGCCCAAATTTATCGAATTCGGTTGATTAATTCATGCGATATTGCTAAAACAAAATAACACATAAAACCAACTTTTTGATTTTTTTTCCCTTTTTATTTTTTTTTCTACAAAAATTCAAATTAAGAGATAATAAAGTATCTATCAACCTTTACCAAAAAAAATATTCAATTTGAGCGTAGTAATAATATGAAAGTAATATTCTTGGACAAAATCATGAAAAAAATGGAAAAATGCTCCAAAATT
Organism: Dichetophora obliterata; assembly: GCA_963920525.1. Classification (NCBI taxonomy): domain Eukaryota; kingdom Metazoa; phylum Arthropoda; class Insecta; order Diptera; family Sciomyzidae; genus Dichetophora; species Dichetophora obliterata. The sequence continues at coordinate 123,701,641 of OY986438.1, read as the reverse complement.
TGGACAAAAATGCCCGTAACTTTTGAACCGTTGGACCAATGTTGGAGATTTTTTTTTTTTGTAAATTAATCAAAATGAGCTTACCTTTCCAACGCGCCTACTGGCGATTAAACCCAATCGATAGTTTTTGAGTTATAGATGTGAACGTGTAGATAATATTTCATACGAACGTCAATTTGGGAAAAAATCTACCAACAAAAAGTAGGGGACTCGATTTTAACGATAGAGGTATGGTTCCTTTGGCAAATTTTCATAGAATAACCCATAGAATACGGAAATCATAGGGAAATTGTCGAAAAATAAATCGACCCGCCCTAATGAACATCTTAATACATAAAAGGCAAGCATGCCCCATCGCACACAGTATTTCTCAAATTGTAATTATTTTTTGACAGTAAAGTACTTTTACAAGACATACTATTCTCAAAAATGTTCAGCCTGAAAGTATGCACAGAAAATAAATTTCATAATAATCAGTGACAATATCGGGTTTTTAGGCTGTGTGCGAATTGATCTAAATGCGACCTAAACTAAATTGGATCGATAAGGCAGTGCTTCCGAAATAATTTAGGAAATTCTCGAGCTGCCTAAATAAGGAAGCACTGTCTTATCGACACTATTTAGTTTAGGCCGCATTTAAATCAATTCGCACACAGCCTTAGTAATTTAGTTTTTACAATAGTACGTTTTTGATATAATTACTCCTTTTTATTGTTAAGGCTGTGTGCGAATTGATCTAAATGCGACCTAAACTAAATAGTGTCGATAATGCAGTGCTTCCTAATTTAGGAAGCATTTAGGTAGCTCCAGAATTTCCTAAATTATTTAAGAAGAACTGCCTTATCGACCCAATTTAATTTAGGTCGCATTTAGATCAATTCGCACACAGTCTAAGTAATATTTATGTGTGTAGGGCCGCGTTTCTTGCGTAATATTTAAGTCTTGGGATTGGGTTTTAACAATAGCACGTTTTTTATCTAACTACCTCTTTTTTTCATCCTTTTATGAAAAATTTGTGACAAATGTAATGAAAATCTTTTGATTCGATTTGAGTCGATTTTACCAAAAAAATGCTACGTATGTGATGGTTGCAAGGCCAGTTTGTAAAATTGTGTACGAATATGATTGTTACCAAACTGGACTTTTACTATTTTAAAGTGCACTTTAAAGTTGTACATTTGTATTTTCAAAAATCAGTTGAATAAAAAATTACGCTTTAAAAAAAGAAAAAAGTGCTTTCGGCAAATGGCTCCAAAAAGGAAGTGTGCGGAGGACCTGTCGTAGGACAGGCTTTTATACTAGTATCATATCTTTGATCATTGGCTATTTGAAAATAATATTCACCATCACCACCCGTAATTTCAAAGGTTTGGAGGATGTGGTTGGAAAATACCTTGCCAATAGACCTTTCTTGTAAATAATATTAAATATACATGTAGGTATAGTTAAAAAAAAGAAAAAAATAATGATGAGGTCTTCTAGCCTAAGACGAAGCTAACTTTTGTTAAAAAAAAAAATCAAGATCTGGTAACACCTGAATGACACAGGCATAGCAATAGTTGGCGCTTAACAAGAGAGTATACAAGATTATTTCAATAAAAAACAAGTCTTTATTTCACTTTTGCGATTTAAGATTATTTATATAATATGTAGTAATAACCAATATTTATAGCAACCAAATGCAATTTATATTTATTTAGTAGTCTTAGAAAGTAGGAAGACAATAAAAAAAAAACCACTGCGTTACAAATTTAAAACAAAAATAAGTCCCCACTTGAATTTTTCCTGTTTATTTCTTCATAGATAGCGCTTAATAAGAACTCATACTTACTTTTTTTCTATCACGTACTAGATTTTAGTAATGGTGACTTACAATTATTAACAAAAAATTAAAACGTTAACGTCCAGTATATACTTTGCTTTATGTAATTATACATAATTCAAGTAAGACTGACAACAAAAATTGTTGTTAATGTATTTACACACATTTAAATATGACATATGTGTTAAAAAGTTTATATTGTACACAAATAATTAAAAATCTTTAACATTTTCTTTTATGTTGGGAAGTTTCTTCTCACATTAATCGCCATCAATAATATCCTTACATAGCGGCGTTACAGCGACCTTGAACCCTTTATTCAAGCTCTTTTACATCCGGATGAAACCGCTCTTTCTGTTTGTCACTCACAACTTCAAGATTTGAAGGGAAAAGAGATAAATGTGCACGAAAAACATTAAACTTTAAAGACATCTGGCAACCCATATATTTATATGCAATTTTTTATGCAGAGTTTTTGGCTCTTAGATTACGTAAAAAACCTTTAATCACAGCTTTTAACAATGTCCATAATAGTTCTTTTGCACTTATTTTTTTATCGAAATTTTTGTTTTTTTCATTTATAGGCTTAATTGAGGACCAATTAAAATTGCTTCTTTTAACTTTGCGTCACTTAATTAAAAAAAAAATAACAAGAGACTTTAAATATAAAGATGGTTCGCTTCTTTTATCCACTGCTTTTACAAAATTTTTCATTAAGCTCAGTTAGAGGTAAGTACTTTTTCGGATACTTTTTTCCTTGGGACTTAAAAATATACTATATTGTTCACACATGTAACAAAACTTGTTTGGTGCATTTTTGCAAAGGATGCGACTACTTTTCACTCACTACGATTTCACTCAGAAATAGTTAATCTGAAAGATCCAAATGTGAAACTTGTCTATTTTCTCAATGACGACGATGTTTACTAATATGGGTCGTTTAAAAAAAAATTATTGGTGTGTACCTCAGAAACTAGACGTGATAGAATCAAAAGACATCCACTGCCTACATACTGTAACTAATAGAAAACTATAATAGCAATCAGTTTTTCAGGTACCGAAATCGTGGCACGCAGTGTAATTTTTCATAAAAAATCTTTATCTATATTGCACTAAGTTCTCACCAATTATTTTGCAAAACAAACGATTAAAATCTGTTGAAAACACAATAGAAATGGGTGAGATGCTGTCGTTTGCCAATAAAATGTGACATTACGTATTTATATGGAATTTTATGGTATTGTATAGGCGCCAACGTTTGATTAATTGAACATTTGGTTATTTGACATAACGAGAAAACGGATGTGGTTTTAAATTTTTATGACGGATTTGAAATCAGGGGACCCTAATTACTCTACAAAAACACTTTATATCAAAAAATTCAACAATTTTTGCAGCGCGGTAGAAAATGGGTTAAGAAAAAAATAAGAGTCCATATTTTTTGCTCTATAATTTCCTAGATCATGGAGCAGTTGACACCAAGTAGAGAATCAGCGAAAAACGTTATTGTAAGATATTATTTTAAAGCACTTTTGCTTATATTCGTCTAAATTTATTCATTTACATGAATTAAAATTGCGAGCTTTAGATCGAGTAAGTTTTTAAGAAGGCAACAACAACAACAACTCTGTACAGAGTCAATCACTTAGCTGACTAGACAGTCTGTTTCGGAAATCGCTACATTTTCCTCTTCAGTAGTCTTGAGTGATTAAGCTGTGATCAGCTGTGCTCAACTCACTGATTTCCGAAACAGACTGTCTAGTCAGCTAAGTGATTGACTCTGCACAGAGTTGTTGTTGTTGTTGTTGTTGTTGTTGCCTTCTTAAAAACTTACTTGATCTAAAGCTGACAATTTTAATTCATGTTATAATTCATTAGATCATTCAAGCTAATTAACTTTATTCATTTACTTAACAAGATACCATTTCAGGCTCTTTCTTAGGTTTTTTCATTCATTAATGGACACGTACAAAAAATACCTATCAAAAATATTTCACTATTTTGTCCGGTTTCTGGTATTAAAATTGCCGTTTTCTTTATTCAAAAAAAGAGCATTTAACGTATTTTAAGTGCTAAAAAATTACAATTGTTTGTTACAATACTAAACGTTTTCGTGGTCAGAAAAAATCAAAATTTAATTTCAAACTTTCTTCATAAAAATTTAAACAAACTCCTAAAAATTACAAAAAAACTACAAAATGAATAAAAAATCCCGATTTCATAATTGTTTGCCAATTAGGAAAGGATAAAGTGGTTTTAAATTGGAAAAAATGTTGTTAAGGCTCAAAACTGGTTGGTTTAGTTTTGTCGACTTGAAAATTAAAATATAAAATGAATAATAACTATAATTTTTTAGCACTTTCGCACTTAAATTTTGCCATATTTTTTAAAACACATAGTTTTGGTACAACAAATAAATAAAATGTTTAAATAAATATAAAACAAATTTTTATCATTTATCTTTTCAAGAATAAAGTTAAAAAGTCTGAAATTGTGTTTTATTACAAAAATGTTACAGAATATATCGACTCCTTTGCGCGAAATTATCGTATGTGCCCAAAAAAAAAATTTAGAGAAAAGATTTTTTTTCTACTTAATTATGCTTTAGCTTTTAAATTAAAAACAAAATTTTTCATTTGCTAAAATAATTCACTAATTTACTGTTAAGATTTCAGCTGCAATATTTTACCAGGTTGTGGGATGTAGAACAAATTTTCAATTTCGATGAAACGATGATTTAGCGCGATATTTAAAGTTATCGATGGTTGAGTTTAAAAAAATTAAATCCGAAATCGTTCAGCCTGATTTGTAGAACAACTACCAAACATAAGGAACTGTATTGTTGCAAAGTGGTTGTAGCCTACTGGTAGAGTGCATGACCAGTAAGCTAAAGAATCGAGGTTCAAGCCCCACCTCAGGTATTTTTTTGAATTTTTATAATAAGTTATAAGGATTATTCGTAAATGTAACAAATGAATTCGTACAATATTCGTAATATGTATACAACAACGTAAATTCTTCGAATCCTTTTCGTAGCACCGTAGAATAAAATTTGTATAATGGAAGCAGTTATTTACACAAAAATTTTTTTGAATGTGTTTATATATATTAAATATTGTATAGCAAAAACATTTTGTTAAATTGAAGATTAAAAAATCATATTACGTATTACAAAACTTTTTTTTTATATAAAATTTTTTTACAAAACATTAACATAACATAACAACCATTATATTTTTTTTTTTTACTTCACTCTTCACTTTTAACACTCTATTTTTTTTTTTGGTAATTTAACAAATTTCATTACATATTTTAATAATACCAAAAAAAAGTTATTGAAATATATTTGCTTTACATTGTTAAAAGCGGGTTCTCATCTAGAGATCCAAAAATACGGTAATTTTCTAGATTATTATTTTTTTAGAAATCATAAAAGAAAGTATATGAACAACTAGAGTTTTTTGGCAGTTATTTATTGATTCTTTAAGTATTGGAAAATATTTTGTTTTTTGTGCTTAAACTTCAAGGTGAAATGACAATTGGCCATCAAACGTCACGTTGGAAAAAAATACCAAAACGGTCCCCATCCAACAGCACGTTGATGTCATCTCATTTAAAAAAAATAAATTTTATAAATAATATCATATTTATTGTAGCTTAAACTTATAATATCAGCAAATAGTTGAAAATTATAAAAATTATTTACATGTGAATTTTTAATACCATTTTTTTTAATACCAAAAAATGTATTTTTTAACATAAAAAATAATCCAAGTCAATCCATTTAGTAGGTCTTGCGATATCGTGGAGAGCAGTTTGAAAAATAAGATTTTTCAGAAAACGCGTTTCAAGATATTTTTAAGAATGTTTTTTCAGTAAAATAATCTTGAGAATAGATTATTTATTTTGAAATAAATGAAAGAAATCTTAGCTTTGCAAAAATTTTTGAAATAATATTATTAGCAAACAACGAGTATATATCTATAAGAGTTTTCACTCGTCGCTCGTTAATTTTTGCTCGCTAATATTAGCCATCCATCGACAGAACAGGACATTTTGATGGGATATTTATTTTATACGCCTTCAATAGTGCGAGTTTGTTTACATTATGTTTTATATATTTTAATAATTTTGGCTGCGTGCACAAGGGAGCAAAAAGATCGGTATTTTTTTTAATGTGCTTGCCTGTTTCTTCTTATTTGAATATCTGAAGATATATAGCAATTTAATGAATGAAAATGAAATTTTACAGCCTCTCATTTGCATGTGCATGGTTGCCGAATTTATTTTGTTTCCAGCTGGACATTTTTGCTGTGATTTTGTTGTAGCTATATTTTGGTTGCTGCTGCAGAGAAGGATTTTTAAATATTTCATTAGCTGAATAGAAAGACAGAATTCTGATTCGGCTAATGAAATAATTATTGGATAATAATTAAATAATTACTTTAAATTTATAAAATACTGCTAAACAAATTCTATTTTGTTGCTACATTTTTTTTATTATATAGTTATTTATTTTATTAGCCGATTCAGAATTCTGTCTTTCTATTCAGCTAATGAAATACCTAAGAATCCTTCTCTGCAGCAGCAACCAAAATATGGCTACAACAAAATCACAGCAAAAATGTCCAGCTGGAAACAAAATAAATTCGGCAACCATGCACATGCAAATAAGAGGCTGTAAAATTTTATTTTCATTCATAAAATTTGCAATATACCTTCAGATATTCAAATAAGAAGAAACAGGCAAGCACATTAAAAAATACCGACCTTTTTGCTCCCTTGTGCACATAGACAAAATTATCAAAATATATAAAACAAAATGTAAGCGAACTCGCACTTTTGAAGGGGTATAAAATAAATATCCCATCAAAATATCCTGTTTTGTGGATGGATGGCTAATATTAGCGAGAAAAAAATAACGAGCGACAAGTTAAAACTCTTATAGATATATACTCGTTGCTTCCAGCTAAAGCCATTACTCTATTAGATGATAGTGAAGAAATTACTAGACTGAAAAGGTATTATACTTTAGATTTATCATTTAGAAAATAAGTTTTCTAATACTATTATGATATAGTACTTAATATGTATATGTATGTACATTAGGGCGGGTCAGATTTGTTGTCGACCAAGCGTATAGCAGAAACGTAATCTATTATTAATTCGGAGAAAATTTCCCCAAGAAACCATAGGTCTAAAATCAATCGCAATATCGCGCATATTGAGTGTAAATATTGTATATATATTTAAAAAAAAAACTATAGTTTTATATAAAAATACTGTGGAAGAGTCCAAAAATGGCAGCGTATATCATTGATTTTGGGCTTGTTGAAAAGGAATTTTGGCCAGCTCTCCGATTCTGATTTGATTTTAAAAATATTCTTTTATTCAATCAGTGTAAAAAATACAATTTTAGACTTTTAAGTCTTGTTTGCTCTCAATGCGGGGTATTTTAGTTCGACTTTTTGTAGCTTCTGCCAAAACATTGTCTCAATTTTTTTCAATTACGTGTCGCGAAACACTTGCAAGTGACTGAAAAAATCGCTCAGTTCCTTGAATATGCGATGGAGTTTGTGGGTCTGGCAGCGGCGCATCATCAAACTATAGATAACTTAGCATGTGCTCGTATGGATGTTTGCGGTGAATGGAGGCTCGGATGAAATGCTGTCATCATCTAGGTTTACCAAATCCACATAGTCGAAGCATTCAAAATTAATGCTATGCTTTTTATAAGTTCTTTATACTGTTGGATCATATAGTTTATCTCGATAATACAAAATCTTCTTGAATGCTCTTTCGAGAACCGGTTTTCTATCATCAAAGAGCATTGTCAATAAAACATTCTCTGGATGACCGAAATAGGCATTATTTTGAATTACAGCGTTAACAATATTTCTCAGATTTGTTGGCAAATATTGCGTTGACCGTATAAATTTTGCTAACAGTGCACTGCCGTAGGCAACAGAACTATAATACCTTACATTAAAGTACATTGGTACATAAACTTTCATAATATATTTTGCTAGAGTTTTCACTTAAAACAGAAATAGTGCCTTAAAATGTCTCGACTACTTGGCAAATTAAGCTCACTTAATTCGCTTGGAGAACCAAAATCATTGATACGGCAAATAACTTGACTCTGAGATTTTAAATGAAGCGTCCATTTCCGAAATAGAAGAATCAATGGGCTTTGCAGAGGATTACATAATTATTCACTTAAAAAACTTAAACTCACGCGGAGAATTCTGACGACACGTTGTTTTAAGAATACGATCGATCAACTACAGACTTAAAAAACAATCGCTTAATATTTACTATGAATTTTTATTTAAGAGTAATTTAGTAAAAATGAGGTTAGTTTTGCTATACACTGGTTTCAACTTCAAAGATTGTTTACTTTTTAAGCACTAAAATGTAAAGAATGTAGTAAAATAATAATGTAAAACTCAAATATAAAATTAAAAATTATCAAATCGTTTTACGGTGATTTTTATATTTTTTGGCAAATTTTTAAATATCAGGTAGGCAAAATTTGCTTTAAAAACGAAAATATTTTTAAAATTAAATCAGATTCGGAGAGCTGGCTTAAATTCCTTTTCAATAAGCCCAAAATCATTGCTGCCATTTTTGGACTATTCAACAGTATTTTTATGTAAAGCTATCCTTTTTTTTTAAAATCCATATACAAATTTTGACCTCGCTATGCGCGATATTTGGATTGATTTTAGGCCTATGGTTTCTTTGAGAAACGTTCTCAGAATCCATCACAAACTACATTTCTGCTATACGCATTCTTTTTTTTTCTCATCCGAACAATTTGACCCGCCCTAACGTTCATGTCAGGGCCGTAGCCAAAGGTTAGCCAAGTGGTTCAAACTCCCGCCAGAGGGTCAAAATTTTAATAAAATTAATGCAATTAAATTATTATTGCATTGAATTACTTTAATATGTTCTAAAAAACTTAAAAAATCATATACTGAAGTTCCGTTTACGTGTAAAAGTCTTTGTTATGAGTGGAATCGTGTAAACTACAATAGTGAAAACAAATACATTGTGATTTATCGGATCCAACGTGATACATTCAAAATTATCATCACTATTGTTTTCACTACCCTTGACATCGGCAGTAGTAGATTGACAAGAAGGACATATTTGTACATGTATACTGAAAAAAAACCTTTCTAATTCGAACCGCCTAGAAAAATTTTAAAATATACTTCAGCCAACAACTGATTTCAATTTTTCCTCGAACTGTTCTCAAAAATTAAAATTGCAGCATCCATGGTTTTGTCGCTGGAGTTGGTTGGTTTACTCCAAATATGCAAATAGAGCTAATTTTAAATTCTGCGTTCTCTTTAGCTCTGTGTATGGCGGTATTGCATCACAGCCTCCTCGTAATCTACGGCACAAAAAAGTTTATATAAATTAATATTTCTGCCCCTTTCATTGACTCTTTTGTAGTCTAGAGTTAAAAACAATTAACTTTCGAATTAAAGAAATGAGTCTTAATCTGGTTTAATTTTTGAGGAATGTTTGAAGTTACTCATGAATTATAAGAAATTTACTTACATTTTTCAGAATTCTGACCCTAGAAAAAGTTTTAAGTCAAATGTTTAAGTAATTTTGTGAATCTTTAATTTTTAAAATTTATGAAGTTTATGTAAAAGATTTTCTGTCTCTACAATTTTATTAATTTGAGATAGATGAGATATCGTTTTCATCCCTAAAATTTCTTAAAACATACCTCCGTAATTCAATGAGCTAGATCCGTTTGAACGGATGTGCATCCCTCAGCATACACAGTGATCGCACAGTAACGGAACAGGACGAGTAAGTAGAATTTGCAAAAAAAAAGACTAACTTATTGATATATTTTATTATATTTTCATACAAAATCAAACAAAATTGATATAACTTAATTTTTACTTTTTTTTAAATTTCTTACAAAATTTTATCAGAAGGTGTTTATTTTATAGATAATATTTTAGCTTTAATATGCACAAATTTTAAAAATTCTGGCTATGAATGCAAGCTCTCTAAACCTTTCCAACGTTATCTTGAAAGTGAGGCTCGCATTTGAAATAATGAAGTTATTTCAATTTTAGTAAAAATTAATTTAAAAAAATTCAAAAAAGTCACGAGAAACAACATTATCTTTAATGATAAAATTCAAAACTTTAAAATTTTTTGATGCAGATTGGAAAAGTCTTTTTCGGCCTTTAATATCTGAAAGTTTATATTTTTACAACTATTTTACCAGCCAATATATTTAAGGAAGACATGAATTTTTGAGGTTTTGGAAAAGTTTTTGTATTCCATTTGAATAAAAAATATGTTCATCCAAACTTCCCCCGACCCCCTGGGTAACTCCTGGCTACGGCCCTGGTGCTTTCTTTTTGTATTGACCCTCAATAGGTTCAGTCCAGATAAGGTTTATAAATCTATCAAATTTGCTTATTGTTATATATTCAATAGATTTAAAACATTTTAAATAATGGAAAATATATGAGAAGGGCTTATTGCAAAAACATGATAAGCCTCATAAAAAATATTTTGAAATAATTGACTCTAAAGTTTTCAAAAACTTTATTTTTGTATGAAAAAATGGAATTAGACAATGATACTTTTACAAATAGGTTATATAAAATTAATAATAAATAGCTAATATCTCTTCAGTGTTTGTTGAAAATCCATTGAGTAACGTATTTAGCCTACAAAATAAATTTATTAGATCATGTGGCTGATCACGTTATTGCAATAAGCCCTTCATATATTAGACTGGTCCTTATATGTATGGAGAAAAAAAATTTCGTTTGTTTTTCTTGAGAACCCTTTTATTTTGTTCCAATATATAATAAATGCATAAAAAAAACTTTCAAAGAAGTTGGACTTTATTAACACGTGCCGCCAGGTAGAAATTCAAAAAATTATATACTTCATATGAGGTAAAAAAAGACAAAACAGCAATTCCATTCTGAACGTACCGGCCTTACGAAATGACCATCTCCGATCTAGGTGAAATTTTATATGAAGCATCACTGAAGGAAATAAAAAACTTCATCTAAAGGAAATGCTGGAGTTATTTTTGGCGGAGTTACAGGGTGCACAAAATTGGCAAAAATCGGCAAAAATCGGCAAAAATGTATAAAATTTTTTTTTAATTTTTGCGGTTGGAGATTCCATCTCTTGCGATAAAGTAGTTAAATTCTGTGCTATCTCGAGTGCACTTTAGATTCGAATATCCTTCCCACAGGACACTGTGGATAAAATCCAGAATGGCATCTCGAGTGACAAGATATTGTTAGTGGAAGTCTAGATTTACTTTTGCTTTAAGACATCTGTAGTTTTTCTTAAAAAAAACAAAGCATTTTGAGATCGTTATTTTTTTACTGTTTTCTCAAAAACAACTTTGTCCTTGCGGGAGGGAAAGACATCCTTTTTTTCCAAGATTGGAGATCTTAACCACCCTATGCATCTTTTGAGACCCCTTAGAATGTGAAATTCAAAAAAATTGTGATTTGATACGCCCTAATGCTCTTTCAGTTGCATTGCCTCTATGTAAACTTCAAGCTTCGAGCGGCACGTATTACTGTTGTTGTAAAAAAAAATTAGGGACTTATTTCTAGAGGCTAAGGAACAAAAAAATCGGGTGCTCAAAAATTTCTAAAATAAGGATCACCCTAATATATAAATCTATCTATACTATTATATAAAAGGAGACTCAGGAATTTGATCCAGAATAAGCTCGGTAACCGCTTAACCGATTTTGAAATTTCTTTTTTTATTCGATTCCTATGATAATATAGATTGTTATAGCTTACCAAGTTTTTCGAAAAATGTATTCTTTAATTATTGCAAAATCACGCATTTTATTCGATGCCTACATTCAACCAGCAGCACAATATAACAGCAAACAAAGCTTTTCTCTCTTTGTCGAGAGAGCTTCTCTCAATATAACACGACAGCCATGCTATGTAGTTAAGCTGAATTCACTGATGACCTTCAGCATGTTTTTGTGTGATTTAAAATAATGTTAATCAAGTTGAGAGCGTATAGAAATTTTTCTCTCTGAGCTAAAGCTTCACATGAAAAAAATTTTCAAACATGCTGAAGGTGATCAGTGAATCCAGCTTTACTTTTAGGGAGATTCTTGCTTTCATACAGTGTTAATTAATTCTCTTTGTTAATGTCTTGAGGGGATTTGCCAGAATTTAGATAGCAACATTAATTATGTTTTGCAGCCTTGCAGCCAGCCTTTCCCCACTTGAGATTGTGTTAGTCTATCACGTCTATAGTGTGCCACGTCTACTTTTCATGCCCACTTTTTGCAAAAAATGCTATATTTCAGACGATTTTGGTCGTAAGAGACTAGAAATTGGTAATCTATGTTGTATGGTTACTTTCGCTAACTTTACTAAAAATGGGCATGACCCACTTTAGTTAAGTCCACTTTTCGGGGGATAAGCTTGGAGTAAAGCAAAGCGCACTAGGCTTAAGCTCAATTGAGCTGAAATTCTGGCATTCTATTGTTTCGAGTATGAGATGGTTTAAGTGAAAAAATTTTGCCACACCCCCATTACCGCCCTAAAATGTTATACTTCGAACGGTTTTGGTTGAATTAGACTAAAATTTGTTAATTTCGGCTACTTTCGGTAACTGTACTAAAAATGGCGAATGTATAAATTTTTTTTTTCGAACAGCATGAAAATTCATATATAGCAGTAAGATGGTCTGCGGCAGGACAACGTCTCCCGGGCAATACTATACATCAATAAGAATGCTGTATATATCAGATTCTGATCGTCATGCATTGATGTTTCAAACGGAAGCATCTAGCATTTGTTTTGTTCGAAGGTCAATTTACACTTTTACAAATTCACAAAACGATCATAAAAAATTCATTGAATTGGGTCAGGACAAATTCTACTATAACTTTAACGTTAACTATGAATATATAGATAAGGAAATAGATTAAAACATAGATTTATGTATATAACTTTGGAATAGTTTGAAATATTTGAAATATTTTTTACAGAATTATTTTTTAAGCTATATTTGAAAATGTTTTTCACATGAATTAGTTTTAAGCTGTAACACATTGGAAAAAAATAACAACATTTTAATTAAATTAGTTTTCAGCAAAAAATCATAGGGGGGGTAGGTGGCAAATGATTTTTAATGATAGAAACTAATTGTGTCAAAATAGAACAATTTTGGAGGTAAATTAGGTTATATGAAAGAATAAGGAAACTGAAAATTAAAAAATAATTAAAATTTCAGTTGCTTATCTTCTTGTTGATAATAATATATTAAATTATTAATTAATTTTAAAATTAATTTATTAATTTTAATTAAAACCTTAAGTATTTGTTTTAAACTATATGTATTTATCAGTTGTTTATAAATTGTTGTTATTATGTTATTCTTACTGCATTTAAAAGACTTTGTCTTATATGTAAACATTATTTCTTAATAAATTACAAATTACAAATTACAAATAAAAAAAAATATGTACAACAAAAGCAACTCTTGCCCTATTATTTAGTGCAAGTTGGATATTTTAGAGGTTTTTTGGAAACAATATAAAAAATTGCATTGGTGAGGTAACGGTAAAGCTTTTCTCATTTCCCCAATTTACTTAATTGAACTTTCAAACAAAGAAAATTGGATGAAAATCGATTTGTAAATTTCAATTGGTTTTTTTCTCATTCTGAGGCTTATGAGTTATACTGAGAAAATCTATAGTTTTGAGATATCGCAAGAATTTTAATGTCATAATAACAGGTTTTTTTAAAAAATATCTAACATCCGTTCAAAATATTTCCGAAAAGAAATAAAAATTACCGTTAATTTTATTAATCAACGACTGTTCATACAAGAATGGATTGTTATGCATTGAGAAAGTCTATAGTTTTTAAGATATCGCCAAAAGTTTGATGTCATTATAACGGTTTTTTTTAAATTTTAGAAGAATTGTTGTTTGGCCGAAGCCCAACAACAACAATTAATAACTGAAGAAGGCCGATTAACTACAGCAATTAAAGAAGAATATATTTATTTTCAGAAAATATGTAGAAAATTACATTTTTAAATACAAATTTTAAAAAATTTTTACCCAAATTTTTTATAACGCTGTTATGCAGGACTTTTTCAAAAGTAAAAAAAAAAAAGAAAGCCAGGTAAATTTATGTCATAATAACAATAACCATTAAAATAAGTTATTCAAAATAAAAAAAGTCATTTCTCAATATATATACCATTTTTTTCATAATTAAACAAAACGAACACAATAATTTCTATATTTTGAATTTGTTTTAATGCAACTAAATACTTTCATTTCAAGATTTAAAATTTTGACATGGTATTTAATATTTTTATCGCAGGCGAAGCAGCGGGTATTTGCTAGTATATATATTACTTTTTACATTTCAGGTGTGTTAGCAATATTGAACCAACTGAAAAACTGTGTCAATTCTTGCGTTGACAAACCGGATATGTTTCAACAGAACAAAGTTAAAAAACTGAGCCAATATTGTTGAACAGGCATCCAACCTCTTAAATAACAATTGCTAACTAAAAACTCTTTTGAGTATATCTTTCTCTTAACTATATTCCACTCACGTATGCCAACTTTATAAACATTCTCGCTCTCTTTTTAGCTTTATCTCTCTCTCTCACTCTGCCTTTAATGAGTGTGCCACCTTCGGATGGCAACATCACAAACTGTTGCATTTGCGATTAATGCCCAAAAACAACAACACCACTAGCTCCATTTGCTGCAACAGTTTCAACTGTTGCGCACTTGGTGGCGCTTTTCCCAACTCGTTTTATTATTTAAGCATACAAAAATGTGGCAACGCCAATCCCCATGTATGATGTTTCAACAAGAACAAAAAAACCTTAAAGCACACACATATTAATGCGGCGTGATGTGTTTGCAGTAGCGACAGCCTACCAATGAACAAAAAAAAAGCAGGCGCAAATCGATATGTTGCTGCGTTGCTAGCAATTTATTGCAATTGTTTATTTTTCATTTTACCGAAATGCGTAGCATTTCCGCCTCCGGATAGGCAGCAAACGCAATAAACAAATGCAGATGCATGCATAAGTGTCTGTGTGTGTGTGTGTTTCAGACTGTTTGTCTGTTAATGTATCTGTTTTCGTTTGCTTGTACAAATTGCACACAAATGCAGTTAATTACGCATTTGTTGTTGTGGCTGGTGCTACTGCTGCTAGCAGCCACGCTCAAATTGTTGCATTTCTGTTGTTGCTGTTGTTGAGCCCATGTGCTGCTTCTGTTGCCGTTGAGCATCAGATAAAAATACGCAACACATTTACATAAACTATCGTCGTTGTTGCTTTTGAATTTAATTTTTTTCCCATGCTTGAGTTGTTGAAATTTGCTGCTTGCTTTGGATTTTATTTGACGGCTGTTGCTCGGTTGTTAATGATTGCTCAACAGCAGCGGCAACAACTGCTAAGTTTTTTGCCTCAGAAACACATGTTTTTTTCAAGAGTTGCACTCAAGCGCTACTTTGCGAACATTTAAAAATGCGTTAATCATGCAGCGTAATCAGCGCAGCAAAAGCGGCAACTGGTGGACGTCCGCATATACGAGTAGCGACGAGGTGGGCAAGAAAAGAGTATTATGAGATGCAGTGAATATGCAGTTTATATGGGCATCTGGCATATAAATGAGGCGCCAAAAGCTTTAATTTTTATAAAAAAACAATATCGAAAAATATCAGAAACAAACAACCAGTGTGACCAGAAGATTTTTGAAAAAATATGCTTTTTGTTAAAAAAAAATATGCTAAATATTCCACTTTCAATTTTTATATTCCACAAAAATATTCCACTTTCAATTTCAAAGATATTTATCTAAATAAGACTAAATATGCATATAAAAAAAACACAGAAGCAAGTTTAAAAGCATTTTTTTATTTGATAACTATCGCACTTAAAATTATAAAACATAAGTTAATATTAAATAAATTATATTAACAAGATGTAAACAAAGCATATATTAGTTGATTTGTACTTACCAAAAGACTTTTCAAGAATTATGTTCTCTTAAAAATAGTCAAATACTTTTCTTACAGAGAAAACTTAATTTTTAAAGCAGAAACTTATAGGTGTATTACATAATGTCAGCTAAAATGTAAAAACCCCAACAACATTTTTAATTTTTTGTAGGAGAAGCCAAAAACGTTTTTAAACGGGACATATTTTAGATTTAAAAGCCGTTTTTTGGAAAAATGCCCAAAAATGACTACTTAATAAACGAAATTATGAAGAAAGTATCACTTTACAATCTACTATATGTGCTATTTTAAAACGTTTTTGTCTTCTCCTATAAAAAATTATGAACGTTGTTATGGTTTTTTGAATATTAAGTAACGATATACCATATACAAAATTAAAATTCAGGCACATCTTCGCGATCAATACTTAAATTGTTGCTTGTATTATTATCATAGAAGTTCGCATTTCTAAACTTTTTTATTAAGCTATCTGGTATTTAATTAATACCTATTAAATTAATACCTATTAACCAACACTTTTTTTAAACATGTAGCCATGTTTTTACATTCAACAAATTATTTAAGAGTTTTTCTTGCATTCCATTTCGAGTTTTCGTTTTAATAAGATTCATATAACTAAAAATTTTCTCACCTCAGCATTGCTAAATGGTAAACTATTCGAGGAAAGCACAAATTTTGATAAATCTTCTTCAGATTCTCAACTTTGATCAATAACTTTTCTCTGCTTTATTGCTTTGAATCCACTTTTAAAAATAGTTAAAAGAAATAAATATTGTTTGCAATAATAGGGATATTCACGATGTGGAGCATTTGTGATAAATTTTTTCAAAATTTACAATACTTACAACTTTGTGTAAGTATTCCAAACTTCTGTCTGAAAATATTAATTTAAAATCATCATTTAACTAAAGGAAATCATACAAAAATTGAAATGAAAGAATAAATTATATTAATTTTTATTAAATAAACTCACAACGTAGCATGTAGCTTGCTCCATGCTGAGTAGAAATGCTTTTACAATCAGCTGATCTAATACACAACGAAATTTACACAGAATAAAATAGTGTTCCATCGTTGTATTTTTTTCACAGGGTTGTATTTTGAAAACTATGCATTTTGTTTTTGTTATATTACAAAATTTACTACAAATATCAAATTTATCAAAAATACAAAATACAAGGGAAAATACAACACATCGTGTATACCCCTAATGTTTTCTTAAGTAAATTACTAACTGCTGTAATATAATTCATAAAAACTCCAACCAAACAAACATATAAGCAAATTTACTTCACTTTTTAAGCTGCGTCAAGTTATTAAATGAATTGCAATAAAATTGACAACGAAGAAGTTAACCACAAAACGAGTTCCTTATATTGCGTTTCACAAGGTGGTTCAGAGATGAAAAAATATAAAATGTCGATAGCCAAAAATAACCACTTAGTAACCAAATAGACATTTTTTTATTGCAATTTTTGTTAATTTTAAAAAATATAGGAATACGCAAAATATTCCACTTTTTATGCTGTACATTTTTATAAAAAAAATATGCTTCCCGAAGGTAAAATATGCCAAAGTGGAATATAAAATTCCACTCTGGTCACACTGTAAACAACACATGAAGCAGTTTGAGTGAATTTTTTTTTTCTTTTGATTCGAGCGGAGGTATGAAATCTTCCAAAGATACGTATACCCGAGCTATACGCATGCACGATTTGCATTCTAGATCCTGCCCGGATCAGCCGGGACAGACAGAATGCACCTACGTACTAAAACATACCCCCTATAGGCAATTAGGATTTTCCACTAAGCACATTAATTGGCTTTTCAGCGGAATTTAAAAATTAAATATATATAAAGCGCGTATTTAAATATATTTGATTCTGTATAAATAAGCAACATCGAATTAAATGATAGTGATTATTAATTTAAGGTAATCCAAATAGCAATTCTGAGTTCAAAAACAATCCAAACACTTTACTCATTTTAACTGGTTTGCCGCACGTAGAAATGAGATAAATCCCATATCCGCCAAATCAAAATCCTAATTAGTTGGATATGCATTTGGGCCAACGCAGGCATAAACTTGTGTAGAAAAAAATATACTCTGGCACACCAATTCAGGTGATAGTGTGAGTTCACTCTAATTTCAAATCAGGAAGCCACGTAAGCACGTAAGTCACTAATTAAAAACAAGTTTAAAAAATTAAAAAAATATGTTGATTATATATGATTTAAATACAAATTCTAAATGTTTGATAGTTTAAATCATACTTGATTTTAAATACAAATTCTAGTTGTTTGATAGTTTAAAATCGTTTACTGAGCTTAAGGTCAAAGTTACAACAATTAATTATTCTAACGAATTTTTCCAAAGAAACAACTTCAACAACAAAGTTTTTTCAATATGATAAGGAAAAATCACTAGCTGATTTTATTGCAATTTCGGCCGTGCTAAAGACTCTGTGGTGCAGTGCGTTAGTGCGCGCTTGCACGGGGTGTCACAAAGATTTCTGATGAAGCCTTCAGCACGGCCGAAATTGCAATAAAATCAGCTTGTGATTTTATCCTTTTCATATTGAAAAAACTTTGTTGTTTCTTTAGAAAAATTCGTTAGAACAATTAATTGTTCTAACATTGACCTTAAGCTTGATAAACGATTTTAAACTATCAAACAACTAGAATTTGTATTTAAAATCAAGTATGATTTAAACTATCAAACATTTAGAATTTGTATTTAAATCATATCTGTGGAGTTTTGAAATTCATTGACAAAACCCTTTAAGTTGATACGAAATTCATATAGACTTAAGTTGTTTTGTCTATGAATTTCAGACAGACTTAAGTTGTTTTGTCGAAACTCCACAGATATATAACACAGGGTAATACTGATTCTGCGGCATGGGATTTGGTGGTCAATTTTAGTATATACATTAATGAAGATTTTAGCCTATTATTTAGATTATTTAAATTGACTCCGGTTCTCGCGATAAGCCGCTGTTTTAAAAATTAAGGAGGTTTCTTCACAGATTTTAACATTACTCCAGAACAGTAAGTCTGATTTGGTAAAATAAAAAATCCAAAAATTTGCAGCTTAATTGCCTCCAAGTTACATCTACACTGTTTTTTTATTAGCTGAATAGATTCGGAAATATTGTGAAAGTTTACGACGAGTAATCATTACTTATTCGATTCTATGATTTGAACAGCTATGATTTGTAATAATGTGTTTTTCCGAAGTGCTCCTGTACGGGAAAATCTTTTGATAAGCTTCTACTACTTGAAGAATGATTTGTTTTTCGTCCTCCAACGAAGTTAGGCAGTAAGCATTTAGACTCTTTTAAAACTCTTTTCAGACTCTTATTTATGAGGCTTTTCATCAATTTGCACTCAAAAAATACTCTTTTTCAGTTTTTTTTTCCTAGGCTAAGTGCACCCCAATATGGCTCCTTTTAGTGATTCTTTTATGATAAAAAAACAGATTATTTTATGACTCTAATTAAATACTCTTTTAAGACTCATATTAAAGACTATTTTATGACCCTTAAAAACCCTCATATTAAATACGCTTTTAAGACTCATATAAATGAATCTTTTAGAACTCATATTAAAGGCTTTTTTAAGGCTCATATTAAAGACTCTTTTATGACTCATAACAAAGACTATTTTATGACCATTATATTCCTTCATAAAAATAGTATAAACTCTTTTATACCTTAAATAATGTCTCTTTTTAACACTTTTAAAATAAAGGCTCAAATGATTTTTTTATACCTTATATGTAGCTAATTGCTTTTGTATTTTGTTTGTTCACGGCTCAATAAAAACTCCATGGTTTCCAGAAAATTATTATCAGGAGTTCGATAATTGAAAATCTCCTCATTCGCTTCCTCACATTCTTCACTTTTTTCTTCCATCTCCATCTATAAATGAATTTTTTGTATTTTTTAGGAAGCTAATTATGTCCGAAGACTCTTTCTTGCACTGCTTTCTTGGCATTATTATTCGTGACAATTTGTTAAAAATTTATAAGAACTTACTTGATTATTTGTTATATTAAATATGTCTAATAAATAAAAATGAAATCATTTTCACGCACTCCGAAGTTAAAACTCACAATCATTACATCAATTTTTTTTATAGTGCTTGCTGCGCACCAAGCTGAATACAGCAAGAATAGATTTTACCGAATTTTGGCGACAGTATAGCAAGCTACTACTTTAGATGCGAATTAAATTCGCAAGAATCACAGGACTCATAAAAAATACATTAAAAGTATTCTCTTATGAGTCCTTTTTATAAGATTTCATGAAACACGCATAAAAAATAAGTATTCTTTTATGACTCCATTTCATGAACACGCATAAAAGTATTCTGTTATGACTCCATTTTATGAACACTCAAAAAACATTCATAAAAAGGATTCTTTTATGAGTCATTTTTATTAAAACTCATAAAACATGCATAAAAAGGATTCTTTTATGAGTCATTTTTATGAGCACTCATAAAATACGAATAAAAAGTATTCTTTTATGAACACTCATAAAACACTCACATAAATGACACATGTTAGAGTCATATTTTTTGAGGGCTCATAAAATGTTTGCTGGGTCATTGGGATCATTGAATTGATCAATCAATTGGGATCACTGAACCCGGTCAGGAGATTAATGGCCCTCTCTGCAGAGTTATAATCGACGGAAATATTTTTGACAGATTCTTCAGCTCTCAAAAAATTTCCGTTATTGGTCCATAAGCTACGATCGCTTTGCAAGAAACTGAGGTTGTCCTTCTCGCCCAAATTTTTGTCCAAATACAACGAGTTGAAAAAAAAAATAAGTGTTTGCGGTGACGAAGTTTTCTATTTTTAATTCAAATATACTACTACAACATATTCATATTTATCGAAAAAGTACATTCATATAATAAATCATATTTCGCTTAAATATTGATCGATTTGCAAAATTTCTTAAATATTATCCTTAAATATTGTCTACATTAAGCAGGCTTCACAATTAAAGCGTTTAATTTTTAAAAACATCATTATCTACCAGTTTGAGAGATTTGAAATAATAACTGAGTGGAAAAATTAACAATATTCGCGTTTGTTTGCTCCTAGTTACCGCAAAAAAAGTTTTATTCCAAATCTGAGTACGGAATCGGATTCAGCGACTACTTTTACATGTGGATGAAATTTTGTTGTAATATTCGTGTAGCTTAAATGCCAGTATGAAAATTAACAAATTCACATTAACTCTGAGGGCACAAAGAACACATTTTTAACTGCAGCTCATCTATTTTATGAAAAGTGTGGTCTTTTTTTTGCGTTTTACTGTTTTTATGCAAGCACCTTTCATATTAAGGGGGGGGGGGGGCACGGTGAATCGGAAGAACTTTAGTAAAATCCATATAAATGTGGATGTATCTAATATACATATTGTATGTATGTAGATGTTTTTTAAAAATGATTTAAAATTTAAATTTTACTTAACAAAATATATTCTTAACACGGAAAAAATGTAATGTATAAAACACATAATTCGGATTTATTATGATATTTCAATTATAAATATAGTTTTCAAAGAGCAACGCATGCGCAAACCTGCGTGGCCGACGTTGATTTTGAATAAAACACAAATTATTTAGGAAATTACTGTCATTTCTTTATATTATGATAATATTGGTATGGTTCAATTATGTATGGAACAAAATATCGGCCAAATGGCCGCCGCGGCCTCGGTGGCACACCTCCATCCGATGGTCCAAATTTTCGATGACGCTGAAGCATAATTGAGGTTCTATGCCGTTAATGTGCCGAATTATCTCATCCTTTAGCTCTTGAATTGTTGCTGGCTTATCGAAGTACACCTTTTTTCAAATAACCCCAAAGAAAGAAATCCAACGGTGTCAAATCACATGATCTTGGCGGCCAATTGACATCGCCACCACGTGAGATAACACGGCCATTAAATTTGTAGCGCAAAAGAGCCATTGTTTCGTTAGCTGTATGGCAAGTGGCACCGTCCTGTTAAAACCACATATCGTCCACATCCATATCTTCCAATTCAGGCCATAAAAAGTTCGTTATCATCTCATGATAGCGAACACCATTCACAGTAACTGCATAACCTGCCTCATTTTGGAAAAAATACGGACTGATGATGCCACCAGCCCATAAACCGCACCAAACAGTCACTCTTTGTGGGTTCATTGGTTTTTCGACAATCACTCTTGGATTATCATTCACCCAAATACGGAAATTCTGCTTATTGACGAATCCACTGAGGTGAAAATGTGCCTCGTCACTGAAGATGATTTTCTAGGAAAACTGATCATCCACTGTTGCCATTTCTTGCCACCATTCTGACCATTGACGACGCTTGAAATGGTTAAGAGGCTTAAGTTCTTGAGTCAATTGCACCTTGTAAGCGTGTAAATGCAAGTCGATTTGGACGATTACGACGAGTAATCATTACTTATTCGATTCTTTTTTTCAAAAAGGTAAAATAACTGATTAAGTACGATTCTTTTCTTTTTGGCTCAGTAATCAAAAGATTACGATTACAAATAATCAAAAAATAATAACGATTACTTAAGATTACGCAAAATGATCAAAAAGAGTCAAAAGTAATCAAAAAAATAATCCGATTACTTTTCAAAATTATTTTTGATTTTTTTTTTTATTATTTTAAGTATTTCAGTCTTAGGTACAAAAATTTTATTAAAAAAACAAAAGTTATGTATTTCATTATAAAACAAAAATTGACAAAAAACAAGAACGGGAAGAATAATATATTACAGTACAACATAAATGAAACAAATATAAAACCTTTTTACTCTAAATTACTATTTGCCTTCATAATTACTAATTTTTCAAAAGAAAAATCAGACAGTGAAAATACAACCTAACAGCCAACAAAGCTTAAGGCAGGTTGCTACTTCGCGCGCTCGGTATTCGAGTGAAAATTTAAAAATGTTTACAGCAAAACAGTTTTGGTTTCATACTTAGGTTAATATAAAAATTATTTAAAAATTTTTTTATTAATTTTTAACATTTCCTATGTAGGTAGATAAGTAATCGGATTATTTTTTTATTATTTTTGATTCTTTTTGATTATTTTGCGTAATCTCAAGTACTCGTTATTATTTTTTTTATTATTTGTAATCGTTATAAATTAGTAATCAATCCCTTTAGGATTATATAATCATTACAATTCTTTTAAAAACAAAGTAATCTAATTGATTACTAGTCGTAATCGCAATTTAACAGCTATGTTACAAATATACAACAGAAGTAAAAATATTCCTAATAATTTACGCAGATATACTACTACAGATATATACTAAGAACAAATTCACATTTATCGAAAAAATACATTCATATAAAAAAACCTTTGCAAAATTAATATATTTAAGCTACACCAGTCCAACAAACATTTTTAATGATATCTTGAACGTGATGATGGCATTATAAATAAATATGTTGTTTCAATTTCAGTGAAAATAAATTAAAAAAATTAAAAAAGGCACGAAAAAATCATTATCTTTATTGCTATTGCAAAACTTTAAAATTTTTGATAAAGATTGGAAGAAACTCTTACGACTTTTAATATCTAAAAGTGTATTTTCATACGAAAACCAAGATTTGTTGAGATTTTTGCGGTTATAGCAACATCCAAAATATTTTGGGAATCATTATAAAATAGACCACGGTTAATTTTAAGAGAGGTACAAATTGAACTTTTTTCTAATGGAAGTTGAGGCACTTTAATATATTTACATTATATAGAAAAAACCTAACTCGATAATGAAATGAAACTTGTAGATTTTAATTTTTTAATTTGGCTACGACCCTGCGCCATATATTTAAAATGACCAAGCAAACGAAGAATTATGGATTGATTTTAATTAACAGATTAATTTTTCAACATCTCATAACATTTATTACACTTGATCTTCTAGTCTTGACGTTAAGACAATAAGTGAAATTATTTTATTACATAATTAATTGCGATCTATTCTTTTAATTTTTACATGATTTTAATTGTGAGCTTTTTAGATCAAGTAAGTTTGAAGAAGGCAACAACATCATTATTTTACTTGCAATAAATGTTATCTTCTGTTCTTACATAGGTACCAATTTTGACATATATTTTTTTAACCGATTTAATATTTTAAGCGATTTTTGAAAACAAATTTAGAGACTTTTCAGTTGGAAGTGTTGGCAGCACTGCTCGTAACCCAGAAAACCCAATTTTTTAGGAGAGAAAGAAACATTGACCATGAACAATAACTATTGCTATATAGATTGCATGTTTTTTTTTTAAGTGATTCAGTGCACAATAACTATTGCTCTATAGATCGCGTGGTTTTTTACAGTCAACTCAGCGCACTTTTTACTATAGAAATCGCTTATAACCCTAACAACCAAGAAAAATAGACTACGAAGTATTAGAATAACACCGACGATATTTTTATCAACAGTGCATTGACTTTACGAAAAGTACGAAGAGAACAAATGTAGTGTTAACCTGCAAGCCGACGAAAAAAATCTTTCTTGTCAATTATTTCATCAGCTTATACATTTTTTATCAGAAGTATGTTATGAACAAATTATTTGGAAGAAGCCTACATTCAGCGCGCTATTGCCGAAGTAAGGCCGGTTATGCTTTTTTGGATATCTTTTAAACCAAAATAAAATTCCTAGTAATTTTAAGTTATGCCTCTGCTTTATGTATATTTATGACTTTCTTAAGACGACCTAAACTAAAACTATCATATAAGTAAATACTTTCTTTAGGTTGCTCCAAAGATTATTCTTAATCAGTTATCTAAAAATTACTCACTTACAATAAATATTGCAATGAATTATCTGAAATACAAATTCTGCTCTTCTATAAATAAAAAAAAATAAAAAATGTAACGAGTTTTTAGTTTTATAACAAAACATTTATAAAAAAATGAAGCTATGTTAAAAGTTTTCGAAAATTGACGCAAATTACTTGGCAGTTTTCTTGGTTTTTTTTTTGTGCTACAAATTTTTCAAATAGCTTTGGCCATCGCACGCTTACACAAGCCATTTTATAATTTTATATAGATCTTTTTTCGTTATTAATCACTTAAAAACATACTATCAAAACATTTTTCCACACCATGTTATTCAATAAATTTTATAACAATAGCTTGCAAACATTTTTTAATGTGTTGGAATTTTATGGATGCCCAAATACTGTGAGCTAAACTATCAACAACTAACAAAATATCGCACACATACGCACACACAAGCACGCAAATAGCAAAATATTGCATTTTTAAAAATGCACATTAAAACAGAGAACAAAACATAGGACTTACAACTTCCACACTGCATAAAAATTGGGAGCCTGAATGCAATTTTTTTCATACGAATAGTCAAAAAATATTCATGTTTGTAGTAGTTAGTGTTTGAATATATGTAAATATTGTTAGTTGCTACTGTGAGTTGTTGCTTTTGAGCCGAATTCGCTGAACCGCAACAAGTGCTGCTGGGAAAACAAACCCACGGCAACGTCAGCTTACTGAAGTCGTTGCAGGAAACAGGTCAGAATTTGGGTCAATTTGTGTGATTCAATTGAGGCGAGCAAAATCAACAAATGCAGGAACAAAGTAAACTGAGACAAAAAGATAACACAAAGATAAAAACGAAAACAAAAATGAAAGAAGTATAAAAGAAGACAAATGAAAAATCGAAAGCAGTTTTCTGCGAATGTTAGCAAAGGTTCACCAGGAGAAGCAATGTTAACTTACAACATTGCAACACGCACCCAGAGGCGTAGCTAGAAAATTTAACGCCCAGGGCGAATCCTCATTTTTACTATGCTATTTAAAAAAAAAATGTATATCCAAAAATGAAATCAATATAAAACCCTTTCTAAGAAGATCCGTTTATTATCTAGCATATAAAAAATGCGTAAGGGTTATATTAACTTTGTCACTCTGCAATGCCGGTAAGGAGGCGTTGCAAGTAAATTATTAGAGTGGATTAGAATTAGAGAGGAACGAAATGTATGGAAGCCAGAACTTCATCGACACTCAAAAAATTTATTAGTAAAATTTCTACGAATGATATTAGTAAACAAAATACTCGTATATTCTACAAATATTCGTACAATGTACAAAGTACCTTTATTGTGATATCTTTACGAATTCATTCGTAAAATTTTTCTAATACCTGATGTAGTATCTACGAACATATTTGTTTTATATACTAATGATATTCGTAAACAAAAATAAATCAATTCGTATAAGTGCGTTGTACGAATGATTGTATCGAATACGAATAACTTCGTAATATCTTTAATTTCATTCGTAGCATTTACTAATGCTTTCGTACTATTTACGAATGGAAAATAATATTAGTAGAAACAATTCATTCGTTTCGTAGGCTGACCGTACGAATTATTAGTAGAATGTTCGAATTATTAGTAGAGTCTAAAAAATTTAAAACCGAAATCGTTCAGCCTTGTTTGTCGAACATCTACAGAACATAAGGAACTGTATGATTGTAAAGTGACTGTAGCCTACTGGTAGAGTGCGTGGCCCGTAAGCTAAAGAGCCGCGGTTCAAACCCCAGCTCAGACAGAATTTTGCTTTCTTAGAATACGATAAAATATTCGTGATATGTACTAATACGTCGATTCTACGAATTCTATTCGTGGCTGAAAACTACGAATAAAATTCGTAGAATGGACTCAGTTATTAGTAATATTTACACACAAATATTTTTGAGTGTATATTTTTGAAAACTGCTCGTTAAAACAAATTTTACTGCATCCTTGGTTTTTTTCTGCGACATCACTTTTGACTTTGCCCAAGGGTTTTTGAATGAAATACTTTTTTCCATTGAAATTTTTTTGATCTGAAATCGAAAAATTTCGAACAAATGAGTAGTTTCCAAAACTATATGAAGGTCAAAAATTCGTTCCACTCTTATATATATTCTTGATTAGCATCACCTCCTGAGTCGGTTCAGCCATGTCCGTCTGTCTGTGATAACGATAACATTCGTAATTGTTGAGCTATCGTAACAATATATATAAGCTTTATATTCAAAAACACAGATCAAGTTCTAAAAAAAGATCAAGTTCCAAATCGGATAAAATCCACGCCTACCTCCCAACTAAAGTGGCTTTACCAAAACGATAAAATCTCTTTGAATTCCACAAAAAGTACTCTAATGACTTCAAATCTTGCACATAATCTTTTACCCATACATAAAGAGCCTAACTTTCAGTATGAAAATTGTAAAAATCGAATTAAGACCACGTCTACTTCACATACATACACAGTGACTTTACGGAAACGGCAAAATCTCCTTAAACTCCAGAAAAATGAGTCCAATGGCTTCAAATTTTGCAAATCAGTAAGAATCTTTACTAGAATCTTTGAATGCTAGAAAATTGGTACAAAAGTGACAAGATGACGTCATCATAATAGTAAAATATTTATTAATTCCAAAAAAATGTCGTGAACATAAGCTTAAGAAATGAAAAGAACACTGAGTGTCAAATGTGAAATATTTTAATAAAACCACGCCTTATAAGTGTGACGTCTTTAAAATAATACAACATCCAATACATTAAATAAACTTAATTACGCATGAGTGGGTTTTTTAACTTCGGTCCAGTCTAAGATTATTCCTTTCTAGTAATTTCTTCAACTTAACTTTGTTCGTGTTTTGATTGGCAAAACCTTTAATAATAATGTCAAAATCTTTGCAACTTTTGAAAAATTTGATTGAAAAATAACGAATTGAAGTCGTTTTTCAAAAATGAACTTTTTTCCAGCAGTCAAGTGGCCAAATAATTGTTTACAATTTTCATCACGTTGTCTTGATTCATTCTTGAGTATTCGGAGCTCACCAAATATCTCAGATAATTGAGAAAAATTTAAAAATCATGTTGATTTGGATAAAATTGTTCTATTTTATTTCTCTATTTTATTTATTAAATTATGAAATTGTTTTATACTATTATATTATTTCTCCTTATTCACTCTTTAGCTCTAATGTTCTTCTTATCTCTCTCTTACTACTTTCTTATTTCTTTAAAATTAGCTTTCCTGCAGTTTTTTCGTCCAATGTCAAGTTCTAGTCATTCGCCTATTGGCGCTAATGACAATATAAAAATATTGTTGCTGGTACTGTGTAAGCAGCACTGTGGCCTGAATGTTATGCATTTCAATGACTAAACTTGATTATACAAAATATGCTTTCGAAAATCCTTTAGTAGACTATGTACCGTAATGATCGGTCTGGGAAAAAAGGCGGAGGAGTTGCAGTTTATTGTAAAACGACCATGAATTCTAAAGTAATATGTAAGTCTAGTGGACACGGTATCGAATTTTTAAATATACGTATATGCGATAATGTTACTAAAATTCTTTTGTCTGATCCTTTGTTTTCATCTCTAACAAGCAGCTTTCTTGGCTATGATTTAATGTTGTTGTGTGGTGATTTCAATATCAATTTTTTTTTTTGCAATGATACCGTAAAACAAGTAATGTTTGATAAAATATTGACAATGGGGCTTACAGTAGTAAATGTGCCCAAAAGCTACTGAAATAACTGTACTTCTAGTTAACTTGATTAAACTTTTATCTCGGATCCTTCTGTAGTGTCTTTATTTGATCCACTGTTTTTTGTCTCGGACCACGATTTAATTTTTTGCAAGTTAAATTTTAATTAATACCATCATCGAACTAGCAATATTTCTTCGTATCGTGATTTTAATCATATTTATAATTCTTCCCTTTACCATGATGGGTCAATTTTATCGTTTAATGAGTGTTGACTTCACCATAATGTTAATGTTAAACTCAGTTCACTCCTAGCCCCAATAAAATATCAAACACATGTCCCTCTTCGTGTGTAAACTGTAAATAACATCTCCTGTCCCTGGCGCACCCAGAAAAATGTCATGTGTATTAAAAAAAGTAATCAATTGCAGAAAATATGGCGAATTAAACCGTCGTCAGGTAACTGGGAATTTTTTATACTGGCCAGAAATGAAGCTATTTATGCAATTAAACAGGCGAAAATACGATACTTTGCTAATAAATTTAATTTATCTTTTCAAACCAAAACGTTGTGGAACAACATTAGAAAACTTGGCTTAAGTAATAATAATTGTTAATAAAAATAAATACTTCTGTTGACCGCACCGAAGATCTGATTTCGTCTTTTAACATGACCATGCAACAAACATTCGAGTTCAAAATGGTTAACGAACTCGATTTTGGGAGTTGTGTTTCGCAGATAAAATCGAATGCAGTCGCAGAAGATGGCATTCCCATAAATTTCATTGCACTTATACTACCTTACATAATTAGTCCCCTTTCGCACATTATGTATAGTTGCTTCATAACCTCTTCCTTTCCTGATAAGTGGAAAATTGCTACCGTGCAATTTTCCATGCAAATGATTTTAGGCCGATAAGCATTCAATCAACATTTTCTAAAGTATGTGAAAAAATTATGGCTCAACAACTTGGCAAATATTAATCTGAAAAAAACTTTTATCCCATACCAGTCTTGTTTTAGGGCAGGACATGGGTGTTCTTCAGCACTTGTAAAGGTGCTTGATATTCGACCGGAACATGATGCTTGCTCTATGACCTTACTCTGTTTACCTGACTTTTCGAAGGCTTTTGATAAAGTTTACCATAAATATATGTGTCAAAAGCTTAAATTCTTCTTTGGGTTTCTTGATAGTGCCGTCCATCTGTTGTCTAATTATTTATGTAATAGAATTCAAAGAGTCAATGAAGATCAAGTGTTTTCATCGTATAAAATTTTACTCAGTGGTGTCCCACAAGGCTCCATTCTGGGTCCTCTGCTATTCTCTACGTTCATAAATGATATTTTTTATGTATGTAAGAACGCATTAGGTCATGCGTATGCTGATGATGTTCAGCTCTATCTATCTTGACGAACTGGGCTTCTTGATGATCTGTACTACAAGTAGAATGAAGATCTCAGTAGCATTGATGAGTGGGCTAAATATAATGGTCTTCAACTAAATGCTGCCAAATTTTATGTGTTTCCCATCTGTAGGAGTAAAACTTGTGTTGATGATGTCCCTGATCTGTTTATCGGAACTACACTCAGAAAAAACACCTATCTTTTTGTTTTCTCTATTTTCGATAATAGAAATTATCTTTATTTTATTATTAAAATTTACTTCAATTATAATAAATTTTCACATATTTGAAGAAATACTTCCTTCCTTGTAAGAAATGAAAATATTTTATGTCTCTAATAATGATAAGTATTTTTTTTCTCACTGAAAAAATCTCATTTATAGAGAAAAAAATATAGAAAATGAGAAATGTTCTCTATTGTTGATAAATAATTCACTATGTGAAATATTTTCTTCAAAAACAACAAATCCTTTCTCAAAAATTAAAAAGGCTTCTTTTCAAAAATCGATATATTTTTCTTATATTGAATGAGATACGAAAAAAATAGAAAGCGTGAAAACCAAGTGTTGCATATTCTGCATATTATGACGATTGTTCCTTCAAAAGGTTTTTTTTTAACATAGCTACAAGAAGTGATGTTGTTTCCCTGTAGGAAAATCAACTAATTTAAAAGTAGTTGAAAAAGTAGCTTTTTTTCAATCACAACTAGTTGAAATTCTGACTTTTTTCCATATAACGAACTAACATATTTTGTATGGTTATGTCCGCTAAATAAGTCAATTGACTTTCATCTGCATATGTTTTCAACTACTTGTTAAATTAGTTAAATTGAAATTATTTTTTTAACTTCTTTAAAATAAATCAATTGAAAACTAGTTAATATTCAACTTACTGAAAATGAATTTAAAAGCATAAAAATTTTAAATTTCTATACATCAAAGAGATCATTTATTTTATTGTTTTGAAAAAAAAAAACACATAAATTCATATTAGTGAAAGCCAATATGATATTTGATATTAATAATATTTGATGAAATAGCATGGTTAAATATGTATAAACTTGTAATCCAATAAAAATTTTTAATAAAAACATGTCAAAATCAATAAGCCACTTGTTTTGATGTAGTTTTTGAATTACTTCATATATAATGCAATAAAAACTATTCAAAATTAAAGTGTGTGCCGCCTTAATATAATACAAAGTAGTTCATAAACTAGTTTATTCTAAATTAGTTTTTAAATTAGTTGTTTTTAAAAACAAGTTAGTTTGTTCCTATAGGGTTATTACTACTGTTTCTTTGGATGCATTTACAAAATCGTTTTTCAGAATAAATTTCTGGAATATTTATAGAGTCCCGAAAAACAATGCCACAACAATAATTCTACCTCTTAACACATTTTTAACTAATATTTTTAAAACCGAATCACAATTTGATATTAATACTTCTACTATGCGTAGAACTGAGTTAAAACAAATGTTTGATAAAAATAATTTTTTAATCGTAATTGCGGATATACTTCTGTGTTTTAAAGAAAATGTACGCAATAAAGAAATATGTTGTATCAGTGTTAAGATAATATATCTTTCTTTTAAAAAAAGTGTTATTTTTTGTGAGAAACTATAAACGCAACTTAAAGAAAGCATTTATTAAAATTAAATAAATATTTCTCTGTTTTCGAGAAAAATTTACACAATAAAGAAAACGGTTGAACGTATTATAAAGAAATATTTATTTATTAAAGAGAAGGTGTCTTTTATTAATGAGAAAATATTTCGCTTTTTCATGGAAGCTTTTTGCCTTTTATAGGGAATTTTTGGGATCACATTTAGAGAAAGCATTCTCTGGAGCAAAGTCAATACCATTTTTCACTTAATATGATGCCTTTTTTCTCATATTCCGATAAACTTTTTTCTGAGTGTAGCAAGCTTATTGTGGTATCAAAAGTTGCAATCCTTGGTTTTGTCATAAATTCCTCTTTCTCTTGTGTTGACCACATTGATGGTGTAGTAAAAGAGTTTATTATGTCCTACACCAAGAAAAACACGGAGTAAATAAAGTCATATTCGGGGTCATTTTAACTCTTTTGCCAAAGCTGTAAAAACTATATTTAACTCCGCTTGTGTGTTCACTTTACTTCGAAATTTGGATTTGTTTGAGAAGTCGTACTGACTCCGTTTTGAGTTGTTTTAAGGTTTGCGGACTTGCATTGAGAATTTTGAAATTTTGAGTTTACTCATAAAAAAACTAGATCAACTCATTTAAATGTAGCATGAAGCTTAAAAAATAAACAAACTCATCAAAAAAAGAGTCAAATAAAGAACCCGTAATTTCTTTTGTGTTTAATTATTTTCATTTATTTTTTATTTCAATTGAAAACAAAGCAAATTAAAGACATGGTTAACGCCGAAAGAAGAATCTCTTCTCAATGCTCACAGAGCAGCTAATCCAATTTGGCAATTTTTAATCTCTATAATTTCTTATAAAACAAAACTGATTTTTCACTTTTGAGCTTAAATTGCGCTTAACTCCCAAAATGTGTTTGAAAGGTGTTTCATTTCTTTAATTTTAAGGGGAATTCTTTAAAAAAAGGATTTTTGTATTTAATCTATCTGAAAAGAGGAATAAATATTTGCATTGCTTTTAAAATTGGTTCCTCTAGTTTCGTTCGTAGAATGAGGGGAAAGATATTTTTTAAGATATATTAAAATGTAGTCAGGATAAATCAACAGTGTGAACACTAGGTTTATGAAAGTTGTTTAAGAGATAAGTTAGTTATATTCCTATACTATTGCAAAAGTGGACGCGGCATTTAATTTAATATGCTTAATTTTGATATATATTAATACTTGAATAATTAAAGTTGGTATAAATATAGGTAGAACATTCTCAAGGTGATTTGTGGTAAGTGAGCAGGGTTGCCTTAATGTTTGTTAGTGTATAATGTAGTTTTGTCAATAAAATATGGTACATATGGGACTTTAATATGTTCCAAGAACTCATATATTCATCTAAAAAAAATTTTATGTGTCTTACTTTTATTAAAATAACAGTTGTATACCAAAATTAATAAAATTGTTTAGTTTCTTAAAATTTTCTATGCAAATACACCGTTGGATGCTTCTTATAATTAAAAATAAGAAAGATTTTTGTTAAAAAAAAAACAGAGAGAAAGATAGCATCTTAAAAGATTTACAATAAAAAATTTGCATAAAAAAATTCTTTTTGATTAATATTTACACTGTCATTGGTTGGTGCTTCAATTGGTTATACTGATAAAAATGGTTGGTGATGACTAAAATATGAGATACAAGTCCGTGATTTGATATTTACGAGATAACGTGAAAAAATGCACCAACTAAACACAAAATATAAAAAGAATACTTTTATAGTTCATATTAAAAAATCTATAACACCTAGGGGGATGAAATATATGAGCTGTTCTTATTAATTTTTCCCTTTTAACACTTCTTTTGAACTCTCCTATTCTCCATCTGCCATCCTTCAAGGTTTCCCGATACAAAAACACAAAATGTAACAATGTTTATTATAGTTAATATCAAAAAATCGATGACCGTTAATCGATGACCGGCGGTCTAATGTATGAGCTGATCCTATTGTTTTTTTCTTATTTAACATTCCTTCTAAGCACACCTACACTCTATCTGCCACCCATCTGGGGGTCCCCATACAAAAAACACGAAAAAAATATCATTGCTGATGTACACAATTTTTCGTGACGAGATTAAAAAAATGTACGTGACGAGATACGAAAAATTGTACACTCTATATGAAATAACCGCCTAAGAAGTTTCACTTCAAAAAAGAGCGGCCCTTTTTTATCATTATGCAACATTTAATTTTTACAACACACTTGATTTTCTTGTTAAAATATTTTAGTGCTTTCTCTTCATTCAAAGTAAAACAAACAAACGGAAATATATGCTCGAGCAGACTCTGTTTCGTGCTAAACATAACTCCGTTTCAGCTTTAAAATACAAAAACGATCTTTATAGATGGTTGCAATAAGCTTTAATGGAGTTAAAAGGACAAATGTTCGGAGAAGATGTAGAGTTAATTTGAAACTGCTTTAAATATACTTCAAGCTTTGAAAATGAGTTGTATCAAGCAAAAAAAGTTTTATATTAACATAAAAAATTTTAATGAATGAAATTCAAAAACTCTTTTAACTCACGAAAAAACTTGGGTTAACTCTGCACATTTTTTTCGGTTTACGTAATTTAAATGTAACTGCTGGTGTAACTCCTGTTGATTTAAAACGTAGGTTGGTAATACAATTGATTTTACCTTTAATAACATATTCAGAAACAGTAGTATGCTCGACTCGTCATCCCAATTAAAACTACTAATTGCTTTTAATTATGATGCACGAATAGGTAGGTTTGCGAAAATTTGGCCACCTTTCCACGTTCACAAATGCAATTCTTGGATGTGACTTGACTGCATATCTTAGTGCTCGTAACTGCATGTATATCCATCCATCCATAAGCTCATACATGAAAAAACACCTCTATACTTGTTAAAAAATTTAACGTAATCTTAAGTGCATATTTGCTGTTATGACTATATAGTATAATATAATTTTCAAGCCAATGCTATAAAATCATACTATAAAAGAACCTAGTTCTAATTGTGCCAACATGTTTTCTAAATAAATATTATTATTGTTTTAATAAACAATTTTTTTTAATAACGATCTATTATTTTTGTGTAACTGATGCCGCCCTTAAAATAGTGGCGACCTCGGTGGACGGCTTCACCCTAGCTACGCCTCTGCACTCACCGGATGTTTAACGAAGTGTGTGTTGGGTTGCATTAGACTGGGTTGTTACACTCAAAACAACGCAGGACACCAAAGCAAACATGTTCACCGAGCAGGTTAGTGCATGTGTGTGTGTGTGTGTGGGTGAGTGTATTTGTCTATTCTGTGTTTGCCTCGTGATTCATAGTGCTACAAAGTGAATACAAATACATTTTGGCAGACGCACATATGATCAATCAATACGCGAAACGCTTTAGAGAGCAAACTACATAGTATTTTGGTCTGCGATAGAGGAAAATGTACTTTTGATATAGATATATTAAGCACATTCCAAGTTCAATTCTTCTAATGTAATAAAAACCATACCCATTAAGAGTATATTATCACTCTCGATTCATTTTGTGATATTACAGGCAGACTTGTGAGAAGGTTCCTTCCACTTAAGCAGAAAAATGTAGAACAATTTCATATATTTGTTTCCTCTCTAGTCTGATTATTGCTTTTTAGCACAAAATTTTTCGATAAGTCTTCTGTTTATTATTCCATACAAGTTTAAAATTTTTCTTAAATATCAAAACTTTTTTATTGCATCGCTTTTATTTTCATAGCTCATTAAATTTAAATAAAAACACAATTAAGCAGTTCAAAATTGGAAGCACAAACACAACATAAATCACTCTATATACGTATGTTGTTGCTTGTTTTTAGTTTTATTATTAAATGATTAGAAATTCTCTGAATCTAAATTGCTTGCCTAATGGACTCTAGAATTTATATGGCTGCGCCAAAACAGCTAACGTCTCCGTGATTCAAACATTATCAGCATCATCATCATCATCATTTCTATCATCATCGCTGACGTGAGCCATAAAATCAAGTGGGTGCACCACATTAAATGCTCACGCCTTCCCCTTCCACCGTGTCGGCGGGATACGAGATCCGCTGAAACAAACTAATTGCATATTTTCCACATTTCAATTTGAAGCCATTTGTTTGCTTTTACTTCATTCCATTTGCAGGACGCTCAAGTATGAAACGATTTCTTCACTCAAGCAACGCGTCATCATCACCAGCATCGACAGCTACAGCCGCACAGCAGCAAAATCATCGACCACAACCGCTACCACTAGCCACTTTTACCCAGCGTTGCTCATTGTTTAGAGCTTCATCAGCAACATCATGCAACACATCAGTATTTTTCTACGTCTTCTTCCTCTTCTGGTTCTTCTTTTTCCTTTTCTTGTCCTTCAAAATCTTTGTGTCCATAATCATAAATGAAAATTCTTTCGCATAGTTTTACAATCGTTCTTCTTACTACCACCTCTTCGCAACAGCCACATCTCCGAGTTCTTCGTCCTTCATTGATGTTTTTGTTTCATATTTTTTCTCAGCTGGATCTGAACTCCATTAAATTTAATAAATTTTTTTATTTCATTTTGCAGCAAGTCATGTTTTATTATCTTTGTTATGACGCCACATATTTTGCGGGTATATTTTTAATGTTCTGGTCAGCAATCATGATTTAACAATTCCAGCGTTTACAATTGCTCCCTAGAAAAAAATAAATAAAATACAATAGAAGACAAAAATATTTTTAAAAAATCACAGCCGCGCAGATTACATCATTTATTTTAAGGAAAGATATTATTTATTTGTGCCATTATTTGTGTAGAGTGACCTGGTTATGAATGCGATCTTGTATTTCCTGAACGATTTTTTTTTTGCGAAAGCTGCGTTGTTTTATGGCAGTATTCTAGTGTAGAAAATTTTTCGACAGTTTTTATATTCAAGAATATCTTCAAAAAAGGATATTTCGAAATTCGAATTATTTTAAAAGTTAAAGCCATTTTAGTTCCGTCTGTTAGACTGCCTGAAACTTAACTTAAAACTTTAAAGCGCTTTTCGCAAAACTACCTTTTCAAACACAATTGACATGATATAAAAGTTCTAATGAACCGATTAACTTAAAATTTGTTGTGGGCCTTTTCTATACATCTCTCTATGGCGAACTAAAATTACGTAAAAATTTGGTTTTTTAATTACATTTGTTCAAATAGTCGCCATTTCGTGAAAAATGGCCATGTCGCTATATCCTTAGTCTGGGCTATAGCATCCTTTTTTTCTGAAGACGAGAAGGGTTGAAATCGTGTCAACATGGAGGCACCGTAATTTTTAATTTCAGCCTGTACTTTTTTCAATTTATTTTTTTTTTTTTTTGTATTAATGAAATATTAATAAACACATAATAAAAAAAATGGATACAAAAAATATTAATTGGTTCTTTTTTATCGACCGTAAAAAGAGGCTCGAAATTTGGGCCTCTACACTAGAATACTGCCTTAATATTGTTCGACACAAGATAAATTACCTCAATTTTTTACAAAGACTCAAATTGAACTGCAGCTGTATGAAATGCAAAAAGGTAACCAGATGAAAACTTTTACAAAATATTCAATAAATTTTTTTGCATTTTTTCTTAGCATCATATGAAAACTAAGAACCCAATAATTTTGGAAATGATCTGAGAACTTTTTCCTTCTCTGGTATTGTTAATTTTTTTTTATAACGAAACAACGCTCAGGGGATGCCTCCTATAAATGTGTAAGCATTGTGTTCATTCGGAAGATGAGTAATAGTTAAAAAGGAGGGTGGATAGATGGAGTAGTATCGGTGAAGATTTATTTTAAATTTGTACAGCTCAAAGCTGCAGGGATTCACACTAGCAGGGAGATTATTACACAACTTTACCGTGTGACTAAAAAACAAATAATCTCGACAGTGCGAGATTCTATTGGACATTGAGGCAATGGAAAAGGGTTGGGTTTGAACAGCTGCCCGAGTGGATCTGGGAAGCACACAAGCTGGTGGCGTCAGGCCATGTATTTCCCTTGAACACCTCCCATGGTAATACATATACACAAGGCTTAGGCAGCCAACATTACGTCGATGTCCAAAGAGTTGAGAGAGGACGAAATACTTTAATTTCTTATCAAATATATCGCACGACGTTGAATTCGATCCAAATGCTCCAAGTAAGATCTTGAAGCCCATGCCCAAATGTGCGAATCTTACTCCATTTTCGGCCTAATATGTATTTAAGGTGTAGATCATGCAAAGATCAGCTGAAGTGAAATATTTTATGCACCGTTTTAAAAAACCTAGGCACTTGCCCACTTCTTTCGACACATTGAAAATATAATCATTCCAACTAAGATCAGATTGGATCGATATGCCCAGAACGTCAAGAGTGGCTGATTCCACAAGATCCACAGCATTCATAATAAGAGGAGTCAAGGGGCGATTCAAACGCTTGTGGGTTAACAGGCAGCACTGGGTCTTGCTTGCTTTGAAGTCTATTCAATTAGCAAGACCCCACTTGTAGATCATTAAGGAGTGTGTCATTCATATTTTTCTTTTTTCTCTCAATTTCCATAGAGCTTGGGCATTTTTTGAATGAACATGAATGACAAATTCTGCTGTCGTCCGCAAACGAATGTATTGGGTTATACGTCAACAACAGAGGGTCGTTCATAAAAACCAGAAACAAGGTTGGCGATGGGACTAAACCCTGTGGTACTCTTGCGTTGATCGCGTGCTTCTCCGACGAAATACCGTCAACTACGACCCGAATCGTTCTGTCCTTGAGGAAACACTCGATCCATCGAGCAAAGTTACCACCAAAACCATATGCAACAAGTTTTGACACGAACGTCTTATGTCCTAGTCAGTCAAACGCTTTTGAAATATCCAAAGCAACAACGCTACTCTCGCCGAAAAAGTGAACGCATTTTTTCCATTCTTCGATTAAGAACTTTATAAGATCACCAGTATAGCGAGCCCTACGGAAACCATATTGACGGTCACTGAGCAGTTGGTAGTGCTCCAGATAGTTCACAACGTTGAA
This sequence comes from Dichetophora obliterata, assembly GCA_963920525.1. Classification (NCBI taxonomy): domain Eukaryota; kingdom Metazoa; phylum Arthropoda; class Insecta; order Diptera; family Sciomyzidae; genus Dichetophora; species Dichetophora obliterata. The sequence continues at coordinate 123,663,127 of OY986438.1, read as the reverse complement.
GCTTATTACGCTCTCCATAACTTTGGAAAGCGTAGAGCATATTGCAAATCCAACAAGATAGAAATACTTCTGATGTATTCTTTTCTGTAGCAGATGTTCTGTAGCAGATGTTGAAAAGGTTGAGCAAAGGTCAAGCCAGCGAAGAAGCACACATTTTAAGCACAGTTGGCGGTATGCCGTCAGAACCAGAGGCTTTGTTTACGTAGAGATTTTAAAAGACCCTTTTAACTGCTCTCTTCCAAAAGTGTATCGCCTGTATTGCAGAAGATCTACGCTCAACAAAGGGCAGTGGCTGATTGCTATCCGAGAGAGTGGAATTTTGTGCAAGCAATCTAGCCAATAGATTCGCTTTATCAGCCAAGTTAGTGAAGATTTGGTCATCTTTTAAAAGAGTTGGAGGCGATGACGATGTCTGTTTCTTCACTCTTTTAACAAATGACCAAAAATTTTTGCTCCCTTTGGAGCAGAGAAGAACCTGTTCTCGGATGCGAGCTTAGTGCAGAAACTTTTCGCGTTTTAAAATTACATTACAGCGATTCCTTGCCTCAATGCAAAGACTTTTAGTATAAGTATTCCTATTAGAACGCCAATTCTGAAAGGCTTCCTCTTTCGACCTGACAGCAATCCTGCAAGTCTCATTAAACCATGTGTGATCTTTTGGTTTAATGCTTCTCGTCTTATTGGGAATGAAAGACCGCATTCCCAATAAAATAATTTATTGTACCCTGACAGCCGCGGCACTCACATTTTTATCTGCGAAACATAATTTCCAATTGAAGCTGCGATAAAAATTATTTAACGCAGTCCAATTTGCCCCTCCATAAAACCATGTAGTCCTCTTCGTGGCTTCGGCGTAGAGGTGTAGGGGTTAGAATAAGGAAAAACAGCGGAGATGGTACAATGTTCCGAGTTACCAAGAGGTGCGTTGACACTCACATCATATTTTTCATGATGCTAAATCAGAAAAAGGTAAAGGATATTATGAATATGTATACCACTTTGAGGGAGAAAAGTGGGTTCCTTCACTAGTTGATTGGTTCGATTCAGCAAATAGATCAACATATTGGCCAACAGGTGGCAATGGGCCCGAGTGACGTAACCAAGCCGGGTTGTGGACATTGAAATCGAATGCTATAACGATCTCACTGTCAGGAAATAACCCCAAAATATGCCTAATCCAATCAGAGAGGGAGTCCAGTTTGTTAAAAGTGGGCTACCTCCATAGATTCGGACTTACCAAGTTAATTCTGTAAATAAAACAGAAATGTAGCAAGTGCGAGCGAAGCCTGAACCTAACCCACATTGAGCTAAGCTATGGATCGGTCACGTTCAGACTTCTCTCACACTGGTACACTACATCTGATCATATAAAAAGGACAATGCCCCTAAGCAAAGAAAAAAATGGCAGTAAGCGATACCCAGGTATATTAAAATCCAGTGCATCTGCATCCTTGGCTACCTGGGTCTCGCCTAGTGCCATTATTTACGGCCTATGTAGAGTACAATGTACAAAGACCGAGAAAAATTTCGCTCTCAGTGCACGAATATTGCAAAAATCTACGCGAAATTGGCCCGACTTTTCCGCACCATGCAAATTTCAAACAGATATGGGCATATAGGGTAATTAATTACGACTGGAAGAAGATTGTACAATATGGGCATTAACAAAAATACTGAACCAAGTGTTATGCCTTTGCCTCACCATAATTCAGCCCACTGTGCAAACTCATTTAAACGCATAATTAATTGAAGAGGACAGTGGAGTTGATGGAAACGAAAACAGCAACAATTACTTACACAGCAAGGAGCAAACACGCAGAGAAAAACATAGTTGCAACAACCATATTTTAAGGGGATCATAGTATGATTCGGATTATAATTGTTGCTAACATGTTCTTAAACATATAATGTTTTCTTTGATCATGTTAAAATGATTACAGCAACCATATGTAGAAAAAGAACTTTTTTGTAGGAACCAAAATATTATTGAAACAATCATTATTCTCTTATTGGGTCAAAAATAGAATGATTGCAACAACTATATTATGAATTTATTTTTAGGATTCAGATTATTGAAAAAATAATTTTTTATTTTTTTTTTTTTATTTTCATGAACTCCAAATCTCCATAGCTATTATTTAAGATATCTCCAAAGGTTAGGTTTGCCATTGACTAGGCTGAACAGAAATATTAGTTCAATTGAAAAATCTTTTTCAATTGAAACCGCGGCTTTTTCGCTTAGGAGCCACGCACACTACCAGTAAGCCACAGCCGCTACTACCGCTCGCCTGACTAATGCCATTCATAAACATGGTACATTAAGTGCATTGTCACAAAAATAGCAATATTTGTGATAAACAAAATATGGTCAGAATTGCGAAATATGTTTACGGTAAAAAGAAACATGTTTGCTACAATAAAAGTCGAAAATGTCACTTTTGTGCGTGCTGTTTTTAGTATAATAGCATGTTCTCACGACACCTTGAATTACTTAATTGGGCTCTCATTCGTGATTCGAGGCTCAATTATGTTCCGAATTAAGTAATTCGCCATACAATATTTGACAACCTGAATTACCTCATTCGAAGGTAATTCAGTTTGAATTACCATCCGAAGGACGTAAAAATCGGTTTCATCTCTAATTTTGATCGAAAATTAATCGAAAACTGCACTTCTATAGAAGAAGAAAGAAAAACAAAACAGATAGATGTCAACAGTCAAAGTGAGTATTTTTATTTTAAAATTAATTTTACAATATTGCAATATTTTTAATAAACATTTTACAGCACCCTGCAACCCCTGTTCCTGCAACTCTGCCATCATTTTCACCAGTGTGTGGATGGATCATTCTTCTCCAAATCCAGGTCGGTCGCAACATCATCCACGGCTCCGATGCAGTCGAGTTTGCTAACAAGGAAATTAGTTTGTGATTCACTGAAAAGGAGCTCACCAGCTGGACTCCAGCGGCCGTGAAATGGGTGTACAAAGAAATGCATCATTGCATCAGTGCAGTGCATCTCAGTGCTGCACAGTTGGTAGAATTTGCATTTGTCTTATTTTGTGATAAGCAGAAGGATGTAAAGTTTTCTCTTTTAAATAATCGGCTTTCGGGTGCTGCTTAGGGACTACAATCCTCAGTAAGTCCAACACCGGGTACGCTGTCTACAGTTCTTCTGGATATAAGAATATTTTTTAAAAAGTGGACCGTCAAGTGTGTATAATACGTGAAATGTTATATCTTCAAAAGTAATGCATGTATTTTTATAATAAATTTACACTAAAATTTGAAGTTTTCATGAATTTTATCTCCTAAAGCAAACGAGAGAGAGAATTTTTGTATTCATATTTATGCTAAGGAGGCCCAAATACATTGAATATAAAAAAAAGAAAAAATATTCGTAAAAAGTAAAATTATTCAAATAAAATTAACAAAGAACAGCTGTCAAACCGAATTACGATTGCTTCGTGAGAACGGTGTAAATCGCAATCGTATTTCACAGACCGAATAACTTAATTCAGAGTGTCGTGAGAACATGCTATAAGGCGATTTAAAACAGAACACAATAATTGAACAGTTGACAAACGAAACGGCACATAGCCAGGAATCGATTTCTTTCTTTCGAATTCTTTCGAAATCGAATTGCTTCGATTTTTGGTTATGTTCTGCTTCGTTTGCCAACAAGCAAAGAATAGTTCAGACAAATATTCAAAATTTTAATATGTTTGTCTCTATAAGAATATTCACATTTATCATGATTGACAGAACTACAACATTTTTGTTGCAACTAATTGTTGAGTTGCAACATACTATGGTATGTTGACGATTTCAATGATGTTATGATTTCAACTATAATGTTATTTTTGGTACCATCATTAGTAAATAATGACTTTATTAAGGCAAAAATTTGTGTTTGTAGAAATAATACAATAATTTTAGTAAAAAAATTATTATTGCAGTAATCATGTCTCAACCATGTCTTTTCTCTGCGTGTAGAAAAGCCCCACGCGTGGTCAGCAAAAAAAAAACATCAATGCTTTCCGGCGATGTTGATGCAGCAGCTGGTGGCTCTCTCTAAAACCGATTTTGCTGTTCTCGGTGACTCAGGAAAAATCAAAGATTTACAGCCGTATTCATAAAAAGTTACAAAGCTCTTGTAAGCCCTTTGTAAGACACATGCCTAAAAACGTTATTCATAAACGTTCAATAACGAAAAAAACCTCTTGTAAGAGCTTCACAAATGAGAGAATTTTAAAATAGGAACAAACCTTCTGTAAACCTCCTGCAAAGCTATTTTAAATTTTAATGTTCTCAATTGAGAGCAATCTTCTCATTTTGTGACAAACTAAAATGTCAACAAACAAATAAACAAATGAAAATAATTGTGTTTTGTGATCAGTGTTGCCATATGGGCAGATAAACTTTTTGTTGGCAGTTTTTTGCGAGGGTAGATAGTTTTCCAGTTTTTGCCTAAAAAACATTTTTTTTTTTATTTAACCTAATTTTTCAAGTTTTTACGATTAAAACAATGCTTACTAGTTTAATGAATCAAATACAATAAATAAAATAAATTGTATGTTACTACAAAAATATAAGTAACGCTTGAAGCTGCTACTCATTTTAATACTACTTTTCGCGCCCTTTCAAAAATTTATTTATGAAGTGGTAGCGCAGTTGCTATTATTGTTGCTTTCGTTGTTTCTGTTCTTTTGTCTCGATTTTCATTCGTCAAGTCTTGACGGTCAATATATATATATATGAATATAAATGCTTTGAAAACTACAAAGAAATTGATTTAAATGATTTCAAGTTCTTAAAAAATCATAAAGACGTGTATTTAGAAGTCAAGGTATATACGTCTTTAAGCTCTACGCATAAATTATTCGAATCAGATGAAATGCATTTTTGAGAACATGGCTTAAAATTTTACGTTGAGCTATGCAATTGTTTATTACAAAATTTTGATTTTGGGAATGATTTTTTAAATTGTGTCGAACTTTTATCACCAACGAAAATTTTTCACTATTTTAATTTGTGTATTTTTCTACCTAATGTCATCCATTCAGAAAAATTACAAGAAATTGACAATAAGTTGCATGAGTTGCACCACATTAATTTCAGTGATTTGAATTTACTTAATGAAAATAATATTGAAACTTTTTGGAAAGCAATTTTTGATCAGAAGTTTTTTGACCGAAGTTTTTCCATTACTTACAAAACTAGTTTATGTTGTTTTAACGATACCTGTAGCAACAGCAAATGTAGAACGTATTTTTTCACAAATAAATATTAACAAAACTCCAATCAGAAATAAATTAGCAATTCCCACCTTGTGTGGGATTTTTTGAAGTAAAATTTTTTTAAGGAAAAGCGATTGGAACTGCACAAATTAAAACAGTCATCAGAAATTATAAAAAAGTTTGATCAGAATATGTTTAAAAAATAATTTAATTTTTCAGATTTCATCATTTGTGACTGTTTGATTTTTCTTAAACAGCCTTTTCATTGCAAAATTTCACAAAAGGTTTGATACAAAATGTATTTCTGATTTTGGGTTTATTACTACAGATTTGAGAAAAAATTATTTCTGTATTTGCTGGTGCTTAAGGAATCGATAAAACAGCATAAACAACTTTCCTTTGTAATGAACAGACTTGGAACTATCTCCACATTTCTTCAATTAATCTATAAAATTAATTGGATTTATTAATGAGTAAAACTATTTTATATGGGATGTAATTTACTATGATCTCAAAAATTGGAAATGACATTTACATTCATATAAATATCAAATGTATATTTTTTTAAACAAATTTTTAAGTTTTTCAATAAATTGATAATTTAAATGTTTTTAGTTAATGAGTGAAATTGTTTTTGTTTTGTTTAATTATTTATTTAATATAAATACTTTCTTTCAAATACAAGAATAAAAATTTTAAAGCACTCCTTTTAAATATATATGTTTAGATATTTTTTTAGTTCCAGTTTTTTCACAAAAAATTAAGATTTTTTTTTTCTGAAAATTAAAATTTAAAAAAATATGGCCACACTGTTTTTGATTTAAATGTAAACAAAATTTTTAACAAATGCCTGTCAATATATCAAATTCTCAAACCAATTTTTTGCTTTTTTTAAATTTTTAAGCAATTGTCATTGTATTTATCAAAGTCACAAACGAAAACTACAACTGTTCCTATTTTAAAGCATCAGTATTCTCACTTCAACTACAAGACTCTTACAACTCGTTTATGAATACAACGCTTTTAAAGAGTATTTTAACTTTAAAAAGCATTTTAACTAAAAAACGTTTGAAAGCTATTTTAAAATATTTTTATGAATACGGCTGTTAGTTTGTAATTCAATTGAAATTTTCTTAGAACATTTTTGGAAAGTATTTTGCGATAAATCCTAGTTTTTTAGCACAACTTAGGTGCATGTATCACTATTACGCAATAAGATTACACTATATGTAAATTTTCAACTTTTAAAATGACACAAAAAAGCCGAGACAAAAAAGCCTTCATTTTCGGTCGTAAAATTTAGTGGCATACTCAGTTTTTCCACATCAGATCAAAATCTCGAGATATTCAGATTTTTGATATTTGACCTTTAATTAAAAAAATTTGTATAGACTTTCAACAATAACTTTGTATTGTCTTTTCAAAAATACCCCCAAATGTAAAAATCGAGTTATCCCTACAGTACTACAGTGAAGTAGATAAAGCTTATTGGATACTAAACTTAAATTTAGATAATAATGGTGAAAAAACTACTAAAAATACACATGTTCACCATTTTTTTAATTTTCAACTTTTTATTGATATTGTAGGTTCAAGCTGCAGAATATATAATGTTATTTATAAAACTTTGTGTTTTTTTTTTAAATCAGATGATATGAAGCAGTTTGCGATGGAGACCATTTGTGTACCTTTCTTTCAACGTGAAGTTTGACGGCGTATTGGCACTTCACATTACACTTTTATGCAGCAAAAAAATACTTTCCTACACTTTAAGAATCAATAAAGAACTACCAAGAAACTCAAGGTATTCATTAACTTCCTTCTATGAAAAACAAAAATCTAGAACATCACCGTGTTCTTGGACATCTAGATGAGAACCTGTCATTTGAAATTTCGTAAAACCAAATAAAAAGTCAGTCTACCTCTTACACAAAGCGACTATATAAATAAAGTAAAATCACTTAAAATCCAAAAAATTTAATTTAATATCTTAAACTTTCGCACATAAGCTTTGATTTCAAATGCTGACTCTTAGTTTGAAATTTAGTAAAATTTAATGCATACTCTGCATTCCAATACTCATGTAAAGTGACGTCATTCATATATTAAAAAATTTATAAATCCCATATAAAAAATATAATGGCTTGATATTTACGACATAAGAGTAAGTCCTTTAAAGCTATGTAATTTGAGTTTGAAATGTATCAAAATAAAATAAAAGTCACATCTTCCCCTCTAACAAATTGATGTCATTATAATAATAAAAAATTTATAACTTCGAATTCGAGAATAATAAAACATCGCTGTGGCGTATTTTAACTCCGGCCCAGTCAAAGGTGACCCAATTTACTAGTCCGAGTCGATTTACTCGTCTTTTACCCGCATAATACCACCTTTTTAGCACATTGCAATATTTTTTGCTTCTGTTTCAGTAATCACTTCAGTTTCTGTACTAGTTTTAGAGATATAATGTTTATTCTAATCTAAAGGAACATAAACATACCTGGGTGTCTGCAGAAGGTGGAAGGGGAAGGGGGCAGGGGGTGCTTGCAGTAAACATTTTTTATATACATATCTTCACATTAAATCAAAAAAGCCGTAAGTTTAAATGAAAAATTTTTAAGAAAAAATTAAAAACTTTCTTAATTGTATGTTGCGCTTAAACTTAGATCTTTGAGAACTTTGTTAATAAAAACGTCGGTTTTAGTTGCAGAAGTTTAAAATTTTGCGAAACATGTATTTTGATATGATGCATCATAATCAATCATAAAGTCGATTTTGAATTTTTTGTAACTTATGGCTTTTTTGATTTCGTATGACGATATGTTCATTACGTTTTCAATATATTTTGAAAAGAATACCAAAAAATTCTTTTTTTCGATATTCATTCATTTTTACTATTCATTTTTAAATAGTATGTTGTACCCGTTGCTGTAGGCCTTGTTCATATTACGCATTTTAGTCGCGATTGCTCTCACGTTTTTTTTTTTGCAAACGCTGCTGAAAAATACTGAATTTTGTTTGTATTTAAATACATTTATTTATTTGATATTCAGTATTTCTCAGCCACGTTTGCGAAAAAAAAATTGAAAGCGGTGTTGCAATCGCGACAAAAAAAAATAATATGAACACGGCCTAATACGTTACGATACCATTTCATTTATTTTAGTTTCACAAAAACTTTTCAATACGTTTTCTTAAATTGAAAAATTTTTCTACGAATTTAAATCGTAATATTCAGACACGAATAGAATTCGTAGAATGGACGTAGTTTGGTGCACATTTCGAATATTTTATTCAAATTCGTACAAAAAAAATTTATATTGTACTTTAACTTTACGAATGATCGTAATACCTAGTCACGAAAAAAACCTTCTGTTCAGTTAGGATTTGAACCGCGGTTCTTTACCGTATGGGGCACGTACTCTTCTAGTAGTCCACTGCCACCTTGCAATCACACATATCCTTATATTCGGTAATTGTTCGACAAACCAGTCTGAACGATTTCAGTTGTAAATTTTTCAAACTTAACTAAAACTTCGTACCTTTTACGAATAATGCGTACGGTCAACCTGCGAATGAATTTTTTAGTAAATACTGCGAATGTAATGAATGTAATGTAATGAATTTATTCCTACAAAAAATTGACGAATGTTTAGGAATGATATCCGTTATTAGTCGAAGATCATTCCTCGTAGCAACAGATAGCAAGGTTCATTTAATTCAATAACGGGTAAAACTTTGACGATATGCAAATTAATGTTTGATTTTAAAAAAAATAATAATGTTTTCCCAAAAGTCAGCTCGATTTTTTATAACAAGTATGATTTATTTAGAATTTTTTTAATTTTCTTAAAATTAATAAAATGACAAACAATTCTGCAGCATATAAATTTCAGAAAGTTGCAGCGATCTAGGCGAGAGAAAAGCTTCTAATTCAAAAGCGAAAGAAAAAATAAGAAAATTTAATAAAGTAGGCCAATTTTGGATCAAGGACTAATTTTTGAAAAATCTTGTATCATATTAAGCAAACGATTTCACATTAAAATTTATTAAAGTCAAAAGTTTTTTATGTAATAAACGTAAATAAGAAACTCAATTTGAAACAACCATTTTTTACTTCTTAAAATTCGCGTTATTTAGCGGCGCCTACCAAGTTTGAGAGTTTTCTTTACTTTTTTTCGCTTCACGTGCTAACATTACATCCAGGATTTAGAATCAAGCCTTGCAGGGAGATTTTGGAATATGTTAAGAAAATGTATGAAACCCAAAAAAATCTGATATACTTGTACCGCTTTTTTTATTTATTCATACGTTTTGAATTTTTTAAATCGTTTAGATTATATGTATGTTTCCGTACTCTATTGTACGAACTTGCAAGCTACTTGAACTGATTCATGACGGAAAAAGAAATAAGTAGATTGATGTCAATGCGGTGTGAGATCCAGTGACAAACCAGCAGCGGATTTGCCAGTGGCTTCCATAGAACTAATACAGAATAAATTACCAGGTAAGGAAGCATTACTTTTTTCAAAAAGGAATGCGTCTGCATATAGCAGAAGTAATTAACTCATACCTCATTACCTGTAATGTAGCATACAAGGAAAAGTAATGCAGTGATTTTTATAACTTAATACAAGTAGTATGTTACTCCATAACTTCTAGGTAATGCTGAAGGGAGGCGATCACTTACCTCCTGTCTCATTCAATGTTAAATGTAAGGCCTTTTATGCATAGTAAAGTAATATAGTCAGAAGTAGTGGTCATTACAAGGTAATTGATGCTTCATATATTCGGAATATATTCCATCCACTACTGGGAAATATCTCCCTTAGCATGCGGAGAACATTTCAAGAATAGCGACAACTCAAATTTTTAATTATTGTGAATGATATGGCTTTTGACCTCCTAAATCCAAATCTGAAAAAAAATCCAAATTTTAGTCCACTAGAAATTGGTTTAAGACTTAAAGGCTTCTAAAGTTAAACAGTGGCCTAAAAATTCAGTTTTTTCAGTTTTTCAACAAAAAATATTGTGTAATATTAAAAAATTTTTGTATTCTAATTTTAAAAGTTGAAATCTTGGGGTTCGATTAATGATATTTTATTTAAGGATATAGGCCTCACATTATTTAATTTATTAAACTATTAAAAATATTTGCTTTAGCAATAAATTACTGATATGTATTACATGACAAAAAATTAAATAAAATTTTTTGAATATTTCGAACATGATACGAGAAAGATTTTTCCACCATCCTTAAAATTATATTAGATTTTCTAATGTGTACAAGCGTGTGTCTACCGTTGTAGTGTGCATATCATATTCACAAAATTAGTAGCAATAATCGTAGTAAATAGCATTATATAGGTTACATTTTCTTTGTGTTCATTCTAGATTCAATTATGCCTTTGCCCCGCCCCCCCCTAGAACAATCCTGTGGACGCCCTTGAAAATTGATTGCGACATATATGATGGGGCATGACATTATTATGATGAGGAGTATTATGCCAATATTCCTATTTTTTATTGTGTTACTTAAACAATTCCTTGCAATATTCTCATAAAATATGTTTTTATATTAATTGGACATGTAAAAAATGGAAACTTTCAGTATAAAAATGGTGTCTGTTTTAGATTCTATAAAAATACTACATGTTTTCGGCCATTTCTTTAAAAGTTGCCTATGCTTCAAACGCAAAAAATTTTTATAAGTTAATTGCAGAGTAAAAAAGTATATAGGTAAAAAAATAAAATTTTTATAATAAACATTGAGAAAATTTCTTTAGAAAACAGGACGCAAGGTTACCTTTTGTTAAAAATAAATTGTAAGCTTTCAGTTTGAAGGCCAATATCTTAAAAATTACAATATATTTAGTGGCTAAGCTTGTTAGAATTAGTTTTCCAACAAGGCTGTGTATTGAATAGAAATGATTTGGTAACAATTTTTCTTCACCAGATGACCTAAAATAAAAACTTAATTTAAAGCTTTAAATACACTTTCTTGAGGGTTATTCTAGGACATCAAGTACATGTTTATAAAAGCTTTACTAAACTAAAGTCCCTTAAAAACAACTTTGGTTAAATCTTTGTTATATCATGCATAATCCGCTTGTATTCCTCCACAACTACATAAATGAGACACATTTACCATTTTTTTTTTTTCTATTTTTTTTTAGTATTTCTAGTTTCTCAATTTATTTGGGTTCAAATAACACAACATAGAACTTAATTACTTAAAAGCATTGAAACTTGGAACAAATGTTGCACACGTATCCAAACTAATATACACATGGGTATGAGTGTGTGTACGTCAGGTTAATATATACACTTACAGATACGTATACATACCGAATGCCAGCACTCAAAGGCCACTTAACAATAAAAGCTGGAAGCATTTAATGCAGACCAACCTCAACCAACCAAGTGTTGATGGCTATTTTATGGCAACGAAGATGTGCCACATGTACCAAATGCTTAAACACACACACACACACACGTTGCCACTCAAATACTTACCCATGCAACTGTGAACATACCGTACAAATTGCAGTTACTTACATAAAGTACGATGATGCATCTAATACAAGCTTAAATAAGCTCAAACGACGTTTGTCGCAACTTTTCTCATTGACTAATGACGCCATGGAACTAGCAGCCACTGCAATACCAGAAATGCTGATCTTCCTGGTTGAACTGGTTGCTTGGTGGCTACAAGCCAGTGGCTACACATCAGTTTAAGAGGGGGAAAATTCCAAATTAATTATTACCAACACCAAAATTAATCAACTCTACCAAAGGTTGATCATTAATCATCTACCAGCCACCACCAACCAATTCATTGGCATTGCGGTGGGCGGCGGCGGCGGCGGCAGTAAGCAATAGCAGCGGGGATTTGTGGATGCGATTTGGTGCAAAATTTTAGAGCTTCATGTTAGAGGAGTATCATTATATTTTGAGAATTCAGTGTAATTTTTGTTGTTGTTGAAAATGAGTCACACGAGTGCATGAGTGATTGAAAAATATGATACTCATGGGGCAAATTATATTCAATTGTCGCAAGTGTTGTTCTGCTGCAGTGAAAGGTTCATTTTGGTTCCAGCAGCAATGAGCCGTAAGTAAGCCGAAAACCATTTTTGCTAACGTGTTTTATTCTTTTCGTTTAGGAAATTAATTCGTTACATTTAATTTGGTAAAAGATATTTGGTAAAAGATCTTTCTCAGCAATTCTTTAAGTGACATTATAGAAGTGATGCCAAAGAAAGCATTTTATCATTATGCAATAAAAGAAATGATAGAATTTTTTATAAAATGATTTTAGCCTTGAAATTGTTTATATGTAAAAGATGATGCCATGTGCTAGATGTATGCCATATAAAAAAATAAGTTAATTTTTATAAGATTGTGCTTATATCATTTATATAATTGTAAAGATTTTATTTTATTTTATAATTGTAAAAATCAATTTTTTTAGGCTGAATACATTACTCAAGGCATTGCCAACAACCACTGAAGAGATTTTGGCTATTTCTTATTTATTTTTTACCTGCTTGTAAAATTTTCCATGTTCAATTACATTTCTTCATACAAAAATACATTTTTTCAAATCTTTAGAGTCGATTATTTAAAAATAGTTTTTGTGTGGCTTATCATGTTTTTGCAATAAACCCTTCAATTGCTTAGACTTTGGCAAACAAAACGTAAACATTATATTCACACAGTAAAAAATGAATGATTTAGAGTGTTACATTCGCCAACTAATGTTTTGTCTAATTAAATCTACGTAAAAACATAGAGGGAAAATGAATGCAACCAATTATTTCTTAAATACAATATAGCTACGAGGACTCCAAAGCTTTTTACAATTCTAAAAAATCTAAAAAATTAAGAATTCATGGCGAAAATTTTATTATTATGCCCCCACGTTTAAAAACGTAATAGGGGTATATTAACTAAGTCACTCCGTTTGTAACGCTGATAACGAGGCGTGGCCGGTATAAAAAAGTGTATATATTCCTGATCAGCATCACCTCCTGAGTCGATTTAGCCATGTTTATCTGTTCATCTTTCCGTCTTTGGTTACGATAACAGCCTTAATTTTTTAGCTATCATAACGAAATTCAACATATAAGCTTTTTACTCAAAAATAGAGGTCAAGTCTTAAAATGAGCCAAATTGGATGAAAACCACCCTACCTCCCATACAAAGTGACTTAACCAAAACGGTAAAATCTCTTTAAAATCCACAAAAATTAATATTCTTCAAATTTTGTACAGCGTCTTCAATATTTATTACGAACTTTGAGTATAAAACTTGTAAAAATGGGATGAAAACCACGCCTGCCTCCCTTACAAAGTGAATTTTCCAAAACGGTAAACCTTTTCAATTCCGCAAAAAGTAATCTAATGACTTAAAATTTTGCATATAAGCTTTAACCTTTAATATGCATTTTTAGTATAAAATTTGTAAAAGTCGGATAAAAATCACGTCTACCTCCCATACAAAGTGAGTTCACCAAAATGGTAAAATCTCTTTCAATTCCACAAAAATTAATCTAATGACTTCAAATTTTGCACAAAACCTTTAACAATTAATATAAACTTTAGGTATGAAATTTGGAAAAATCGTCGTCCGTGGGGTATTCTAACTTCGGCCCAGTCATTTAATAACCCTTACTAGTTTAATGCTCTTTTTTTATAGAAGAAAAATTTTTTAAATGCTAAGTTTTTCAAATTTGCAAACCGTTTTTATGAAATTGTTACGGTTTTTAAGATATTGGGCACCAAAGTTAACAAAAATTCAGAAAGTTTTAGCTGTAAAAGTAAATTTTTTCTTATTTTCGGGTGCCATTTTGATATACTTCTTACTTTTTTTAACATTAATATATTTAGGGTATTCACTTCACTGCTGAAATTTCCGAAATGCTGAATTTTACAAAAACTTCAGTGCAATTGTTGTTATTTTGGTTTTCCGAAGATTGCTTAAATTAAATCACCTATTGAGTTGATGAAAAATAATCGTCGGAAATTCGCGAAGAAAAGATGTGTTCAGCAAGCATAAGCAAATCTGGGGCCAAATTATAGCATCCGTGATCGAGCTAAATTGTAAAAGATTGGCAGGCACTTGTCTCGTCGTGCCTCGTAATTTTGCTCGATCGCGGATGCTGTAATTCGGCCCCTGTTTAAAAAGTGTGAGTCGTTGTGAATATGATCATTTTGATAAGAAGAAGAGCATTCTGTCAAATCCCTCCTAAAAGCTAAAGCAATGTATGCTAGCAAGAACAAAATTATCATTAGAAGTATTCACGATTCACTGCACGTGCCTGTGCAGTTGAGGACTTGTGTACTTTACAAAAACAAAATGTACGTATGTCCAAAATCTCCCAACTGCTTTTCTACTGTTGCCTTAGGCTGCCCGCAGAGTAAGCGCCGAAGCAGACAGGCAGGCAGACAGGCACAAGAAAACTATGTGAACAAGAGAGAAAAAGTTATTTCTATCTTGCTTCTTCGCAGGGCCTGCCTGCCTGCCTGCCTGCTTCAGCGTTTATCATGCGGGCAGCCTTAAGCTTGAGATATTGAGGACTTGAGCAGTTGTGCATATGTGTGCATTGAAAAATGTTGTCAGCTTTGAAATAGTGATGGTGGTGTGTTCATGAAAACCTAACTGCACAACTGCACAAGTCCTCAACAATGTTTATGGTGTCATCTGATCCATTTATTAGTGCTTTTTCAAAAAAAGATACAAAATATGAATTTCAATGCAGCTTTTGTCTGAAATAGAACATCTACTTGAAAAATAAATAATTTAATAAAGAATATATGATCTATAAAATCGATTTTTTACCCTAGATTTTTTTTACTCAATGCATTATCAACAACCACTGAAGAGATTTTGGCTGTTTCCTATAAAATTTCGAACCTATTTGTAAAAGTTTCCGTGTTCAATTCCATTTCTACACACAAAACTTATTTTTCTCAAAACTTTACAGTCGATTATTTCAAAATATTTTTTGTGGCTTATCATGTTCTTGTAATAAGTCCTTCATATATATAAAACAAAAGTGCTGAATCAAAAAAAAAAAGAATTTGTAATATGAACAGACAAAAAATTACTTTCTTTAGGTAAAATGTGTATGAATGCATATAGATGTGTATATGTATATATACTTTTGAATGTATTTGTATTTATATTTACATGTACAAATACATATTCACATAGTTATATGGGTGTTTTTTTAGAGGTTTGTTTTTTGAATAGAGATAAAACTGGCATTTTGTGGTCAAATCTGGCAACTCTAATGTCATTTATGTTCAGTTTGGTTTGCCATTTCATCATGAATAGGTTGACAAAAGAACAACGCTTGCAAATCGTGCAAATTTACTTCGAAAATAATGGTTCAGTTCGCGAAGTTTACCGCAAGCTCCGTCCATTTTATGGTCGACATAATCGTCCATCAGAGCAATTAATTCGGTTAACCATGGGTTGTTTTCGCACTACGTTTGCTCTATGTGATAATATGCATCCGTAGAGACGTCGAACAGTGCGCACCAAAGAAACAATTGCCGTTGTAGACCAAAATGTTGAAGAGGATCCGAATGAATCTATTCGCCACCGTGCACAGCATTTGGAGCTTTGTCCATCAACTTTATGGAAGATTTTGCGCAAAGATCTTGGCTTGCGACCTTACAAGATCCAGCTTGTGCAAGAATTAAAGCCGCGAGACCATGCAATGCGTCGTGATTTTGGTGTATGGGCCGAAAATGAGATTGATCTCGATTCTGATTTTCATCGCAAAATTTTGTTCAGTGATCAGGCTCATTTTTGGTTGAATGGCTACGTCAACAAGCAAAATTGCCGCATTTGGAGTGAAGAGAATCCACATGAGACCCTTGAGACGCCATTACATCCACAAAAACTGACTGTTTGGTGTGCTCTATGGGCTGGTGGAGTCATTGGGCCATACTTCTTCCGAAATAATGCTGGAGAGTCAGTTACCGTTAATGGAGACCGGTATAGAGCCATGATAACCGACTATTTTGTTCCCGAATTGGATAACATGAATGTGGATGAGTTGTGGTTCCAACAAGACGGCGCTACATGCCACACAGCGCACGTCACAATCGATTTATTGACGGAAACATTCGATGAGCGCATAATTTCGCGGAATGGACCTGTCAATTGGCCACCAAGATCGTGTGATTTGACACCATTGGATTATTTTCTTTGGGGATATGTGAAGTCGCTCGTCTACGCCAACAAACCAGAAACGTTAGGGGACTTGGAAGCCAACATTCGTGGCGTTATTGCCGACATACGGCCTCATATGCTCGAAAAAGTGGTTGAAAATTGGACCTGTAGAATTGGCTTTATTCGAGCCAGCCGTGGCGGCCACATGCCCGAAATCATATTTAAACATTAATGGCATAAAATTATCCTTCCAATAAAGCCAAATTGATGGACATTAAAACGATTTTCTTGTGTTTTATTTCAATTCGAAGTTCTATACCTCTAATAAAAACACCCTTTACATATTTAAACATAATATGTTCATATTCATATTACACATTCCTTCAGAAAAACAAACATTGATTTTAATTAAACTATTTTATATATTATGAGAGCTCAATTCAAGTAACTGTATGCAAAAAACCAAATAAAAAATATGTAGCCGTTTAAAAGTTATAGATTTTCAAGCATAAAAAGTGCCCAAAAAGAACACTGTGCAACGATGGGAGTAGGTATACTGCTTCCCAGTGGTAAATGGAGACATGACGTAACCAATTATTTCTTAAATACGAAATCTTTTTACAATTCTCCAATACAATTTTTCCGACATGGCCGCTAAAACACTGATGACATACATCTACCTTACACAGTAATCGAAGATCGGAGTAGGTATGCACAAGATAGGAGAGAGCAAAAAAATGACGCACTAAAATATATTGAAAGAAAATCCTCTCTACGCCAAAATACAATGAAAACAAAAAATTACACACCGGAAAGAAACAAATTAAATCAGATGACGCATCAAATAATGTTCACAATAGATTTTTCAAATTAATGAAAGAGTTTATTACCTCTTTTGTACCATTTCAGAACTAATGTTTTATAACACTTTGTTATTGTATATATATTTATAAATATATACATATATATTACATAAACCTACAGATAACACAAACACACTTCACTGAATAACTTCCCGTTAGAAAACACGAAGTTGCTACACAGACGAATAAAGTCTAACTGTTGTTTGAACAATGAAAAGAAAACAATGAATCCAACAAAACAAACAAGAATTTGTCACTCCCCACTTATAGTTCTGCATTACAATGTCATTGCCAAAAAATTTTTACAATCGGGTATTTTACAAGCACTGTTATCAGTATATTTTTTATAGTTTAGTCTTTTTTGTATAAGAGCAACTTTATAGTCATGGATACACTGACTTTATAGTGTATCTTCGTTTGTACTATTTTTGTTCTTAATTTTTATATAGACCTTCCAACTAGAGCCCCCCATTACCCGGTTTTACAATCGACCGGTCTACCCGGTCTAGACCGGTTCTAAACCGGTCGACCGGTCTTTACGGTCTACCCGGTCTACCCGGTCTAAACCGGTCTTTACGGTCGACCGGACGACCGGTCTACCGGTCAGACCAGTTTTTAGTACTTTATACAAAAGAGTATGTTTTTTGGTACTTTTTGGCAAAATATGCTAAAGACTAGAAATAAATATAAAAAAAATCCATGTTTTTGGAAAAGTACTGAAATTTTAAAAGATATAAACAGCCTTTTAGCACAAGCATCAAAGGTTGTAGGGCATTTTAAAAAATCGTCTCAGGCCACGGAGGCCTGATTATTAGCAATATTTTTTAAATAAAAATAACAAAAACCAAATACGTTCACTTTCAATTACAACTTTTATTTTAACTGAATTTAATTTTTTTTTAATAAATAAAACATATTTTGAAATGTTAATATATATAATAAAAAATAATATATATAATAAAATATATAATAAAAAAGTGTTTTTCATTAATAATTGGTTTCAGTATACAAAAACTTTTTTCCGTCTCTATTTAATATATTACTTTTTTCAAAAACTTGGATTTTTTGTATTTATTTTTATTTTTTATTTTTGCGTATTTGCAAAAAAAATACCAAAAACAACCCTTTTAAAAAAACCGTTTAAAAACCCTTTTTAAAGACCGGTTAACCGGTCGACCGGTTATGACCGTAGGCTCTACTTCCAACATATTAACCGCAAATATTGTACCCGCCGTCTTTGCATGTTATTTTATAGAACATGTTTGATTTTACCATGTCTGCAATGTTTGGTTGTGTGTTGCTATAGCCAGATGTTTCTTAGTGTCGGCCTTTGTAGTCTAGTGAAGAAAGCAGCGCTAGACTAGCAACTCAGAGGTCCCCTATTTGAATCCGAGTTCGCACATGGTTCTTTTCGCTTTCTTTGTTCTTTACAACATTGAAGAATTATTGAAACAAAAAATCCACAGCTAAATTGTGGAAAATGTGGAATCAAAGGACAGGAACAACTGAAGGCTGGAAGTGCTTGCCGAGATTAAGGCATAACACTAGCCTCGGTTATAAGCAGTCCAAATTGTCTTTCACGTTTGTTCCGCCGAATCGATAATTCGCGTATGGTTCCAATCAATTCTTCTTCTAATAATCTATCCGTTACCTTTCAGGTCCAAGACAAAATATTATTTGTATAAAGCGCAAGCCTTAGTCCTTGACCTTAAAAAAAAATGTGTTAAATTCTAGTGCAAGTTGAAAATTGCTTTTGTGGATAATATTTTTATTTTTCCGTAAAGCCTTCCAACTTTCAAGATATCTTTGTAAAGTTTCGAATATGCGTGAAAAACAGCATTATATTTAACCCAATTGCAAAAATTCTAAATTTTTTGATGCAGATTGGGAGAACTTCTCAGGCTTTTAATTTTTAACAATTTATTTTTACAACCATTGCAAATATTTTTACGAAAAACACGATTTTTTAGGTTTTTCACAATGGCTTACCTGACTGACGGTTGTCTTAAGAGTCAAAATATTTTGGGAATCGTCATAAAATATAACCAGGTTAATTTGAGGGGCTCCGACTATGATGAAGTTCTGACAGCTATAGCTCGGCTTAAAAATAACAAAGCCGCGGGAGCTGATGGCTTACCTGCTGAGCTGTTGAAGAACGGAGGCGAAGCTCTACTTAAATGCATTCACGAGCTTCTATGCAGAATATGGTAGGAAGAATGCATTCCGAACGATTGGAATCTCAATGTGCTCTGCCCAATCCACAAGAAAGGCGATCCCACTATCTGTGCCAATTACCAAGGGATAAGCCTTCTTAATATCGCATATAAGGTCCTGTCGAGCGTTTTATGTGAAAGATTGAAGCCCATTGTAAACGAACTGATCGGACCCTATCAGTGTGGCTTCGGTCCTGTAAAGTCCACCATCGACCAGATTTTCACGCTACGACAAATCTTGGAGAAGACTCAAGAAAAACAAGTCGACACCCACCATCTTTTTTTCGACTACAAAGCCGCCTTCGACAGTCCAATAAGGAAGCACCTGTACTCCACCATGTCTGAATTTGGTATTCCTGCAAAACTAATACGACTTTGCAGGATGACACTGAGCAACACCAGCAGCGCAGTTAAAATCGGGAAGGACCTCTCCTCACCATTTATTACCAAACGAGGTTTCAGACAAAGTGATTCCTTATCGTGCGACTTTTTCAACCTAATGATGGAAAAGATCATCCGAGCTGCTGATCTGAGACGTAGATCTGAGAATAATCTACAAGAGTGTTATGCTGCTTGCGTATGCTGATGACATCGATATCATTGGCCACAATACGCGCGAAGTCAGTGCAGCATTTTCCAGATTAGAAAGAGAGTCAAGTCGAATGGGTCTGGCAGTGAATGCAGATAAGACGAAATACTTAGTGTCAACAAACAAACAGTCCCAGCGTCTTGGAACCCACGTTACCGTTGACAATACCTCATTCGAGGTTGTGAAGAACTTCGTTTATCTGGGATCCAGCATAAACTCAACCAACGACATCAGCATTGAGATCAAACGAAGAATAACTCTTGCAAACAGGTGTTACTTTGGGCTCAGTAGGCAATTGAGAAGCAGAGCCCTCTCTCGACGAACGAAAATCACGTTCTATAAATCGCTCATCATGCCCGTCCTACTTTATGCATCACAAATCTGGACGCTGAGCAGTTCAGCTGAAAAGACTTTAGGAGCATTCAAGAGAAAGATTCTTCGTAAGATCTACGGACCAATCTGCGTCAATGGCGAGTACTGAATACGGTGGAATGATGAACTGTATGAACTGTACGCTGACATCGGCATAGTCAAGCGCATTAAAATCGAGCGGCTTCGCTGGCTTGGTCATGTTCAGCGCATGAAAGACGATGCTCCAGTGAAGAAAACATTCGATTTGGTACCCAGAGGCGGTCAACGCAGAAGAGGACGACCGCATCTTTGTTGGAAAGACCAAGTAGAGGACAACCTGACGAAGCTTGGAACTTCCAACTGGCGCCAGCGAGCGAAAGACAGAAATGGCTGACGCAAATTCTTAGATGAGGCCAAGACCGACATACGGTTGTAGCGCCAACTAAGTAAGTAAGTAGTAATTTAAGGGGCTACAAATGGAACTTTTTTCAAGGCACCTTAATGATTACCCATAAATTCTCTAACTCAGAGAATATTTTTCGCAATGGCATTTTTTGTATTATAGACAGATTTTTAAATTGCATTTTTGTTTTTTGTTCTTTTCGAGTTCGAGTCTTTTGGTCCTTTTATGAAAATATAACAACGTTCCTCTCTAAAACACATTTTTGGTCAAATGTGGCCCATTTTACGTATCTCTGAATTTTTCGGATTCCCAAATGCAGAAGACTGGTACAATCGTCTTAATATTGTACGAACGGGTCTAGGTTAGGTTAGTTTAAAGTGGCTGCCTCAATTGAGGCCAATTAGGCCTATTGTGGTACAACAAGGTAGATTTTCTTTCTCTATTTTAGCCAATTTGAGCTGTTTACAAAGCTAAGAATTTGGGTCACCGACAATTCCGGGAGTTTTTCAAGGTCCTTGAAAAACCAGTTGTTCAAGTGAAGACATGAGCCAGCGCTGGGCAAGTGCAAAGGAAATGTACTGTATATTCTTCCTCTTCTTCATCTCTTGATTGAGTCTAATTAATTTAATTTAATTTTAATTTAATATACCTACCTAAAGACACAATTTAAAAAGAGGATCACAAAATCAAAGCCCATTCATTCAGTTCTATGGCAGCTTGTTTTTCAATGAAAAACATCAATTTTATGAAAAACTTTTTTCAAAGTGCTATGAAATAACAATTGAAATTGGCATTTTATGAAGGCTTTTGAGGAAAGTAAAAGAATCTCTCTTCGGAACATTGCATCACGAATCAAGAACGTCTCAGCAGGAAAGAAGTAACATCTTCAAGTTTTACAAGGTCTAGTGTGAGAATCTTGAATTATATAGACCCCAATAAAATAAATTTTTTACATATTATATAAATTTTTTGGTTTTTGTCTTGAAATTCAGAGGAAGTGAAAAGAAAATTCTACAGTTCTTCAAACAATAACAAAAACTCTGCTGTTCTTTAAAAAGGCATAAAAAGAACTGCGAAAAATGTAAATTTTATACAAACAAAATGGCTACCTAAGATAACAAAAAATAATAATAAAATGAACCACTTAGCAAGCGGTATCAACACATAATTGTATGCCTTCAAGAGGATTCTAACATTAAATTATTATTATTTATTAATATAAGAAAACTTTTTAAAAATAAAACATATAAAACAATGTATAGTAATGTAACACACACAAACGCACATACGGAAACACTCCAGTGTGTACGTTCGCAATACAATTATTTTGAAGACCCTTGTAAGAAGTACGAAAACACTTTGTTTATTAAATTCATGTCTGTAAGAAATGCGTTCCTACATCGATTGGCAGCAGTGTTAAAGCTTTAGGTAAAGGGGTCGATGTTGGCAACTTAAGGTTTGATGGCAAGAAAAAAGGTGAAAGACTTGCTATTCCGCAGGGAATTGTTCAAAATATATTTTCTTTTGGTATTTTTTTTATTGTCTGTTTGAGCATAAATAAACCAAATAAATATATAAACATAAACATAAACAGGAAAGACAAACAAACAGACAACAAGACAGACAGGCAAATATGCCCGTAAAGAAATTTAAATTTCGATATTAATTTTTTTTTTAAATAGATGTTAAAAAAAAGCCAGCAGATAGCTGCTTTGATTACATTTTTAAACAAAACAAGCGATGTTGCTTAAGGGTGCACCCTTGAAATGCGCAACAGGCTGGTACCGAGTTTCTGCCTCAAAAGAACACACCCGTTAAAATAAAATTAGTCAAAATGTAAACTTTAACTTGTACTAACGTGTATACAAATCAAATTCAAAAACCCTAAAACAATACGTTTGGCAAAGATTTTTCAAATTCGATGCCAATTTATGGCTCAAACCATATTTTTGACGAAAAAAAGGTCCCCTTCTATAATTCGATTTTATAAAACCAAACCAGAATTTGACATACTTGAAAAGCTAGTCCGCTTTAAACTGACATTTAACTTGCATGTAGATTGTTAAAATCAATATCAAACGATACTTCACGCAATTTGATGCCCAAGCGTAATATTTCTTTAATCAAGACGTGGCCATTCAAACTTTAGTTGTGGGACATATTTACAACATAGGTTGAAATTAAAATTTTTCCTGTATACAAATTATTTGCACAAAACGTTAACATTTTCAGTCTTTCTGCGTTGAAATTAATACATACTTATTGGTTTAAACTTAAATGACGAGAATGTCAACTAAAGTTTACTTAAATTTTCTTTCGTTAATATATAAGTCGAATTTTACATTATCACTTTTTAGTTGAAACGGTATTTCAATGCAAAAGACGAATATTATTATTAACTATACTTTATTTATTCAATCTTTTTATACCGAACTAAAAATAACTTTACAAATATTTTCTCTACTGGAGATATAATGGATACATGTTCCCCAATATCACTGAGCTGGTAGATCATTTACAGGGCTGCCAATATTCGAAGCGCCCATCTGGCAGCACTGTAACTTTCCGCAGTGATGCCAAATCGACTAATGACATACCGCGTTTGAAGCGTCATTCCAAGCAAATGTTTACAATGGAACAGTACACGCCACGCGAACGCTCTAAAATTGTTGAAATTGACATTCAACAAAACAAGTCAATAGTGAAAACTCAACGTGCTTTCAAAAAAATAAATAAAGTGAAAAGTGCGCCTTCCAAGAAAACAATTTATCGTTTGTATGAAAGATTTACAACTGGTAATACTCTTGGTAACCCAGAGAGGCCAAATAAAAAGCGACCAAGGCGATCGGATGAGAATATTGCAGCCGTACGAGCCAATATTGAGCAGTCACCAACAACATCCCAAAATCGCCGTTCTCAGCAGCTCGGCATTCCCCGATCCACTTTACAACGCATTTTACGTGTTGATTTGAATTTGTTTCCGTACAAAATTCAATTGGTAAACAAATTGTTGCCTACCGATAAGCCACGTCGATTGGAATGGGCCCAAAGAGTCATCGAAATGGCTGAAGAAGACGAGCAATTTTGGCATAAAATTATCATGAGCGATGAAGCTCATTTTCAGTTGAACGGAACGGTAAACAAACAAAATTGCCGTATTTATGCCACTGAAAATCCACAAGAGATTCAAGAGGTACCTCTTCACGATGCAAAAGTCACTGTTTGGTGCGGCGTTTGTGCTAAAATGCTCATTGGGCCATTCTTTTTCGAAGATGATAATGGCCACAGAGTTACTGTCAATCAGGAGCGTTATCGCGATATGATAAACATTTTTTTCATGCCAATCGTTCGTCAAAAGCGTATCTGGCACTACTGGTGTCAACAAGACGGCGCGCCACCACACACAAGCCGCACTACAATCGATTTTTTGAAGCAATTGTTCCCTGGCCGTTTGATGTCAAAAAATGGTGATTTCGATTGGCCGCCAAGATCACCAGATTTAACGCCTCCAGACTTCTTTTTGTGGGGTTATTTGAAATCAAAGGTTTACGTCAACAAGCCAAAGACCCTAGAAGAGCTGAAAACCAACATCCGTCAAGAAATAACCGCCATTCCCATCGAAATGTTGAAGAAAACCATGGAAAATGCTGCAAAACGGGCACAATATGTCGTAGAGGCCAATGGCGACCATTTACGAGATATCCATATATCCATATATATATCCATATAAAATATGGCGCTGCCATATCACAAATTAAAATCCAATGAAAAATCCATACGTTTCTGATGATATCTAAAAATACTTCAAAACGGGGAAGTACAGGTTTTCTGTTTTCAAGACAAGCTTGAAGCGGACTTATTCTGCGAAATATTTTTGTATGTTATAATCCAGCTTGAGCCTTCCACTCAAAATTTATTATTGGTTAATATAAGCGTGTATTTGTGGTTTTCATAGAGAATTTTGTGTGAAGTTACATATAATTTAAAAACTTTTAAAATTATAAAAATGGCAAAAATAAGTTGTGCAGTTTGTCGAACAACGTGGAATAAAGAAAATTTAAGTTTTTTAGTGTTCAAAGTGATGATGTAAAGAGGCGAACGTGGGTGGAGTCTTGTGGCTTAGACTTAGAATTTACAGGATAAGTTTGTAAAAAACATTTTTCAGAAACGTATTTCATCAACGCTCTACGTAATTCGTGCTGCAAGCCACCAAGTTTGATGCCGAATGCAGTGCGTCGTTGCAGTCATTTGATACAAAGTGATCCATGTTGCAAAAACAACGTTCGATGCCGAATGCATTGCCTTCGTTGCAAGTAAGTTTAATGGTTTTAGAAATGAGCACTGTCCCAATTTAAAAAAAAATTTGATTTTTGTTCGTCCATTGCTTAGCAAACGATATAAAGAATTCTTATACCACAAGTGAGAATCAAATTCTTGAATAAAAAATTTAAAATTAAAAAAAAATCAAACAAAAAAATTATGGGCAATAATAAATCAGTCAAGATTATGCTATAAAACTCCTTAAAAGCTTATTTATATCATAATAGATACATACATATATCCTCAATTAATCTTATTTACCCTTCATAAAATTCCTTGTTCATGTTTTTATCCCAGAAATAACATTAATAAAGAAAACTGGCAACTCTAAAACACACTTTGACATTAACGATAGGTCTTGTCACAGCTACGTGCCCTATCTTATTATTCGCCATGGTTAGAACTGTTTTATAGAGATCATTTCATCCAATACCATTGGTATGTTGAGATCCTTATGTGGTTTTTACGGTTTTCGTTTTGTCAGAGCTCTCTGTATAAGCTCAATGTTACTTTTGGAAGCGTTTCCCTATAAATGGGCGCCATATATCAATAATTCAAAACACTTATGTGCAGGAGAATTGTCTGGTATATAGACTCAGTGCAGAACTATTGTTAATAAGCCAATGGAATTATTAATTAATCTTTTCACATAATAAAACTGTAAAAAAAAATTGTACATTGAATATTTTTTTGAAATTCTTTTTGCTTTTTTTTTTTTTGGATTCCAAAAATGTCATTTTTAAAAATATTGTCTGTCTGACCGAACGTTTATCACCAAAAAACTACTGGTTGAATGAATTTTCTTCAAACATGTAATGTAGGTACCTTGCGTCTCTGGTCGGTATATATGGTACTTTTTAACACTAAAAAATTATAATATTTAAACAACGGCTCTTTTGTAAAAAATGGAAATTAAAATCACTTAAAAGTGAGTTAAAAATTGGAAGTACGTTTGAACAGCCTTAATTGAGACCTATGCTTTCAGATCATAGATAATGTAAGGACTTCGGCATGTATTGCGATTTTTGAAGCGAAGCTTTTAACGCCTCGTTTTGTGATTTGCTTGAGTGAAATCTGAAAAACGACACTTTTTTCCATACTCCTTTTTCTTAGAATTGTTGTTACTTTTTGTGTCGATCGTAACAAGAGTATATAAAACTAATAAAAATACAAGGTGGCGCAAAAGTAATCCTCCTATCAGAAAATGCTATAAATTTTGCGATTGGCCCCTAATGTCAGTTCTGTTTTGACATTTGTGTAGTAAACACATGCGAAATACACGTTAATAAACAATGTTACGCTACACTGCTCCAGAACGCGGAATACTGGTGACTATTTATTTGACCAATAATCGGTCGGTGACTTTGGCACAACGTGAATTTCGTCGCAGATTTCCTGGCCGTCCAACGCCTACTGGTGAAACACTGTGACGTTTAGCCGCTCGCCTCGAAGAGACTGGCACAACACGAGATGCTGCCAGGCGTGGCAGACCCCGGAGTAGCCGTTCTGCAGAGAATATTGCTGCTGTAGCCGAGGATGTCATGGAAGCGCCGTCGACATCGACCAGACGACGTGCCACGCAAATGGGTATCGGTCGACGGTCTTTACAGCGAATTTTGGTACAAGATTTGAAGATGTTTCCGTACAAAGTTTAGACGGTGCATCAGCTGTTAGCTGCTGACCGCCAATCGCGTCTAACATACGCTCAAGCCATCCTTAATCACCACCAAGAGGAAGATGATTTTTCATCAAAAATAATCATGAGTGATGAGGCCCATTTCCATCTTAGCGGGTACGTAAATAAGCAAAATTTACGCTTCTGGGGCACTGAAAATCCGCGTGTAACCCACGAAGAGCCATTACACCCGCTCAAAGTCACTGTATGGTGTGCTGTGCCAGAAAGATCGCCTGATTTGACCGCTCCAGACTTCTTTTTGTGGGGCTTTTTGAAGTCGCGGGTTTATGTCAACAAGCCTCAGACTCTTGCAGCTCTTAAAAACAATATCCGTCAAGAATGTGAGGACCTATCGCCGGAAGTTTTGGCCGAAATGATGAAAAATGCCATAAAAAGGGCTCAAATGACAATCAACTGTGGTGGCGGACATTTACATGACATCATATTCTCGACTTGATGTAAAAAAAATTAAAAGACCAAATAAAAATAATCCACAAGAAGAATCAAAGTTTTTTATTTTTTTTTAAATTACAGCCAAAAAACATCGCAAGGTTACTTTTGCGCCACCTTGTATTTCTTTGTTAGCAATGAGAATCGATATCGTACCCTTTCGATTGACAGTTCTATACACTACCAACTGATCCAAAAACCTTTGTTGACTATGAGTGTTTATTGAAGTGAAAACTTCTTTAGGCGCCTTGAACGATTTTGGTAGAGTGTAAATCTTTGGTTTGCGTCATCGTGATGTTCCGAGTAACTCTCGTCATCAATACAAACAGCGAGCATGGCAGAATAACCAGGTAGGGCTGACTCGGAGAATGAAGTAGAAAGCAGAGAAAATCGAGCTAGTTGTCAAAATCAGCTGTTCATCTCGAGTTTCTTTATGTTCATGTTTTGCAGTTGATTTTTGGTTAAAATTGTTTTTTTTTTTTTTGCTTTTTTGCAAATTGAACACTTCCTCGGCATTTTATAGTTTTATTTATATATTTTATAATATTTTCATTCAAATTAACACAAACTTAACACAAATGTCCGCACTATTTACAATAATAAATATTTTGAAAACATAATATTCTTATTTCAACCTTTTCATTTTCCACTCTTCGTTAAAGGGCCAAACAGACCACACAGACTGTTTGCGCAAA
This sequence comes from Dichetophora obliterata, assembly GCA_963920525.1. Taxonomy (NCBI): domain Eukaryota; kingdom Metazoa; phylum Arthropoda; class Insecta; order Diptera; family Sciomyzidae; genus Dichetophora; species Dichetophora obliterata. Next base: position 123,635,143 of record OY986438.1, on the reverse strand, counting down.
CACGTGTCACAAGAAAGTAGCCGTATATATTCTCTGCAATAGCTTTAGTAGTGCTACTAGATCTATAGTTGAAGATTGCTGCATTTGTACAAACATTTAAAGTTTTATAAATGTAGCCAGCATATTCTCTGACTGGGACCATGGTATAATAAATAATAGGTAGGAGTGACATTTCAACCATCGAATGTCAAGTAAAAGAAAACAAAATAGAGAACGTGTGTCACACACATTGGCCACATTCAGAGGAGTCACCTGTTGTGAATGGATCATTTAATTGCAAAGGTTCAAATTTAAAAAAAAAACTATTGACTATTGACTCAACCAACTATTGACTCCTCTGAAAGCTGCAAAAATGTGTGTCACACGCACTTTATATTGTTTTCTGTTGTGTGAAATTCGATGGTCACAGCCCGTGAGAAAAAAAGTAGTTGTCAAGGCTACCTAATGATAATTTTATCATGACTGGGACTGCATCGTCCAAAAATTTTTCACTGCATCGTCCAAAGTTTCTTATTTCAGCTACCATAAGCCTATAGTATCTTTTTAAGAATATAATTCAATTATTAACGCAAACAGTGAAAATAATGTTAATTAAATTCAATGAAATTTATGTAAATACAAATTCTATATATACGTATTTTATGTGTACATATATTAATTATTTAAATAAGTATTATTTATATTTTTGTTCATGTGTTACACTTTTTTTTATATTAATACCCATAATTTAATAAATGATGAACCGGATGTACGGATGAACCGAATCGGGAGCAGAAAATAAACTGCACTTTGCTTGCTATGTTTTCTGTTTTCCTTGTAGCAAGGTCTTAAATGCAAGCATTAAAAGACTATTAAAAGGCCATTAAAAGAGACTTCAAGACGAATCAAACAAAATATCATATATAAAAAAAAGAAAATTTATTTTATTTTATGAGGATTATTTTTCATTCAATAGTGCTCTCTGTATTTAATTTTTATATCAGCAATGTTCAATTTAAATGTAATAATATAGTTTGGTGTAATTATAAAATAAAAATTCTCTCAAAATAAAAATATTTTGAAAGATATAATCAAAGACTGAGGGAGTGAAAATATAGAAAGTTTTCCGATTAGTGTGAAAATTTTTATAAAGCAGTAAAGCGGTCCGTGGCAGGACAATGTCTTCCAGGGAATACTAATATTTTATATATAGGTTTTCGCTTCGGTCGGCAGTATTCGGTCGACTGCTATACTTTTTTTTTAATATTAAGTATTAACTGAAGCTATGTTACATAGATTAAAGGATTGTGCATTAACTATCCTTCATTTGAAGATATGGTGCACATCACAATAATCTATTATATAAAAGGATTGTGTATTGGCTATCCAAACAACAAAATCAGCAAAGAATTTAACAAAAAAAATGTTGCTTCTACTTAATACCATTGTCATTAACATCGCTAAGTACGTGTTTTCTTTTGTTGATGAGAATAGTCTGTTCCCGAACTAACTTCAAGAACTTCAACTTAAGGTGGAACTTAAATTTTATGAATTCACACAAGTTATGCAGCAAAGTAATAAACAGTTTTCGTCATTGCTAACAAAGGTTGGTGATGGTAAAAATCCTCAGCAAAACGAGTTACAGTTAATAGGGAGTTGTTTTTTTACGAAGGACGCTGCCAGCCGCCTGTGTCCAAATGGAATAGGATTATTTTTTAGTAATGCTTCTGTAGATTTATTTAATAATTCCGTCTTACGCGCAATAGAATACAACAAAAATTCTTCTGCAATAGATAACATTACTTACTTACTTACTTAGTTGGCGCTACAACCGTATGTCGGTCTTGGCCTCATCTAAGAATTTGCGCCAGCCATTTCTGTCTTTCGCTTGCTGGCGCCAGTTGGAAGTTCCAAGCTTCGTCAGGTTGTTCTCTACTTGGTCTTTCCAACAAAGATGCGGTCGTCCTCTTCTGCGTTGACCGCCTCTGGGTACCAAATCGAATGTTTTCTTCACTGGAGCATCGTCTTTCATGCGCTGAACATGACCAAGCCAGCGAAGCCGCTCGATTTTAATGCGCTTGACTATGTCGATGTCAGCGTACAGCTCATACAGTTCATCATTCCACCGTATTCGGTACTCGCCATTGACGCAGATTGGTCCGTAGATCTTACGAAGAATCTTTCTCTCGAATGCTCCTAAAGTCTTTTCATCTAAACTGCTCAGCGTCCAGGTTTGTGATGCGTAAAGTAGGACGGGCATGATGAGCGATTTATAGAGCGTGATTTTCGTTCGTCGAGAGACGGCTCTGCTTCTCAATTGCCTACTGAGCCCAAAGTAACACCTGTTGGCAAGAGTTATTCTTCGTTTGATCTCAATGCTGATGTCGTTGGTTGAATTAATGCTGGATCCCAGATAGACGAAGTTCTTCACAACCTCGAAGGAGGTATTGTCAACGGTAACGTGGGTTCCAAGACGCTGGGACTGTTTGTTTGTTGACACTAAGTATTTCGTCTTATCTGCATTCACTGACAGACCCATTCGACTTGACTCTCTTTCTAATCTGGAAAATGCTGCACTGACTTCGTGCGTATTATGGCCAATGATATCTATGTCATCAGCATACGCAAGCAGCATAACACTCTTGTAGAATATTGTGCCACTACGTCTCAGATCAGCAGCTCGGATGATCTTTTCCATCATTAGGTTGAAAAAGTCGCACGATAAGGAATCACCTTGTCTGAAACCTCGTTTGGTAATAAATGGTGGGAAGAGGTCCTTCCCGATTTTAACTGCGCTGCTGGTGTTGCTCAGTGTCATCCTGCAAAGTCGTATTAGTTTTGCAGGAATACCAAATTCAAGAATGGTGGAGTACAGGTGCTTCCTTATTGGGCTGTCGAAGGCGGCTTTGTAGTCGACAACAAGAAAGTGGGTGTCGACTTGTTTTTCTTGAGGCTTCTCCAAGATTTGTCGTAGCGTGAAAATCTGGTCGATGGTGGACTTTCCAGGTCTGAAGCCACACTGATAAGGTCCTATCAGTTCGTTTACTTCAATCTTCACAAAAAACGCTCGACAGGACCTTATCCCACGGTAATTGGCACAGATAGTGGGATCGCCTTTCTTGTGGATTGGGCAGAGCACACTGAGATTCCAATCATTCGGAATGCATTCTTCCGACCATATTCTGCATAGAAGCTCGTGAATGCATTTAAGTAGAGCTTCGCCTCCGTTCTTAAACAGCTCAGCAGGTAAGCCATCAGCTCCCGCGGCTTTGTTATTTTTAAGCCGAGCTATAGCTATCAGAACTTCATCATAGTCGGGCAGCGGAACCTCGACGCTGTCATCCGCAATTGGGGTTTCCGGAATATCATCTCTATTGGAGAGATTGTTGTCAGCGTCGCCATTTAGAAGCTTAGAGAAGTGTTCCCTCCATAACGTCAGTGTACTCTGGACATCTGTCACTAGATTCCCGTTATCATCCTTGCAGGAAGAGGCCCCGGTTTTAAAACCATCGGCAAGGCGTCTTATTTTTTCGAAAAATTTTCGGGCCTCATTCCTGTTACTATATATCTCAATCTTCTCTTGCTCGCCCTTTTCTGCCTCTCTTTTTTTTCGCCAGAAAATATGTCTCTCTTCCCTCCTCTTTTCTTTGTATCGCTCCTTAGCAGCGCGCGTTACAACCGACTGCAGGGTGGCTTTGTAGGCGGCGTCTTTCTCTGCAGTGGCGTCGCGACACTCCTGGTCGTACCACTGGTTTCGGCGAGGGCGTTGGTAGCCAATCACCTCTTCAGCAGCCGCACGCATGGAGTTGGAAATGTGTGTCCACTGCGCGCATATATCATCGATTGGAGGAGTGCTTTGAAGCAGGAGTGAGAGTCGAGTGGCGAAAGCATCGGCTGTCTATTTCGATTGCAGCTTGTCGACGTCTAGCTTTCTCTGTGTAGGGTTGCGTGTATTCTTAGCTGCGCACAGACGTGTACGGATCTTGGATGCAACAAGATAGTGATCCGAGTCAATGTTTGCACCGCGGATCGTGCGTACATCCAATACACTGGAAGAGTGCCTTGCGTCAATCAAAACGTGATCAATTTGATTTTTTGTTTTTTTGATCAGGGGGCATCCAGGTGGCTTTATGAATATTGAGATGCTTGAATCTAGTGCTACTTACGACCATGTTTCGTGCTGCGGCGAAGTCAATCAGCCTCATTCCGTTATCGGAGGTGTTATCGTGGAGGCTGAATTTTCCGACTGTTGGACCAAAAATATTTTCCTTGCCCAATTTCCTTGAAAATTTCCTTGATCTCATCGTCCTTGTCTTCTGTCGGAGCGTGCGCACATATTAGGCTTATATTGAAAAATCTAACCTTGATGTGGATTATGGCAAGTCGTTTGCTCACAGGTGTGAATCGCAGGACGTGGGGCCGTAGTCTCTTGCCAACTACAAATCCACATCCAAACTCGTGCTTCTCCGCATGGCCGCTGTAGTATATATCACAGGGTGCATGCCGAATGCAACCCTGTCCCTTCCATCGCATTTCTTGGATAGCAGTGATATCAGTTTTGTATCTTTCCAAGACATCAGTCAGTGGGATAGAGGCACCTTCCCAATTAAGGGTTCGGACATTCCAGGTGCATATCCGTAAATCATTATCAGTTTTTCGTTTGCGGTAGTCGTCATCAGATTTGGGGATAATTTTTCTTCTTTTCTTATTTGTTTTCATTGAAATTGGTTTTTACGGGTGGGCTTCAAACCCGACGCACAACCTATTTTAAGCCTAGGGAGGCCCGCCACTCAGATTAGCCGCCAAACTAACGGTTGTCAGTTTTGACGTTGCCCAGGAAACACCATGTGGAGGTTTGAGTCGGCTTGAGGCGATTTCACAAAGATTATGCTGGCCTCGCCAGGTTGAGACAGTCAGACATGTTACATTGTTCCATCGCCTCCAGTTTCCTGATAGATAACATTAGTGAATGTAAAAATAATGAACAATTACAAGCATTTAAACAAAAATTGCATAATTTGAAAGTCATCGATACAAGTGGTTTACCTTCTGAAATTGATTTTGTTATCAATAAACATTATCTTATAACAACAAATATTAATGTAAGCGATGGTTTGGCAAATGGGGCATGGGTAATCTAGTGCATATTGAAATTGACCAGAATGACCATGTTAAAAAACTTTGGCTGGAATTCGATGAGTCTAAAATTGTTTAGAAAACAAGAACGAAAGCTTCTGCTGACGCTCAATCGATTCAAATTGGAAGAAGATCTGTACCAATACTACGAAAAAAACAATAGCATACCTCTTAATAAAAATAAAACAATCACAGTTACAAGAAATCATTTTCCATTAATTCATGCAATGTCTGTAACTATTCATAAGTCGCAGATTGTTTACGAATATGACAAAAAGCATTCCTTGCAATTACTCTACGTCGCTTTGTCTCGTGTTACTAGTATTGACGGACTTTTTATCCTCAACAATTTATATTACATCATGGAAGGCGAAATGATTTTTTCTAATGTAGATTTAATTCGAGAATTTTAAAGATGATCTCTTAACAAATTAGAAACTAAATATATTGCTATAAAAAATTTGATAGAGAGCAAACAGTTCTTTTTTGTAATGACTTTAAATTGGCAGAGTCTCCATGCGCATTCTCAAGATCTCATCGATTCTATAACTCAAATTTGTGACATTATATTGCTATCAGAAACAAAAATGCAAAATGATGAAAGTATCGACATCACTAATTTCGCTTGTATATCTCAATTTCAGAGAAATAGTTGTCGTTCTGGAGGAGTTGCAATTTATCGAAATTTTAATAAAGATAAGTACAATAAAGTCATTGGGAATATGTCAATATATTTAAACAGACTTCAGCTACAAAATTTTTCCGCTGATATTTTAAAAATTGAAGAAGTATGTTCTGCAGAAATGATAGGTTCTAATGGACAATATATTTTGATGATTCCGATTTACATTTTACCTCAGAATACGACCGAAAAAAACAAAATCGATAACATAATTAAATTTATAAACACGAACAGGTTCCATTGAACTGGGTGAAAATTATTACAAAATGCCAATTTTTTTGCCGATTGTGCCAATTGTGGAGATTTTAATTGCGATTTTAGACATGAATCTTCAAAGGTTAACAATTCCTTTTTAATAAATTTAATATTCTATCTATCTATATATATAAAAATGGATGTATGTATGTGGGTATGTGGCTATATCACGTATAGACTCCCAAACCTCTGAACCGATCTTTATGAAATTTTCAGGGAAACTGAAACCACATCTTGAGAGTGTTCCTGTGAGGTTTGGTAACGTTTGGACAAGGGGGCGTGGTACCTCCCATACAAGCCAAATTTGCGCTATCGATCACAAACCAAAAAAAGGATATATATCAGACGGTTTCAATCGTAAAAAACTAAGACTTGGTAATTTTTTCAGACGGTTACTGTCGGTATCTGTACAAAAAATGGGCGTGATCGTAATATAAATACGCCCCCTTTTTTGAAATCATGGCAATTCCGGAGTTCTACACATTTTTACAGTGAAACTTGCTTTATATGTGCTCCAAGAGGCGGTCACTATACATCAATGTTTTCACGCCCACAAATCAATATCTGTATACATAAAAATGAATCGTGATTTGTTCGGATGCTTACAACTTGTAAACGACTAGACCAAATCGGATACTTCCTTCTACGGGTTTGTTCGTAACTGCTACGCCAAGGTTTAGGAAAAAATAATGCCACACCCCTTTTATCGCCCAAAAATCAATAAAAATGCTATATTTGAGACGGTTTTGGCCGTATTAAATTAAAATTTGGTAAATTAGTTCGTATGATAACTGTCAATAACTTTAATAAAAACGGGCGTGGTCACACTTAATCTACGCCTACTTTTAAGAAATTATCAAAATACTTCGAAACTATTGGTCCGATTGAGCTCAAATTTTGTAAGTGGCTTTGCTTTGAGTCGAAATGGTTTAAAAAGAAATGCCACACACCCTTTTGCCTCCTACAAATATATACAAAATTTGTGTTATCAAATAGCTTTAGAGTTATAGGTCGCACAGTTTAGAAATTCGGTATTCGACCACAATTTAGACGTACCGTTTCAGTGATGAAACTTTATGGGAGCTGGAAAAGGGGGAGGGGCATCTCCCATAAATCCCAAATTTGTGATATCTAATAGATTTGAAGTTATAGGAATTCAGCTTTGGAATTCAGTTTTTGACCTCAATTTACGCATGCAGTTTCAATGATTTTATTTTATGGGCGTTGGACAGGTAGGCGTGACATCTTCCTTACAACCCAAATTTGCGATATCGAATTGCTTTGCAGTTATAGGTTGACAGCGTAAGAATTCGATATTCGACCTAAATTTATACATGCACTTTCATTACTTACATTTTATGGGCGTAGGGTAAAGGGGAGTGGCACTTCCCATACAACCCAACTTTGTGTTATCAAATAGCTTTGGAGTTATAGGTCGCACAACGCCGGAATTCAGTATTCGACCTCAATGCAGTTTCATTGATTTAATTTTATGTTCATTGGTAAGAGGGGCGTGGCACCTCCCATTTAACGTAAATTTGCAATATCGAATACCACAGTTATAGGTCGCACAGCGTCAGAATTCAGTATTCGACCTCAATTTTTGCATATTGTTTCAGTAATTACATTTTATGAACGTACGAAAAGGGGGCGTGAAACCTCCTATATAACCCAAATTAGAAATATCAAATAGCTTTGGGGTTGCTGAATTCAGTATTAGACATTGATTACATTTTATGAGCACTGATCAAGGGGGAGTGGCACCTCCCATACAACGAAAATTTGTGATATCGAATAGCTTTGGAGTTCAAGGTTTAGATATCTGGCATTTTAGTTTATTAATTTGGAATTTATTGATAAATTATAAAGAAGAGTTGTTTTCTGTTCAAGAAAAATATTCATACTGAAAAATTATAAACTACAAAATGCAAAATTGAAACTCTTAACAAATTTTATAAATTTTAAATAATGAACATTAAAGTTCTTTAAATGATATAAATAAAAACAGGAAATAACAATTAATGTATTAGATACATTATTAGAACAATTAATGTTGAGAATACAAATTAAGACACTACACCACCCCCCCCTCCCATGTAGTGTGGGTGATTCCGCACAGCGTCGGAATTCAGTATTCGACCAAAATTTACGAATGCAGATTTACTGATAAAATTGTTCAGAGTTTGTCGGGGGGGCGTGACACCTCCAACTTAACCCAAATTTGCTATATCGAATAGCTTTGGAGTTATAGGTAACTCAGCCTCGGAATTCAGTATTCGACCTCAATTTACACATGCAGTTTAATTGGTTAAATTTTATGAGCGTAGGGAAAAGGGGAGTGGCACCTCCCATACAACCCAAATTTGTGCTATCGAAAAGTTTTGGAGTTACATATATGTCGCACAGTTTTGGAATTCGGTATTCGACCTCCATGTACAGGGTAACCCTTATTCGAAGCGCCTATCTGGCAACACTGTAACTTTCCGCAGTGATGCCAAATCGACTAATGACATACCGCGTTTGAAGCGTCATTCCAAGCAAATGTTTACAATGGAACAGTACACGCCACGCGAACGCTCTAAAATTGTTGAAATTTACATTCAACAAAACAAGTCAATAGTGAAAACTCAACGTGCTTTGAAACACATGCAGTTTAATTGACTAAATTCTATGAGCGGTGACCAAGAGGGCGTGGCACTTCCTATACAACCCAAATTTGTTATATCGAATAGTTTTGTGGATATAGGTCGCACAGTCTTGGAATTCAGTATTCAACCTCAATTTAGACATGCTGTTTAACTGATAACATTTTATGGGCGTTTGACAAGGGAGAGTGGCAGCAACGCGCCGGGTTTCAGCTAGTTTACAAATAATAAGCGATCCAAAATTTGTAAAACACGATTTTGCCGACATAACATCCATAGCATATGTTTGCTATTTCAGTTATCACAAACCTCTAAATTTCATTAATAGAATTCGATAATAATAATTGAAAACATTTACATGAAAAATTCAAAATGGATTTAATCCAATTACTGGTGTGATTATAACTTGTGTTTTTTTAAATTAATTTGATGTTATTTAAAATTTTTGAATTTAAAAATTATTTAATTATAAACAACTAATAAATTAACAAATCTATGAAACTGTGAAAAAAACTTCGCTTCTCTCGTGTGTCCAACGACGCATCTACTTTTTTGTTCGGGCATGGTTACGATGGTGCGGCTGTCATGAATGGTATACTACAAGGAGCACAAGCGTATGTATGTATGTAGCAGAGCTACAGGATGCTGTTATTACAGCTTAAGACATCGCAACCAAATTTCGAAATACCACAATATCGCCGCTCGCATTTCAACTTATAAAAACAATAAAAAATTTTGATTTTCAAATTGCTATTAATTTGGTCGCAGTTCCAACTAAATTCATTTGTGATCAAAATTTTTCATTCACATTGTGTTTTTTTTTTTTTTTTTTGGATTCGCCCGGAGGTATGAAATCTTCCCAAGATACGTATACCCGTCCTATACGCATGCACGATTCACATTCTAAAATCTGCCCGAATCAGCCGGGACAGACAGAATGCATCTACGTACTAAAACATACCCCCTATTGGCAATTAGGATTTTCCACTAACCACATTAATTGGCTTTTCAGCGAAATTTAAAAATTGAATATATACAAACGCGTATTTAAGTATACTTGATTCTATATATATAAGCAACATCGAATTAAATAATAGTAATTATCAATTTAAGGTACCCGAAAAACAATCAAAAACACTAAACTCATTTTAACTGGTTTGCGGCCATTGTCCAACCCAAGGACCTACGTGGAAATGAGATAAATCTCATATCCGCCAAATCAAAATCCCAATTAGTTGGATATGCATTTGGACCAACGCAGGCATAATCTTGTATGGAAAAGAGATATACTCTGGCACACCAATCCTGGTGATAGTGTGAGTTCAGTCTAATTTCAAATCAGGAAACCACGTGAGCGCGTAAATCCCAATTCGATTAAAAATTAAAATATTGAATAATTAAAAAGTAAGTTTTAAAAACGATTCATATTTGATGGTGCTTACTTTATAAAACATAATATCGAGACAAAAAAGAGAAACAGAACAATCTCAATTGCCAATATTACATTGTTATAAAATTGCGTTAGGTATAATAGGATGAAGTTAAATTGATTTAATTATTTAAATGTAATATAATTTTCCGTTTTAAGACGTCTACCGAATCAGAATAATTAATAATGTTGAAGTTATCATTGAAATCACTGCACATACATCGTAAAGGTTCATGAAGAGCGTAATTAGAACTGCACTGACTCAACTTGAAAAACAGAAAATGTCTAGTTCCTCTCCTTGGGATGTTAAAATTTAGAGCTGAGATGAGATATTCCGAATTAATCTCGCCACGAAGTAATTTATACAGAAACATGACATTAAGCATCATTCTTCTGCTTCTTAGGGAAGGTAGTAAAATAATTTTAAGGCGTATTCGTATTCATACGATGGAAGCATAATATTGGGGTTCCAACGACTATGACGTAAAGCAAAAAGTAAAAACGTCGATGTAGACATTATATTGTGGGTTCCATACAACTGATGCAGTGTTATTTATAGTGTAATTTATGTTACTAGCAGATCTTCGCGAGAATGTCATTTGGTTACATTTTTTTAAGTTGACATTTATTATATTTAAGCTACACCAGTCCACAAGTCTATTTAGATCAGATTGTAAAAGATGTCGTTCTTCGGGTGATTTGTAACAAAGAAAAAGTTTCACGACGTCAGCGTACAGTAAGACGTTACAGTGTTTTATTACCGAAGGAAGATCATTAATGAATAGTAATAAATTGTGGTTTTTTCCCAAAAATTTATAGCTAGAACAGAAAAATTTAATAAGCTTATTAATCACTAGTTTAGTAAGTTAATTGAAATGTTTATCAGTTATATTTTACTTTGGTTATGTTGTAGAGTTGCTATTTTAAAATATTTCAAACTACTATATAAGTTAGAACTGAATTTAGTACTGAAAAACGAAAATTAGAAATTTTTTAAAGTTATTGAAATCATTTGTAATGATAGTTTTTTTAAACTGCGTATGATTTTTTTTTATTTTTGTATTTCAAATGCCTAAACACAGGCACATTGAGGATATTTGAAAAACATTTCAACAGCTATAACTTTTTGATCCGAGTTTGTTTTTTTTTAATTTTTTTTTTCACAAAACAACAGTTTTATCGTTTATTTTTAATTTTGCATTTTCGTATTGTTGGGGATTCTTTGATTTTGGTGTCTGTTTAAAAGAGCTTATTTCGACATTGTATGAAGTTGAAGAAAACTAAAAAATGTCTATTTTTCATTGTGTGGAGCATGAAAAAAAATTTTAATGGTTTCAAAGTTATAGAGAAATCAAATTTTAAAATATGTCCGTTTGTGCAGTCACTGAAGAAATAGGCATTTTTGATAAGGTTTTTAAGCTTTTTATAAAATGAACACAACAATAAAATATACATAAGAACTTTTCACAGAAATAATTAATTCACTAAACATGTAAGTGCCCTAAGTGGGGCTTAATTCGTTCACACACTTCGTCGGTTTCTCATTGTACTAATGAGGATTTATTAAGACCTTTCCTTCATTGAATAATTAGTTTCTTACTTTAAAAGGAACTTGTAATTGAGTCGTTAAAAAAATTTGATAAGACTGTTTGATTAAATATTGTACTAAAACCTTGTAAGGAAATTAATTCCTTTTGTTCATCTTCATTTCAATTCAAATATCTTCATTCTTCATTGCTCAATTCAAATATCTTCAAAAGCAATTTTTCCGTATGCATATTAAGGCCCTTTTGAGCAGAAACATAAACTTTTATGCACAAAATATTGGAAAAATTTTCGATTTTCTTAATTTTTTTTTTTTTTGTGCAAATGATAGGATTAAATATTGTAAGTTGTAAACCATAGTAAAAACAGCTTTCAATAAAAAACAGGAACATTTGAACAGACACTCCTCATTTGTACTAAGTGTTGTTTCAGAAAATATTTCAACAACATTTCATTGCAATTTCTCAAATTTGGATTTTTACAATTTTTTTTATTGAAACAAGAAATAAAATAACATTTTTCGAAAAATACAATATCACAATTCTGGTTATTTTAAGCCAAATTTTTGTTTTTTTCGCTCATTTTAAAGAACAATTGTATTAAAGGCGAAATGCATACCTATTTTTTAAAAAAAAATTACTTCAAGAGGTGTTTGGAACTCTTGTAAAACGGTTCTCCATTTATTGATCTCTTGAGCTGGTTTTAAAAGTCTATCAATCGCCACGAAACTTTATAAATTTTATTTTTATATCAAATCGACTATTTCTGGACTAGACGTCAACAATTTGGTTTATGGGGAAGCAAACATTTAATATACATGTAAAAATACCTTTTGATTTCTCGATATCAAAAACTATCAATTTTTTTTTAATCAAAACCCCCTCCCTTGGGTAAACCCTGGCCTGGTGTGAACCCTCACAGTAAAACAAACTATTTTTTCTTAATTTATATGTACACCGCTTCGGGTAGAAAAGAAATTGTTGACACTCATAAAAATTAACCCTCTTAGGCGCATTCGTCGGACTAAAATGCTTCTCAAAAGCAAACATTATTTCTTCAAAAATAGTTAAAGAAAGACTCATCAATTTTCATTTGTTAGTTCAGAAACCAGTTGAAAAAAGAATCATTGAAAATCTGTTTTTCGGCACTCAGAAATAAACCATTTTGAACTCATTTTCGTACTGAATTACCTCTCAAAAACTAAATTTTTTTATTCGAAAACGAGTATATTTATATTGGAGTATATATATTGGAGTATATTATACGAGTATATATATTGGATGTACCAAGTTGTCGAATTTTAAAGCTACAGCGATTCTACTGATAACTGTTATTTATGCATTAAAACTCTATTATATCGTTACTTTCACAAGACTTGTCTTTTATAAAACAAGAAAAATTTCAAGACTGATTAGACGATTTCTGTATGTAAGCCCTTATATTTTACCTTTTTCAATACTCGGTCAAATTCAAAATTTAACTTAAATTTTTATTTATTAAAAAGGATCTTTAACTTTTTTTAACACAATACAAATTGAACAAAAATTTCAAAACAGAGGTAGTTTTTATGCTAATGAGAATGCTGTTGACGTTTATTTGAAAGATAATGGTTAATTGCCAAACAAAGGAGTACATATCATTATTTTTTTTAACTCATTTTCTAACGTAAAAAGTAAAATATTTTTATGCATTTCTGTAATCACTTATGAACAAAAAATGGTTCATTTACGAGGCATTGTTTCCTACTAAGTTGATAAAAAATTTTTAAATGATTTTAATTGAGAGCTATTTCAAGTAAGTTAGAAGAAGGCCACAACAACGAGAACTATGTATCAATGTAATTGTCAATTAAAAAAAAACACTTTTATTAATAATGTCGCAAAATAACTAGCATTTTTTTGATGGAAACAAAATTTAATGAATGAAGTCCTATCAAGGATGTTGTTTAGATCTACTCATTAAAAAACATTAATTAAAAAAAATTCTACCCGAAAACGTACGCAAAACTCTCACTTTATGAAGTAATAAGGAGAAAATTTTATGATTCTCTTTTAAACCCATTTAAGAATGTAAAAAATTGACATTTATTGTTGATATCTGACTGAAGTAACTCTGAAAACTAGGTTTCCCTAGCCTAGAAGAAGAAATCTCAGTGAAGAGGAAATTATTGGGCCAAATCGTAAGATTTATAACGCCATCACAAATTTCGAATCTTTTTGATGCTATTTAAAACTGTATGTACTTTAATTGTGTCTGTCGCATCAGCGGATGTACCGCAAACACAATTACCGTTGGCTAGTCGCACTTCACGACCTCGGTGGTGCAACGACGCGAGTCGAATATCTAAATTTTTTATGAATAAAAAATAGTTCATATTTAAGTAACTGTTTCCTACTAAAAAAGTAAAAAAATTATTCTTTTTCGGCTCAAAAAGGTTATTAATAACTTTTCAAAAGATAGTAATTAATTAAATCTTCTGCAGCAAGAACATTGATTATACAAATTAAAAAAAAAACACAAATTCACAAAAAAATAATTTCTACCCGTAAAAGTACTCAAAACTATCACTTACAGTGGACAGTTTTTCCTTACTGGGCGTTCTCTTTAATTGTGTTGTACTTTTTTCCATGAGAAGTTAAACAAAAGTTTTCAAATATTGGCCAAAGATTTCTTTAAAATCTAATTTTTGTTTTGTTACGTTATTTACTTTAAAAAACTTGAAATCAAATTTTTCCTTTTTGTTTTTATGTGTGTGTAATTGCAAATCGCACCCTGTCTACAAAAGAGACGAAACTCAAAATGTTTAATTTTTAGGAAAACAAAAACAATTTTGTTTTTCAAGGGACTCCTCACAAAACGAAAAGTCGAAACATTTTTAAAGAAAAAGAAGATGTGTACAAAATTTTGACAGTCGATGGAGATAATCACTGCGAATAGTTTTACATGAATAAGTCAAAATTTAAAAATTTTGAATTGTGCCCCTTTTAGCTAAAGTAGAATGTTATCTATATAGTTTATTTTAATTGACAATAGTGTTTTTTCAACACTTGTGCCAACCCCTGGTTTATAAATAACATCGTTACCTAGAGCCAAAAAACTATTCCAAATTCAAAGTTTTGAATTTCAAAGCAAATATTTTAGTTTTTTTTCTATTTTATTTCATTCCATCCGCTTTTGCCTTAAAGTTCAAGCAAAGTAATTGAATAAAGTCATTTCAGCAGCACCGTTAGCTAAGGAGGAATCATATAAAAATGCATTTTTTTACTCTCTCATATATGATACTCTCATCTTTATATCTCCTCTGTTCTTAATTATATTGCATTCAAAAGCTTACTTTTTCATACCATTGACTATCTATAGTTATAAAAGTTATTTTTTGTATTAAAATTCTCTATCATTTAATCTTCAGAAATTATATACCATACAGCAGAAAACTTACTGAGGTCTCTCTCACTCACACCTGAATTTCTAAAAAAAAAATTCAGAATTTCTTAGCTCCTCCTAATTAGCAGAAATAAACTTCACTCTAAGTGGAAAAATAGTCGAACAAACGATAACTGGGACAAGTACAGGAGAGCTCGAAATTATGCTTCTCTCATGGTTCGACAAGAAAAGACAAACTTCTTCAGTTGTAAGTTTAATACAGGGTTAAGCTCTAAACAGTTATGGCAAAATATAAAAAAGTATAGAGTGTTCAGTAAGGAGCCTAGTGTTTGTAATTTGGATCCGGACTTACTTAATGGCTTCTTTTTGGCAAATGGGTGCCCAAGTCCTTCTCGGGACATTTCCTCAAACAGGATATTTAATGGCAACAATGGCGTGTTGACATCACAAGCAACTAATTTTTCCTTGCCATCTTTTGAATTCTCATCTGTTAGTGAGGATTATGTAGCCAAATGCATAATGAAAATTAATTCCAATGCAGTAGGGATTGATGAAATGCCAATCCGATTTATCAAATTAGTTATTCACTTTATCTTATCGCCCCTGACTCATATTATCAATCACTGTATTACTTGCTCCCGTTTCCCAGAATTATGGAAGATTGCCACGATCATGCCTGTGGCTAAATCTACTTCTGTCTCTGATCCCAAAGATTTCAGACCTATTAGTATACTCCCTGCTCTTAGTAAGGTTTTTTAACGAATAATGTCTGATCAGATTTCTGAGTACCTACATGTCAACAATCTTTTATCCCCATTGCAGTCTGGCTTTCGCTCTGGTCACAGTTGTTCGACAGCAGTAATGAAAATAATGGATGACATTAGAATAGCCTATGACAAGAATCTTATAACTCTTCTTTGCCTTATAGATTTCTCCAAAGCTTTTGACTCTGTCGATCACAATCTGCTTTGCTATAAGCTTAAGCATTTTTTTTATTTCAGTGACAGTGCATTTAAACTAGTATCCAATTACCTAGATAATAGAATGCAACAGGTTAAAGTTGGTAATAATTGTTCGTCTCTTTGTTCTGTTTCTGCCGGTGTGCCTCAAGGGTCTGTTTTGGGTCCCTTACTTTTCTCTATTTTTTTAAATGACGTCTTCTCTGTTTGTAAATATGCAACCGTTCATGCTTATGCTGATGACATTCAGCTATACCTCTCTCGACCTACTGGTCTTTTAGAAGACTTAGCATATAGATTAAACTATGATCTGGCATTGCTTAACAAGTGGGCAGTCACCAACTTACTTTATATCAATCCTTTAAAATCTAAAGTGCTACCAATTGCAAGGAATGATTCATGCTTTGTGGATATTCCACTTTTGTCAATAGGAACTGATAAATTGAACGTTGTGAATAAAGTGAAAAACCTTGGTTTCATAATTAACTCTAGATTAACCTGTATTGACCATATTAATTACATTATAAGTAAAATCTACGGTACTTTGCGTTATTTACGAGCTTCCTCAGGCTTTATCCCTCTTGAAACTCGTCGTAGGCTTGTAGTACAACTAATAATGCCACATATTACTTTTTCAGATGTTGTCTATAGTCAGCTTGATTCCCAATCGCAACATAAGCTCCTTGTGGCGTTTAACAATGCGGCAAGGTATGTTTTTAAAATCCAACGTTTTGACCATATTTCGATGAGAAGTAAAGAAATTCTTGGGTGTGGTTTGGTTCAATACTTGAATATGCGTAATATTATTTTTTTGCACAGACTTATTAATACACAATGCCCAGGGTATCTTTATGAGAAATTACAATTTTTTCAATCAGTTCGGTCTACCAACATCATTGTTCCTAGACACAACTACCTCAATAGCAGTAGATTTTTCTTCATAAGCACCATTAGACTTTGGAATTCATTACCCAACTATTTGAAACAATTAACTTTTAGAAGCAGCTTTGAACATACAGTTTATAATTACTTCTGTTCTATTGATGGATAATTCAATTCAATCTTTAAATTTATTCTTTCTCTATTTTCCTTATTGTCATATCTTTCAAACGTTTTCTTCTTATTATATTTTGTTTATAATTTTTTTTTTCCACTTTACTTATTTCTTTAAAATAATCTTCAATCAAGCAATTATTAAGTTATCTTATTCTTAATTCTTTTTTTTTTTTAAAAATTTTAATGTTCAATTTAATTAAACTTAACCTTAACGCAAAATCTTAATTCCTTTTTATATTCTAAATTCACGTAGTTATTAGACAAATATTAATTATTCAATAAGTAAAAATTATAAAAATGTGATTCACCTCTATTGATGTACTACTAAAGACCAAGTCTTATTGTACAAATATTAATTAATTAAATAAATAAATAAATAAATAAATAAAATAAATAAATTTCATTGATATCAAACAGTGCGAATATTTTAGGTCTGAAGCAGCGGACACTTGTACAAAAAAAAAACTTAGCTCCTCCTAATTAGCAGTCAGGCATCAGATTTGCATGTAAGGCTTGAATTCGAGCCTGATCAAGCTGGGCAAATACTGAAATTTTTACATACTATGCTAACTTTTTCTAAAGTCTGTAATTGTTCGAAAAACGCACAGAATACTTTTTTTGTCAAGAATATGAGATGAAAATACAGCCAATATAAAATCGGATCTGTGTTTATTTTCAATGTTTTGCAACCTTTATCAAATACATATACACGAAAAAAGAAAATATATCAAAAGAGCAGTCAGTTGTGCAAAAAATTACGAATTTCTCGAAAGCTGTTTTTGTATCCCCAACTCACAAAGAAACAACAAATTAGCTGAAGCGCCACCTGTAGAACCCGACGAAACCCTCTTCAAAGTGAGCCCCGAAACGTGAGAACAAAAGCAATGAAAAATTAATACGTTACTTTATTGAAAATTTCCTGCGAAATTTTTATTTTATTGGAAGTTAAACTTGGCGCGTGGTTACCAATGCCAATGTTGCCACCCCGCTGAGACAGTGTAAAAAAAGCAAGGCAATTTCGTGGCAAAACTGCTTGTTTCCTGGTTCGACTTTATTTGGTTTTTTTTCCCCCAACAAATGAGGTTGAGAGTAAATTTCGTTTTATCATCTTATCACATATTTTGTTTTTGTAAATAAATTCGCTTTTGTAAACAAATCAGAAAAGGATTCTTTTTAACCAAACGGCTTATTTTTCATTTTTACGCTAGTTTCACAATATTTTCATATCCTACGGAAATTATGCGTTTGTTTTTTTGTGGCTTAAAGAAGAACTACTGCTTATTTTTTAAATTAAGGATAGGCCTGATTTTTTTTTAATTTAAGGAATTTTGTTTTTTTTATTTTGTTTGCATTTAAAAATGACCAACAAAGACCGCTATTCAAGACCCTGTTCCAGTTTCCAGCTAAGGAGCAAAATTTTGTCAGCAAGAGCAGAATCGCTAAAGAGAATACGAAGTAATTAAAAAAAAAACTTTACTTGCTACTATTTTAACAATTCATATTTTTATGCATTATATTATTAGATTTATTTTTTACGGTGTTGTCACGATATTATTATGCTGTGGCATTGTGAACAATATATCATATTACGTTTCATATAAAATTAATTTTCTTAAAATTCTTTACAATATTATATCTTAAAATTCAAATGAGTTTCCATAAAATATTTTATTCTTAAAAAAATTAATGTAAACATTTGATATTGCTTGTGTCGGCGCATAAAATCCACCTAATCTTTTTATCCCCACAGATTAAGTAGTAAGATAAATGTTCGTCTATTTGACTCCAGAGCTTTTAGACGTGTTTTTTTTTCTGTTCTTTTTGTAATTTTTTTTTTTTACTCAAAGAAACAATGAGCCACGTGTTTACATTTCACCTCCAGCGCATTTTATTTCGTTTATTGCTGCCACATGCCGTGAATTCAAGTATCTCGCATACTTTCGCAAGGCATTGAAAATCGAACTGCACAAAATCACACCTGGAAAATCTCGCCGCCACGTTGGTCCTTTGTTGGTGGCCAAAATATTTACCACGTATTTAGCGAATGGCGAATTATACTTGTTGTAAACTACAAAAAGTCAACAAGTTGGCATTCTTAGATGGTGGTCTTCAGGCAGGACGTAAGTAAAAAGAAAGTAACAAAATTAAAGCTTGAAGCGACTTTTCAATTATCTTGTTTGTAACTTGTGGACATTTAAACGATTTTAGGGGATAGGAATTTTTTCACGTTGTTGAGTATTAAGTAAGAGAAACAACTATAAACTAAAGTCAGGAAGTCTTTAAAATTAGCTTTTACATTGTTTTTTATTACAACTTAATGATGAGAAGTTTTTATAGCTTAAAACCAACTTCGGATAAAAGTTAGCATAGATCATGGCTTTTCCTATTATTAAAAAGAAATTCAGTGAAATTTGCTTTACTAACAATACATTTCTAGAACAGCTGCAAAAGTCATCAAAGTATAAATTCATACAAAAATATCAGTTGATAACAATTTTTATATTCAGTTATTTTAATAAGATTTATAAGAACAAATTCTAACCGAAATTCCGAAAATAAATTCAATTTTTGTATCATATTCAAAAGTAAGTCGACGGACAGTGCGTTGATTGGTAACAAAAATTAGTAAGGGTTCTCATCTAAGCATGTAAACTTGTAAACATGTATAGCATTTAAACTTTTGATGAGCGATAAAGTGTAAATAGCGTAAATGTCGACAAAATGGTGGCTGCGACAACATTATGACTTTTTTAAATTTTAAACCTTTTAAAAACCTTCATTAACATAGAAAAATAAATAAAACGTGTTTATATTTACTTCAACTAACTTAAATTTGTAATGATTAGCTCCAAAGACAACCCTCATTCACACACGTAGATTTACTACGTAGATAGTTAACACTACAAAATAGGCTCGGAAATGCTGTAAACTCACGCCCATACAAATTTTGATAGATAGTTTACGCGCATGTAAGTTCACGATGTTTACGGGTCAGTTACATGCTTAGATGAGAAGCCTTAGTTTTAAAGTTTCGTTCGTCAACTCTTCACTTATTGTGTTATGCTACAATATGCTTATTCTAAGGACTGAAAACAGAAATAAATTCAAGGCTTTAAGCTTCTGTTAGCATATTTGGAAAGCAAAAAAAAATAGTTGGAGTTAATTTTGACGCTCCAATAAGAAAATATTTATTGTTTTAGTAATATTCTGGTTCCTACAAATAAATTCCTTTACTAAATATACTTGATGCAATCCTTTAAATGTTAACATGGTTGTTGCAACTATGTTTTTTACCTGCGTGTTAGTTTTAAATCAGAAAAAAATAAGTTCAGCAGCAGCTTCAATTCATGAGGCAGACTTAAAATAAGTATCACAAAGTTTGAAAGTTTAGAGAAAATATTGCTCTAAAATGTCTCAAGGGCATCACTTATCTTTACGTTTTTGTCTAATTTAAGGACAGTTTTCAATATTTTTAAGGAAAAAAGTATGCAAATGAATACATTAACTGTAGTCATGTCTTTTAAAATTTTTTAAGGAAATAAACACAAGTTATGCGAAATAAACATAGAGGGTTTTAATAAGAATTTGAAATTTAAAGTCGATCGGATAAAAACTATTTGAGTTGTGCTGCCAGCCGCGGAAATTAAAGGCTCTCCAATAATGAGGCTCTACTACCGCCATTTAAAAAAAAAAAGACAATAGTGTTTTACGTTATATAATACAATATATGCTTAACCCATTAATGAAAACGTTTGGTATATAATACGCGATGAAAGCTGTATTCAAAAACTCCTCCAAAATTTGCATCCACTGTATAGCTTTCGCTTCAAACAGTGTGAGAAAGCCAAAAGTATGCTTTTTCCAAAAAAAAAGTTTTAAAATTGGCATTTAGAGCCTTTTTGTTTACTTTTTCGCACCAGTTCGTGCATATTTCAAAGAAACATTAAAAATGCCATTACGGTTAGCTATTTTTTTATAACATCAAGAAAAGAGAAAATATAATTAAAAAATGCATTAGGTTAAAGTGGAAAGCCTGCGCTGTGAAATGAAAATTTTCCAAACTCTCATTTTTATAATGTTTTCCTTTTTTTCAGCTAATACGAATTCATCAAACTCAAAATCGTAAAAATCGAATGATACCCAGGGAACCAAAACTATCTTTTTTTAATTCATTTATGAACCTTTTCGGGCATAAAAGTTCATTTTTGCCACTCATAAGTGAACCCGTTTGGACTCATTCGTCGGACTAAAATGCCTCTCAAAAGCAAACCGTGTTTTCTTCAGAAATTATTAAAAAAAACAATCATCAGTTCTCTTTTTTGACACACATAAATAAACTGTTTTGAACTCATTCGCCGTACTGAATTGCCTCTCAAAAACAAAACTATTTTATACGAAAACCACGGCACTCCAAAATTAATTTTTTTCAATCATATATTGTCTTATTAATGCATATCAATAATATGCTTTATTTGAACATAGTTGTAATATTTACAGGGCCGTCGCCAGCGAAAAATTCTTATAGTACTAAATTTTTTCGAAATTAATATTAAAACGAAAACTTTATGAGGGACATTGCAATTTTTTTTTTATGGAAATAAAATTTAATTCAAATTTGATTCAGTCCTGTCAAGGATGTAGTTTAGACCTTCATTTCATGATTGTTTTTGGAACTCAATAGAATGTGAAAAAGTAACATTTATTATTAATTTCTGAGCTTATTTATGAATAAAAAACGGTTACTTCATTTGTAACTTGCGGGACAGACGTCCGCAAGACGTCCCGACAGGCGTTGTCCTGCCCCAAGTCAACTAATTTGCTTATGATCATTGGAAGGCAACTTGCCATTCGATCTACACATGCCACACGCTTCCTTTTGAAACTTCAATTCGTGAGTATCAGAACCGTCTGAAATAGGGCATTTTTATTTAATTGTGGGTGGTAAAAGGAGGTGTAATTTTTTTGTTAACTGAGGTATTAACCTCAATAACAGATATTTTAAATTTGGTGGCCAATTATACACCAATATACACCAATTATTATAATAAAACGTGCTTAGCTCGGAAGTTTATAATTTCTGAAAAGTGGGCGTAGTTATAGTTCGACCAAGCCCATTTTTTGCCGAAAGTAACCATTCGAACTAAATTACAAAATTTTAGTGCAACACAACCGAATTCCTCTGAAATTTTTTTTTTAATCATGGGAGGTAACGGGGGGTGTGGCAATTTTTTTAATTACTCGAGATATAAGCCTTGACAACAGATGTTGTAAATTTGGTAGCCTAAAGTGTTACCGTTCCTGAGATCTTAAAAGACACTGATCAAACGATTTTGTATGTAAAGAAGGGGCGGTAAAAGTAGGCGTGGCAGCATTTATATATATAGCTACCACCACTTGGTCTCATAGCACATATGTTAATGTTAATGTTGTGTGGTGGAGAGGCGTACTGCGACCTAAATGAGATCTATTGTACCTCCTTCTCAAAGCTCCGCTGGGTTTGCGGATTACAGAATTTCATCCAGCCCTATTTCTCTTATGAATTTGAGAATATTCTTAGGTTCAAGGGATGAAACCTGCTCTAGACTCAGCTCATAGTTCCCCAGTGCTCGTTTACGTCTGCGAGCCACGGCGTCGCAGTTTGTAAGTAGGTATATTGGAGTCTGCTCTGCTTCTTCACAGAAACGGCAGTTACTATCGGTCTCTGTGCCCAATTTCATCAGGTGGTATTTTAGTTTACAGTGTCCTGCAAGGAACCCCGTTAGAATCCTAAGATTCGGTTTGCCTAAGCTTATGCACAATTTTGCTCTCCGAGTGTTAAAATCTCTGAGGAGCAATTTGGATTGTCTTAGCTTTGGGAGGCTTTTCCAAAGGTTTGAACGTTTATGCCTCTCCTCCCTTCTTAGTTCTTCTTTTATAGAATGTGTGCCCAATCCGCAGAATGGTGCTGGTCCTATAAATTTTGTAGCTGCACCCTGTCGCACTAGACCATCGGCTTCTTCGTTACCCTGTATTCCTTTGTGTCCTAGGACCCAAAGTATAGTAACAGTGTTATTCTTGCCTAGTTCGTTGAGTTTTGTTAGGCATTCCCATGTTATTCTCTATGATATCTCACAGAAAACTAATGCTTTGATTGCTGCTTGGCTGTCTGACATCACAACTATATTCTGACCTATGTATTTACGGTCCAAATTGAATTGTGCACACAGCTGTATTGCTAGGACTTCCGCTTGGAAGATACTGGGTGTTGTCCCCATAGGTTCAAAGTGCTTGGTTCTTGGCCCGTATAACCCTGCGCCTATACCTTCCAATGTCTTGGACCCATCTGTATACCATGCTATACTGTGTGGTTTCTTAACTTGCGATATCATCTCGCTGTCCCACTCTTTCTTGGTACTAAGCTTAATTCCGAAGTTTTTTTCGAAGTTATACCTTTTTACTATATCGTCTCTTGGTAGATAGATGTAGGGAGTATGCTTTGCAATATCCTCCTTATCTCTACTGCTAAAAGTTTTACCTAAACGAGTCCCCTCTTTTGCAATGCACAACAGAGTTCGCTTGGCTGCTCCCTCTATGACAAGGTGTAAGGGTGTTAGGTCCAGAATTACTTCTAGTGCTGCTGTAGGGCATGTCCTCATGGCCCCTGTGATGCATACACAGGCCAGTCTCTGCACCTTTGTTAGCATATTCCTCATTGTGGTTAGCTTGTTTTTCTCTCATAGCACATAAACAATATAAATAGTTTCAATATAAAAACATTCACAACTAGGGAATAGTTGCGTAGTTATAGTTAGGCGACGCCCATTTTTGGTTGAGTTGACAAGAGTAACTTGGATAAAGGATAAAGAATTTTAATATAGCTGGTATGAAAAAATAGATTTTTAGCCATAACTTTTGATTGGAAAGAGATATTGGGGTAATTTTTCACATTAATTAGTTTTGAGACTTGACTTTTTTGTAAAAAATATAAAAACAACATTTTGGAAAAAAATAAATTTCGCGAAAAAATCACCCCTTCGCGTACCTACCCTTGTTGTTTTGATGACAAAAACAGTAAAATAGTTTTTGCGCGTAACTGGAAGAATTTTTGCAAATAAGTGCTATTTCATATGAAAGTTAGCCAGATGTGCAATTTTTAATTGATTTAATTTTTACAACAAAAATAATTTTTGAGTCATTTTTTGAGTAAAAAGTCAATATTTTGGACCTTTTTTGACATAATTATAAAACATAGTAACACTAACTTAGTAACATAGTAACATAGTAACATAGTAACATAGTAACATAGTAACACTAACGGTACAGTTCAACTTATTTTTGTAAAGTGATTTTATTGAGCTTTTGAACAAAAAAAACTTGAATGAAATATATTAATGGACAGCGGAGATATTTGCATCGAAAGACCAAACTTTAATTTTAATGTCGTTTTTTTCTCATCCTTAGGAAACGATGTTTTATGAAAAAGTCGTTG
This sequence comes from Dichetophora obliterata, assembly GCA_963920525.1. NCBI lineage: Eukaryota > Metazoa > Arthropoda > Insecta > Diptera > Sciomyzidae > Dichetophora > Dichetophora obliterata. The sequence continues at coordinate 123,610,605 of OY986438.1, read as the reverse complement.
TACTGAAAATTTCTACAATTTTGAATATAAGTGTATGTTTTTGCTGTCAAAATAACAGACATTTTTCAAAATTAAATACACAAAAAACTCCGGTACTAAATAGTATTATAACAAAATTACTGTTAGTTGAAAAATTTTGGAGGGGGCGTGGTAAAAACTAAGGTTGTTTTATTTTAAATTAAGATGCACTTAATATGCATACTTAGTTTGAGCAAAATCCGTTGAGCCGTTTAGATTTTTATAAAGGCCAAACAAACAAACAGTAAATGATTTTTCTTGCTATGGATTGTTTCCTACTAAAATGATAAAAGAATGTTTCTTTTTGGGCTCAAAAAAGTTTGTTAATAATTTTGCAAAAAAAAATTAATTTCTTTTATGTTATGTAGATTAAACAGAAGTATGAACATCTTGATTCCAAGTTACTATTATAAAAATTCTAGTAGGCTGTTTTTCGTCAGTGAAATCCGGTTGTGGAATTCTTTGCCAAATTACGTTAAGATTGTTTCCAGCCAAAGAACTTTCAAGCGTTTAATTCTCGAAAATTACTCTTAGGTTTAACCTATCCTTGATTTCTAATACTATTTTTTTCCGTCTTGCATTGTAAATTTTCAATTATTTGTTTATTGTTTGCTTCGTTTATAAAATTGTTATATTTATATTTTTTGTTATTTTATTTTAAAAAATCAACGGTTTTTGATTTATTTTAATTTGTTTCACATGAGTTATACATTTTTGTTATAAAATTAGTGAGTTCGACTATATTAATAAAAAAAAAATTTGGCTTAGGCCGTTCTGCTATCTGGTAAAAATTAATATTTTTAAATATGTGGGTTAGGCTGTGGGATAGGCTGAAATAACAATAAAAATAACTATTAATTTATTTTTTAGAGTGTTTAGTTTTTTTTTTTGTAGCAGTATTTGGTTTAATAGAAAATGTTATTGCGAAATGTGATTTTCATATTAAAATGTAAGCACCCAGCATATGAAAAAAAAAATTTTAAAATCAACAAGTAATCCGACTAACTATGTGCTAAAGATATATCTTACAAACCAATTACTGTTCCTCCTCGTCCTGTATATCTGCGTCCAATGCTGTTAAGTTAGTTTTAAGATGATCATAAAATGTGTGGTATATTGGAGGAATGTAAATCTTCAGTTCCTGTAGATCCTTATATTTTGCCGCATCAATTGGTTTACCATTAGGATAGAGAGGCTCTAAATCAATACATAACAATTTTTAAAAATTTCTTTTTGAAATGTCAACTTCTTGAAACTTATCTTCGGGTTTGTTGGTATATTTATATTGGATTTTAAGTGGCTTATCATTCTAAAACCTCAGCCACTGAATGTTTAGCCCATTTACCTTTGACTTCTTATCGCAGCAAATTTTCCGGCTAGTTCTTTGTTTTTCTAAAATTGATATATTTTTAATCTTCTACTCCCATTTTTATAACTTCAAATGGAAGTTTTTCCTTGCTCTTAAAATTACCGCATTCTAATCGTCAGGAATATTAATACTATTATGAAAGCGTTTTTTCCTTTTAATTAAAGCAAAGTCTTGATCACAAGGCAAAATGGAGTGTCCTGGCACTAAAAATTTATGATCTATAAAATTTACATTAAAATTCGGACTAATTACAATATAGTTACATATTGTGCTCAGTCTAATATTTTGATTTTGGCCTTCATATTGGTCGCTGCACATAATTGATTTCTTGCATTTTATATAATTTTTGACATAACGCATAATACAAAATCCTATGGGACCACGCGAAGCAATTACTTCATTCCATGTGTACATTACTGCTCTGTCCGTTATCAAGTCATGGATACCAAAACAGTATGTCCACAATTGCCTTTTGTAATAAGCAACCCCTGTAGAAATTTGTGGAGTAGGCAGAGTCTTCATTAAATCAAAGCCGATAACAGCGCACTCATGAATATTAGATTTGGCATCAAGCTGAATTTCAGTTCTGGCGTTCTCCGCCGTTTTGAGATGTTGATCCCGTTGAGATTTAAGTAGTAATTTATTGGCTAAAGTATCTTCAGCTTCTATTTTAATTTTAAACGAGTCACATTTTTTGCAACAAACTGGTGCACGAAAATGCAAATTAAAGTTTTATGAAAATTTTTTTGTAAAAATGAACAGAGATACCGCATTGGTGGACTCAACGCTGTTTGAATACAAGTTGAACAATATTTTCATATTTAATGTTGGATCAAGATATTCTTTGTTTGTATTTTTATTCCGTACGATTTGTACTTTGGGAATTTAAAAAATAAATTTGTTTATAAATTCCTTCACTTATTCCGTGGCCTTTTCGCTAGTTTGTTATAAGAAATGTGTTTTCCCCTTTTGCCTACTCGTGGTGTTTTGACAACGTTTTCATATGTTTTATGTGTAAGTGCACGTGTTAAACGCCCATCAGAAATTTGTAAGACTTGTTTAAAGCAATGTTTGCAGACTTGCGTATCAACATTACTTTCATCTGGGAACTTATAAATTCTGGTATGAATTCTTCGGCTTTTACCATCACTCTTTTTGTAATTGCTTTTTTTTTTCAATCACCGTAATTTGTGAACGTAAATACAAAGTCTGCAAGTTGCCAATCCCGTAATAGTTCTCAAAAAATTTCCTTAAATTGCTTTTAGTGAAATTTTCATCATATTTCAATGGACAAGTGTATTCTAAAGTTTTCTATATTTTGGTAGACTTAACGACTCCCTTTGAGTTTACGTAAGACTTACCAGTTATTCTATTTAGTTTAGTAACATTTAAAATCATTGAATTATTACCGTTGAATTCAGGATTGAATTTAGTAAATAAACTTTGATTTGAAGACTCTAGTTCGCGGATTTGCTTTGCAATAGTATTTACTTCGGAACAAGGCTTGCTATCTACAATCAAACTTGAATTATAGGAACAGGAGTCATTTGGCTTATACTCGGAGCTAGAATCTTTGAAATCATGTTCTTGTTCAGAGTCGATCATTCTCCAAATTAGAAAATTGTAAGCATTTAAAATATACTGGTCGGAATTGATTCGTACTCACTTTTTTTAAAATTAAAATTATAAAAATTAATTTTTACTATTCTATTAAGCACAATCTATCGGTTTCGATTTGGGGCAACTATAGAGCAAATTAAATTTTAATTTGTTGTGGTTTAAAAAGTTTTTTTTTTTATTTGAAAAAATGAAATTTCAAATTATGTTTTAGTGCAGTGGTATTTGTCATGCGTTAATTCTAGGTTAATAAGAAATTATATTCAGATTTAAAAACGATCTATCAGACACAACTTCTTAAACCAGAAAAGACATCTGGCCTAAGCCACCTACTTAGGCCGATTTTGTCCTAAAAAATTTTCCAAAAACTTTTAAGGGCAAAAACAAGTTCCGCGTTCTCAGGGCGTTTGTGTATCTGGGTATAAAGATGGCTTATAGATAGAAAAATTTTGGTTCGAACTGCATACTTAGGTTAATTTTTTTGAAAATGATGGTTAGGCCGCTCTGGCGCTGAGCGCCTCATGTTATATCGAAATTATACAGTCAAGCTACAATTAATTTCTTTTATGCTTTTTATCATCAATTCCTTATGTTACTCAAATTTGTTGTTTGTTTTAAATTCATAACATTCATACTTGTCGTTATTCAATTAAATTTTTTAATTTTTGAGTTTTTAAATTCTTATTACTTCTATTTGTTAATTTTTAAAGTTAATCTTAAAAAATACTTGTTATTTTATTTACTTTTTTTTCACATTAATTGTTTCATGCAACAGATATTCGCATAATAAATACAAAAATACACGAATTTTGTCTTCTCCAGCAAGAACATTGACCTTGCAAAAAAAAATCAGAAAAAAATTTCTACCCGAAAACGTACTCAAAACTATCACTTTACACAAAACCTTTGCATATGGTTCAGTGGGTACGTTCTCGTTTTATGAGTGCACACACGGACGGCAATCTCTTCTATATATATATAGATTCAATGAAACACCTCATCTCAAATCAGGAACATTTTTTTTTAGGAATGAACACGGAGACAGCTGTTTGCTAAGTTTATATTGTGGTTAAGAAAAACTTGCGCTTGATTCTCAGCCACTTAAAAATTATGCCAGATTTCAGCAAAAACTAATCAAAATTTGCTATTCCAGCTTATAATAACTAAGCAAAATTTAGATTAAATTCGAGCAAAATTTTGCGAAGTTATTATAAACTGCAAAAGCAAATTTCAACTTAATTCTTTCATTAAAGAAAACAAATAGTACAAAAAAGTGATACGTTTCACGAATTCTAAATACCAATATCATAGATTAAAAAAAAAATTTTAATTTTTCTTTGTTATTATTTTATTTTTTACATTCTTAAACATTACATTCCCAAGGAATAATGAAATGAAAATGAACTTTGATGATTTTTACAATATTGATGAGTTGAAAGATGACTTATATTTATTTCTATCAAGAATTGATTATTATTTGACTTGGAAACATCCCAACAACTTTAACAGATGTAATGAGAAAGCGTACAAAGTTAACGCTATTAGAAAAGTTTCCGAAAAATATCTTGTGTACGGGTATGCTGTAGTCATTACTTTTAGCGCTGGACCAGATGGAATTCCTGCCGCAGTGTTAAAACAATGCGGCTCCATTTTATGTCAGCCACTTTCGTTACTTTTTAATAAATCAATTAATGAAAGTAATTTTCCTTTTTTTTGGAAAAAATCTTATATCAGTCCTATTTACAAAAAAGGTTGCAGGGATGACGTCACTAATTATAGGCCTATCGCTAAATTGTCTTCGATTCCTAAACTTTTTGAGCGAATGGTGTACGATCGAGTGAAAATTCACTGTGGGAAAGTCATGACAACTCGTCAGCATGGTTTTGTTACTGGCAGATCCACTGTGTCTAATCTCCTTGATTTCACTACATTCTGCTTAAAATCTATTGATTCTGGTAGCCAGGTCGATTGTATTTACACTGATTTTAGCAAAGCTTTTGATAAATTACCACATAATCTAATTTTATTTAAACTTAAATTAATGGGATTTCCACAATACTTTGTAAACTGGATCAAATCGTATTTGATGGAGCGATCTTATCAAATACGGTTCCGAGGCGTGTTGTCTTCTGAATTTGTTCCAGAATCGGGTGTTCCTCAAGGAAGCCACCTGGGTCCACTTCTGTTTATTTTGGCAATTAATGATGTTACCCACGTCATCAAACACTCTCATTTGCTTGTTTATGCAGATGATATGAAAATATACAGAACAATTGATTCTAATGACAATTCAGACCTGCTTCAGTCAGACTTGAACTCCTTTTAGGTTCTAAAAATAACATGTTTTTAAATCCAGATAAATGCCAAACTATGACCTTTTCGCGTAAAAGGAACAATTTTATTTTTGATTACAAAATTAAAGATACTGCTTTAAGTCGTGTAACTTCCGTCAAAGACCTTGGTATATGCATGGATTCTAAATTGTCGTTTAACATGCATATTGATACAATTTGTAAAAAAGCGTCTTCTATGCTTGGTTTTATAAAACGGTGGGCCAAAGAGTTTGATAGCTTAATAACTACTACAACTCTGTACTATTCAATCGTGCGTCCTCACTTGGAGTACGCAAGTCAAGTATGGTCCCCACATTACAATATGCATGTTGATCGTATAGAAAGAATTCAAAAACGTTTTGTTCGGTTTGCTCTAAGAGGCTTGAGTGGAACTGACACATTTAACCTTCCTCCATATGAGGAATGTTTGAAATTATAAAAATGCAATCTTTAAGTTAGAGAAGAAAATCTGCTGATATCGTCTACTTACACCAACTCATAACTGGTGTATTCGACTCTCCAGAGCTTCTTTCTCTTTTAAATTTCAACACTAACCGTAGAAGCAGTAGAAACTCTAACAACTTGATTTATTTACCATTTAGTAGAACAAATTATATGTTAACTGCTCCATTAAATCGCATGAGTACCTTTGTTAACAACTGTAACGTGTTTGATGTTAACTTGTCGAAAGGTCAACTCAAAAGTAGATTGAAAACTAATGAAGGATAAGATCTATGTAAACGCATGGTTAGTTGTTATGTCTTGTGTTTGTCCCTGAGCCCAACCCATATTATGGTGGGTAAAGTTTTCTCCCTTTTGGTTTTTTTTTTTTGGACCACTTCTATCGATATCTTTGAGATATTTCAATGATATTTGGATTGGTTCTTAAAATGATCTATTGCGGAGAAAGTGTGAAAAAGCTGTAGTAGCTGAACTCTATTGTTATTGCATGTTATAAAGAAGTAGTTTTATTCTGTTCGAAGCACAGCTTCAGGAACACGTGGTTAACGGTGTAAGGAAGTTATTTAAAATAAAAATAAACACAGAGTTTAATTTTGTATCCCTTATCTATTGAAAATAAAATAAAAGATTTGATAACATCTTAAAAACTGCCTTTTATTTTAACGTTCTGACCATTATTTTGAATGGCAACGGGTTTGAATGGTTTGAATGGCAACGGGTTGGCAACGGGTTCGAAACAGGTCCGTCGAAACATAAACGAGCAGATTCTGCTCAGACGGACTCGTAACGAGTTCGAAACGAGCCCGCATGCGTTTTTGTGCACATTGGGTTGCAACTGAAATAATAAACGCAGCCTAAAAATAGGCAATAGTTTTGTAATAAATATTTGCTAACGATAGTTCAGTGTTGCCGTTTTCACTTCGATCGAAGTGTTTCACTTTTTTTTTGAGGCTCACACTTCGACACTTCCTCTTTGACATGAAAACGTCCATTTAGTACGAAGTGCAATTTCTTTTTAATAATGGCAATTGTGATTACTAGTTGTTCGCACATTTCTAGATCGAAAATTTGAAATGACAGACTGTCAAATTTGGCAGCATTCGTTTTCATTTCCAAAAAAGAGCTTCACTTATAAAAGGCGCGTTGCAAAAAAAAGCTAGGTGGAATTCATAGCAAGATAAGTTAGATGTATGTAAAATATATCAAAATGTATTAACAATCCTAATGTTTTGCAGGAAAATTGACTAAAAAAGCAAAAAAGGTACTTAATAAGTACGGATTCACCTCCACGCTCCAAGAAAGTTGCTCTTGAATTATGCAAGCAGACTGTGGATTCCACTGAAATTAAAACGATTGCCATTGATGGACATGTTTCTCCTTTTCTGAGCACAAGTTGGGCCATTGTTGAAAACACTTCCTATATTTTTTCAAAGTATTATCTAAGCAAATACTTAAAAACGTCAATTCGAAGACCCTCCCGAGAAAAGACCCTACGTACCAAACTACTCAGGCACAAAAGCCCCAAGTATCGACCTCAACTTTATTTTAAAAGCTACAAGTAGTAACGAAAAACTGCAAAGTTTATGAAAAAAAATTAATTGCACATTGATGTTAAGCTGAATGCAAACGAGCTTCAGTGAACAGGACCCGAGAAAAGAATTCATATATTTTGTCAATAAAGTAGCTGATATGTATCGAAACTGGCCATAGACTTAACTATAATGTACCCGAAACATACCCAACAAGTAGCTCGAAAGTCACCGGAAATAGTACCGTAGTAAATCTGTATTATATCAATAAATTGCTCAAAGACTAGCGACTTTATTCGGCCATAATAAACCGACGAGTGCCCGAATCGGTCTTCGTTCGTATATTGTGCCTGCCCAAAGTGTTCCAGAACTAGCACTTCTTTCGGTGGAGAGGTCGGACATTTACCGACACGGACACCGGACATATATCAGCTACTTTAGTGACACAAAATATGAAATTGTTTCTCGGGCCTGTTCTAAGAGAGGTAGAAATTTTAGATCCGGCATTGCTGGGTAGTAGTGTGGTTCCAATTATCAAACTTTTCCCGAATTTGGTTAAAGAAAATCAAATAGAAGAGTTGGAAAGTGAAATGAAACAAATTTCGAAAAACTTTGGATATGTGAAAAACTTTGAGTGCTTACAAGTCAGCTGAAAGCGTGAAAGTGCTGACATCATTGTAATTTTAACATTGTAAGCTGTTTCCGACCGAATATTCGGTTTCGGTTACGGCAAGTTTCGGCCCTTTTTGGCCTCAATATGGCCGAATAACCGAAACTAGCCGAAACTTTTGGTAAAAATTTCGGAGCATTTCAAGAATAGCGACAACTATAATTTTGAATTTTTTTTACAGATTATATAGATTTTGGCCTACTAACTCCAAATCTGAAAAATTTTCAGGCCGCTCGCAATTGGTTTAGAAGTTATAGGCCTCCAAAGTTGGAAAAAATAGCCTACAAATGTTGCTATTTTTCTAAAATTTTCAATAAAACTACACTCTATGGGTATCATAAGAAAGGTAATTTAAGTACCTATATATCAAGCTACCAATTCAGCTTTTAATGATATTAACATTTTTAGTGTCGTGCTTTCGTAAAAGGGAAACCACTAGTTTTCCGGACAAATATTATAATAGGTATATCTTAAAAAGCTATGAATAGATTTTCATGTTTGATACTTCTTTGAATAGGTACTCGCATTAACTTTCTTTTGATATCAATAATGCGGAACACTTAAAAAAAACAGAAAGATTTGTAGCCCATTTTGCAACTTTGGAGGCCTATAACTTCTTAAGAAATTGCCAGCCGCCTGAAATTTGGATTTGGATTTAGAAGGTTAAAATCCGTATAATCCAACAAAAAAGATTGTTTCGCTATTCTTAAACTATACCAAAATTTTTTGCATCAGTCATTTAATTCAAATATATAAGTTTGGTTTTATAAAAATATTTACAACGCATTGTACAAAACAAAAATTATGAATTCGTCTATAATTTGATTTATCGTGTTAACGCAAAACATTTTGATTAGTTTATTGTGTTCGATACTATCATTTTCGATATTATCATCTCCATTGCAATTACAATCAAAGTTTTATAGGTACTTAAGCCAAAAATTGATAATTAAACTTCCGAACGAATTCTGTGTGTGTGGAATAAAGGAAAAGAAAACGAAATACATATTTCTATTTTTATAATACTAAACCTTAAAAAAAAAACAGAAATTCTTTGTTTTGTAGTTCTTTAAAAATGTACATTGTAGGTGCATACTATTTTGAGTGTGTACTGAAGATACAGCTGCGGTCAAAATAATAGCAGTAACCTTATGTTCAGACATGTTTGGATAAATACTACTAGTCTACAAATTTCGGATCCGGTAAGTCCATTTTCATTCCTATATGTACTTTCAACACTCGTTCCAACTCCGTACTCAGTTTCCTCCTATATTGTAAAACTTTCAAGATACAGGGTGTTTTACGGTTTTGGTACGTGTTTAGTATTATTGATCTAGAATCTAAACTACTCACCATAAAATAAAAAATAATATTTTGTATTTTAGAAAAAATATCAGATTTTTCATGAGTATATCAATCGCTTTCGTGACATATGCTGTAGCGGAGAAAAAATTTTGAGATTATCCAACAAAATATCGACAAATTTTCTATCTTTTGTTTTAGCGGAGCTGTTACTGTCCAAAGTTAGAATTTGAAAAAATACTGCTGATTAAGTGTATTTTTACATGAAAAAAGGACATTTTAAATTTGGACGGTTACAGTTCCGCTAAAACAAAAGATACAAAATTTGTAGATATTTCCTTAGATAATCTCAGAATTTTAGCTTCGCTACAGCACATGGCACAACAGTGGTTGGATACATTGATGGAAAAGTTGATAATTTTTCAAAAATACAAAATCATCCTTTTTATTTTATGGTGAGTAGTTTAGATTCGAGATAAATAATACTAAATACTTGCCAAAAACGTGAAACACACTGTATCTCGAAAATTTTACAATATAGGAGGAAACTGATTATGGAGTTGGAACGAGTATTGAAAGTACATATAGAAATGAAAATGAATTTACGGTATCCGAAATTCGTAGACTAGTATTATTTATCCAAGCATGTATGAATATAAGGGCGCTGCTTATTTTGACCGCAACTGTATGAAGTAATGCTTGTAATGCTGTAATGCTAATTTTATAATAAAAAATAAAATAAGAAATGATCTCATTTATTATTATAGTATACTTCAATTAATTATTATTAACTTCAATATTCAAATGATACTTGTTTTGTACTAGTAGTACTTTTTTTTTCTTTTAATAAAAACAATCATTTGTAAAAACTTAAATTTTCATATTAATAACCAGTTTCGGTTTCGGTTTCGGCCGAATATTATAAAATCGCCGAATGTTCGGTTTCGGTTTCGGCCAAAATTCCAGTTTCGGTCGGACACTAATTGTATGTCATAGGAAAAAAGTACTCCAATTTAGCTTTCTTTGAATTACATGCCGACCTGTTGGGTTATTTCATTTAACTCTATTTCTTTTTTATTAAAATTAAATATGTGTATTTTAACTGTTGAAACCAATTTTTGAGATTGCCATCTAAATATTTGTTGCTTTGCTTCACTCTTTTTGAAGAAATTTCATTTCACTTCGCTTCACTTCACTTTTTTTTAAATTTCACTTCGCTCAAAAATTTTGAAACGGCAACACTAGTCTAGTTTTGTTTGGGGGCATTAAAAACCGTGTTCGATCGAAGCTTTGTTATTGTTTACCAAAATAATAGAATATTTCCGTAGAAGCACAAAACAAAACTTAAAAAAGACTTTCAACTAATCTGTTTAAAATTATAAAATTGACGACCACAAATAAACATAGAAGCAAAATTTTATAAAGGTTTGAAAAGTAGTTATATTCTTATACCATTTCAATATGGGCTTAACGTACTGTGCAAGGATTCAAACTGATCAGTATACTGGTTCCAGGTTTATTTGGTCAAATTTGCTACAGTATTTTCAATATTTGTGTGTTTTTATGACCATCAATATTTTGAGCACATCGAACAGCTTGGTAAAAGGAAAATATTTGATATAAAACTCGAGCAAAACTCAAGCACTCACTCTTATTTCTGTTAATCATTTTTGGCATTTGCGTAAAAAAATACTCAGTTCGGAAGCTGTAAAGCTTGTATTCGAAGAATTTAATGCACGAAATTTAAGCCCTTACACCTCATCTAAAATTAATAATAAGATCTTTATCATCAAGTTGGCTATTATAGATAATATAGAATAATTAATTAATATGCGACTTAAGGTTTTTAATGTGAAACCGCTTTGACCTAATTTCAGCTCTACGAAAATTCTCCATAAGTGCAGCTTTTAGTGTAAAATACATGACAATAATGTACATGTGTAAAATAACAACAACAAAAACAAATACGAGTAGCATTCACAGCATGTTATCCAAAATCAGCAAATCTTCATGTCTACACAATGCACACACAAGCACACTCACACGCACACAAACGAGCATACATGCCAACATCAATACAAGAACAATTTTTATGTCGTTTGTGTGCGACTGCTGAATTTGTTTTTTTTTTTTTCATCTAGGACATTTTGCGAAAATCCTTTTTCAAGATGTGGCAAATTGTTCAATATATGTGCTCATACTTGAGGCAAAGTTTCGCACCAAATGAGCCAGGCAGGCTGGCAGGCTGGCAGACAAACCAACTTGCTGCTGCCTGGCTCTTCTTTGAGTGGCTGAAGAGGCACACTACAAAATTGGTTGCGCTTATTTGCATATCCATTCACTGCTGGAGTGGATAACAACTGTGCTGGGATAAGCTAGAAAATTGTGATAAACGTTTAAGGATAAGCTAAGCAACAATCACAAAACAACAAAAACAAAAACAGGAAAAACAAACAAAATTTATAACATTCTAGAGACAGCAGTAAGAACACTATAAGAAAAGTTTTTTTACCTCGATTAATAACAAACTTGAGCTCGCAATATAAGAACATCATAATACTTTGAGAGTTCTTATAGGATATTCTTTAAAAATTTTATATTTAAATAAAATTAAATTTTAAACTATATGATTTTGGCCAATATATATTTTCATTAAACGGTATTAGTATGTTTCCCTTTTTTAATAACAGAAATTTTATACCTACATTTAAATATTTATCTCTTTCATATTTTTAGTCGTTTTAAAAAGTTTTATTTTCGGTGTATTTCGAGTTTGTATGAAGGAGTGAGTCACTGTCGATGCATCTACAGCAAACGTTCAACAGCTTTTGTGATCAAAGCTGGGCAAATAAGAAGCCTTTGCATAATTTTAGGAGCCTCAAACAATGTGCATGACTCCACTGCAGCAGTGGTGTTGGAACTGCTACAAAGGTGGTTAAAATAGCAACTTGTTGAATTTACTTCTCTCTGGAGGACTCTGATGTACAGCTGTTTGCAGAAAACGAGTGAGAGAGTATCAGTGAGGAACAGAGAGACAGTTGCAATGCGAATGCGCAATACAGCTGTTGCTTTTGAATTTAAAGTAAAATTTTTAGCAACATTTTAATTTGTGGAATGGGACTTCCTACCAAAGAGAAAAATTTTTACCACCATTTCTGAATAAATATTAAGAGCACTGCTTTTTCTGCCATCTTTGTGCGAGTGTTTAGTGACTGTGGCTCTCTTTACTTTGTTTTTATTTTGCGAACATTTTATCTTTTGTTGGTGAAACTTTTTGCCAGGCCATGCTATTATCATCCACCCACACTTTGTTACTCTACTGCGTCTGTTTTTCGTTGTTGGAAATATGAACCATGACCCTAGATAACATAAATTGTATTGTCGCACAACTTTTTGCTTAGGTATCACAGATTATTAAATTAGTTAATTGCTTACAATAACATCTGTTGTGTTGATGGCTACTTTCGTAAAGTTTTTGTTTAATCAGATTTTGGTTTTTTGACGAGCAGCTGCATAATAAATGCAAATTTAGATGAGTTAAATAAAATGTGCTGGAAATTTTTGTAACTTTTTTCAGAGCAAAAAATTAACTACACAACTTTTAATAGCATTAGCCATGCCCGTAGTCAGAATTTTTCATGGGGGAAGGGGGTGTTTTGATATAAAAACTTATTCGTGCCAACTGTTCATGATGAAGCACAACTCTCAGAGAAGTTTTAAGTTGAAGTTTTCACCTCTGTTTCAATTTTAAAAATTTAACGCTAAAAAATTACTAAATTGAATCAATTGAGTAAGAGTTTTTACATACTTTCAAATTCAAAAATAGCAATAATGGTTTGAATTAAAAAAAAAACATTTGCAAAAATATAATTTAAGGTGTGCAGGAAGCAACTTTTATTCAACCTTTAATGTCGATGAAATTTGTCGAAGCGGATATTTATAGAAAAACCTAGCTACACTCCTTTTTTAAATCCTGTTTTCAATCCTTTTTAAATTCCTTTGTATCAAGTAAATAGAGTTTGATGACAAAAAATAGATTGTTTTTCTTCTATAAATTTTTAGCAAAAACTATTTAAGAATACATATGTTCCCAAAGTTTCAAATAACAATTTCAATTACGGTAGCTAAGCTAGTTTGTTGTGAGTGCCTGAGCAAAAGTATTTTTTTTAAACTCGTTTTAATCGAAACAAAATTTGTGTGCACTCTATCCAAAGAATTTTAAAGCTTATTTTTTAAGTGAAACTTCTCTACACCGTTGTAATTTGAAACTCGATGAAACGAAAAAAAGATCACTAAGGGCCAGTTTTTCAGTGCGAGTTTAACCCCTAGTCAAATTAAACCGAGCTTAACTCAACAAAATGGGACGTTTCAATTCGGTTTAGGCAAAAAAAAAACATTATATTATAATTTAATAATTTAAGCAGGGCCGAAATTGCAATAAAATCAGCTAGTGATGTTTTTCATTTTATATTGAAAATGTTGTTGTTGTTGTTGTTTCTTTGGAAAACATTGTTTAGAGGAATTAATTTTTCTAACCTGACCTAAAGCTCAATAAACGATTTTAAAGTATCAAATAACTAGAATTTGTATTTCAAATTAAGTATGATTTAAGCTATCAAACATTTAGAATTTGTATATAAATCATTGTAAATCAACATAATTAATAACAAGGTCATATAGAAAAATTTAATTTAAGTAAATTTAACTTCAACGAATGCTAAAATAACTAGTTAAACCGAGATAACACATCCAATTTTGTTGAGTTAAGCTAGGTTTAATATAACTAAAGTTTTAACTCGCACTGAAAAATTGGCCCTAAAAAAAGAAAACATATGCATTAGACCAGTTCAAAACTATATGAGGAAAATGAAAGGTCTCTTTTTCGTCGGTGCGCGTCCATTTCTTTAAAGTTCCATTTCAAATGAGAAAAAAATACCTTAAGACCCAAAAAATTTGACCTTTAGATATTGCGCAAATCATTTTAAGGTCATTTTGGAGTTATTTACGACTTAAACTATTTTGAATAATGTGTTGCCCAAACAAAAACACACATGAAATATATTTTGACGAAAAATCATTTATAAAAATCTCAGCTTTTATACGTTTCTTTTATTTTTTAAAATGTGCATCTGATATTTTTTGGCGGAGCTTTATATTAGCAGTTTTACTCGTAAGCCAAAATGATCGTTTTTCCACATTAAACTTTTTTCTTAGTTTGTTTCAGCAACACTATGTTTGTGTTTTTGTATTTTTGGACAAAGCTTTAGACGATATAATATACTGCACATTTTTGGACCATAAGTGTAAAAAAAAAATAAAAAAAACACAACTAACATTTATTTATCTTTATATATATTTTTTAAAATATGATGTTCGGTAATGTTTTTAAAATTTTTTTTTATGCCGAATCGTGGGTAACATTGAGTTGAGTGATCATTTGAAGACTACTAACATATGCGCTGTTACTTAGCCACTCTGCAGGGTCAAGTTTTAAAAACTCAGTAGAAATGTCAAGATGAAAAACAACCTAGTATTGATTGAAAGAAAATCATACAAATTTTCATTAAAATACGTTGGTTTTCTTGAATCCTTTTTCAATGACTTTTCACTTCCTGGCTTATATTGTATTGACTTGTATTTTTTTGTGAGTGTCAGCACTTAGAGACCTGTCGAAAAATGATAACCCTATAAGTTCTTCACTGAGGGACAATTTTTCATTGCGAGTTTAAACTCTAGTCAAATTAAACCGAGTTTAACTCATGTTAGCTCATGTTAGTGGTCTTCATATGGTCACTCAGCTCAATGTTATCAATGGTTCAGCAGAAAAAAGTGTAGCATTGATAATTGAATTTTATAATTCGATAACTTCAAATTAACTTACTTCAAATAACTTCGAGTGAAGAGCAAAAACAATATTTGCTGCAAGTGGTCGATAGGCATAGAAAAAACTTTAAAAACATTACAAAAAAAATCATATTTTAAAAAAATATATACAAAGAAAAATAAATGTTTTTTTATTTTTTTTTTACATGCTATGGTCCAAAAATGTGCAATATGTTATGTCGTAACCAAGCTTAAGCTTTGTCCAAAAATACAAAATCACAAACATAATGTCGCTGGAACAAAATTAGAAAAAAAATTTATTTGGACAAATGATAATTTTTATTTAACCCTAAGCAAATCTTCTAGCGCAGCTCCATAATATATTGCTACACAAAGTGCTAGCGGGCCATCAAACCCCACTCAAGCCCCATATCCAGAAAAAATGTACCATCAAGTTCATTGGAAAATTTACCATGACGAAATGGTTATCTAAATATCTCCGCGTAAGTTATGTTGGCCAATCAGCAACGAGTTAGAGGAATCAGACTCGTCGGTACCCTAGGACAAAATAAAACTTACATCCAAGAGAGCTACGACCACATTTACCAAAAATTGAACTTTTATCTGTTGTAACCAGGAAAAAGAAAAGCGTTTTTTTTTGTCAATTATGAATTACTCACGAAGAGTGCAGCAGTAAATGAAAAAGGGGGCATAAATGTCTTATACAACAAATACTAAGGCTAATTATACGTATTGGACCAGATGTTAGACCAGACGTAGCACCAAACGAAAAACAAAGAGATGGAAATTTTTTTACAACATGATCGACGTGGCTGCGTTAGTTGCATTTTGTATCTATTCTAGCATTTATCCAAATGCGAAAAAAAGATGAATTACTCGTTGAGAGAAAACTGAGAGAAAACTGTCGATCACAAATCATTCAATAACAGTATGTCCATTTTGAACACAGTTGCCGACAGTAAACAAACGAATTAAATTTCTAAATTTTAGTCTAATACAACGCAAACCTTTTGAAGTATAGCATTTTTATTGATTTGTGTTCGGTAAAAGGTGGGTGTGGTAAAATTTCCTAAGCCATTTCCTAACGACCCAGTAGTTTTAAGGTCTATAGACATCACACAGACAGACGAAAAGGATTACAGAGAGTATTTTGCTCCCGATTATACTACAAAGTTTGTATTAAAACAACTTCAAATCCCTAATAATAATTAAAAAATTAAAAAAACAGACTTAAATGCAACCCAAAATTACTTTTATATCACATTCTTCATGCAAAATGTGTGAAAAAATTTACGGGTACTCGAGTACTCTTATCAGGTGGATAAGGAATATTCGATTTTGGATCGACTCTACAACCACACAAAAAATTCTAGAATGCTAAAAATGCGAAAAAACGATAGAAAACGACTATTTACAAAATGTCATGGAACCTCAAGCTTGTAACATTTTTGGCTTGAAAGATATTTGACTTCAAAGTGGTTTCGGGTACCCACACCCAGAAAACAGATTAGTTGGGGCAACAAAATTTTTTGTTAGGTCTTTTCCATTTTTGTTGTCATACAAATATTTTGCTTATTAGAAACTTCATTGGGTAGTGAAAAATGAAAAAAGGCTTTTATAGCAGATATTCGTTAAAGCAAATAAAATATTGGTTCTGACTCAAAAATAGCATTAATATACAGTTAACCTTGAATTTCCTAAGTATACATGATCGAATGATTAGTTCTCTCAATCAAATGGTAGTTTATATAACAAAATAACTTCTACCACAACCAAAATTTTGCTTCTTGATACAATTTCTAGTTTTTAGCCAACTAGAACAATTCAACGAATTGAACGGTAAATGAAGGAAACGGAAAATGTAGGGCTAAGTTATTCAAAATTTTACTTTTCTTAGAAAAATTAAACATACAATAGAAAAGTTTTTGATACTGCAGAAAAATTTATTTCAGAATCAACTAAGTAAAGTATATCGCAACGCACGCTTAGAGTAGGGATGGATAGTCAAAAAAGTCGATTTTCGACTATTTTTTTTTAAATTTTTCAATGAACGATTTTTTCGAAGTCGATTTCTTTTGCCTAAATAATCGATTAAAATCGGTTTTTTTTTTAAATGAAGTAGATAAAAAATAGTAAATACGTACTTTTTAAAATTAAATATTTTTAAATTAAGGACTTGTACTTTCCATGAAGCCATAAAATGGATTTTTTCCTTACAAATTGTATGGAAAAACTAAAATCAAAAAGCGCGTGCGAAAATAAAACTAGAATTTTAAAGAAATCACCCTAATATACATACATATATATTTCTTAAAAAAACATAATTTATTAATTTTATATTAATTGCATGTATATATAAAAATGAATTTAAAAATTGTTTCCAAGTTTGATGCTATATGTTACTGTTAGTTTCATCTGAAAATATGTATCATATTGTCTTACAAACTATTGAAACATTCTATTTTGATAAACATTATTTTGCTTACAATGTTAATTTAACTAATATTAAATTTTTACTTCATGTAAATTCGATAAAATGTGATCACACATCTCACATAACCCGATGTGCATCTGGAAAATCTTTCATTGTATGGGATTATTAACAAAATAAATATCTAATAAAAACAGTTTAAAAATATATTGTGAACAATTATTACTAAAATACAGAGATTAAGTGGAGTAACATTCGGTTAGTGGAAATCATATTTGGTCTGGGATATAATTTAATTCGGTTGCAATAAATACTTGAATGTCAGTTGTGGCAGCCAATTTACAAAAACACCAACCGATTTTTCGGTTATATGTTGCGACATTCAGTAGGAAAAGGCACTGAATCTTGGTTGTGGCAGCCAATTTACTAAAACACCAACCAATTTTTCGGTTACATGTTGTGACATTCAGTACGAAAAGGCACCGGATCATGTTGTGCTTACCAATTTTTGTTCCGAGCTACATCGACATTATAAACGGCAATCAAAAAATATGTTAATGTAACTACAAATCTTAAGTTGCTGCAACCTCAAAAATTCGGTTGGGCACTTTTTTGGTTGCCGCAACCAATTCGTTTTCTCAGTGCAGGTACCCGTGTCAGGAGGGTTAGGATTAAGAGTAGACTGCATTTTTAAAGCTCCGCCAATAAATATCAGCTGCTATTTTGAAAAATAAAAAAAACGTATAAAAGCTAAGATTATTATAAGTATTCTTCGTCAAAATATGTTATACATATGTATATCGGCGATTACTTCACCGAGTATTTCTAATCTGTGGTCTAATCCACGGATTAGCGCTAATACTCGGTGAAGAAATGCGCTGTATGAGTTTTTGTTCGGGCAACACATTATTCAAAATGGTTTAAGTCGTAGATAACTCCAAATGACCTTAAAATGATTTGCGCAATATCTAAAAGTCAAATTTTTTTGGGTCGTAAGATATTTTTGTTCTCACTAGGAATGTAACTTTCAGAAAATGGGCGCACACCGAAGTTTTTTAACATCTTTGTACAGTGAACTGGTCTAATATACATCTATAGCATTTAGCCAGCAAGAAAATAAGATAGAATAGAAACCACCGCTTAGCATGTACACAAACCAATTTTAGAGGCATTTAAAACATTGCAATAGCTGTTGATCTGGCAGATCAAGTGTAGCTTAGAAAAATTTACCCCCGTATTCATAAACCTGTTTTAGCGATAGTTATACAGTGAAAAACATTTTGTTATGCATAAACGTATGTTATCATCAACGTTCTAAGAGTATTTTAACGATCGTTAAAATCAATCTGAACATCGTTCCTACTCGTTCCTCGTCGTCGTTGTTTTGTTCAAAGGGGTTGATTCTTGCTCTATACATTTTTCGGCGCTTTGGAAAAGGATCCTCTTCTTCCACTAAAGTGCAGATAATCAAAATATTGAACATGTCCATTGCTTTTATATTTTTGTTTACTTTTCACTTCACTTTTTTTGCTTTTTTAATGCCTAACATAACTTTTCAAAATCAGCTTTGGGTGTTGTTACGGTGGTCGTCATATGATCCCTGGTCATGACACTTTTTACTCTCTTTTTTCGTTTGATGAACTGTGTGACGAAAGTATGCTATGCTGGTGGTCATATGATGCCTAAGCACCAGTACACTTTTGCTACATTTAGTATTTTTACAACCGACGTGTTGCTATTAAGCAGGTTTCATTACTGCTTTCATACATTTTATACTAAAAGTGTACTATTTTCGTGCCTAAACACAAATATTGTGAATAAGTTCACAACGCAATACTAGTTTGATCCCATGATTTCATATTTTTGTCAAATCATTTGGTGACCGTGGTGGTGAAAATTGACTCTCTTTCTCGCTCTCAAATTGTTAATATACATTGAAACAACAACAATGCATGACCATGATGAGCCTATGACCGCCACCGTAACAGGGCACTTTCTGGCGACAAAAAGTCTGTTTTTCGTCAAGTTCTTTCGTTAAGCTGTCAGCTGATGAAGTGTTGCTTACTGTTTTTAAAAAATTCCCATATTGCTTAAAATGCTCTTAAAATACGTTTATGCATAAACAGCATTTTAAGGGATAGTTTGTGTTCTAACTAAAACAGTTTTTAACGAGTGCATAACAAATGTAATGAATACGGCCGTTAGTGTCTACTTTTAAGCATATTTGTAACAAACGAATAAAAAAAACCACGCTGCAAACGCACTAAGCAAATTATTTCTAAGCCATTACCCCCGTATTCATAAACCTGTTTTAGCGATAGTTATACAGTGAAAAACATTTTGTTATGCATAAACGTATATTATCATCAACGTTCTAACAGTATTTTAACGATCGTTAAAATCATTCTGAACATCGTTCCTACTCGTTCCTCGTCGTTGTTTTGTTCAAAGGGGTTGATCCTTGCTCTATACATTTCTCGGCGCTTTGGAAAAGGATCCTCTTCTTCCACTAAAGTGCAGATAATCAAAATATTGAACATGTCCATTGCTTTTATATTTTTGATTACTTTTCTCTTCACTTTTTTTGCTTTTTTAATGCCTAACATAACTTGTCAAAATCAGCTATGGGTGTTGTTACGGTGGTCGTCATATGATCCCTGGTCATGACACTTTTTACTCTCTTTTTTCGTTTGATGAGCTGTGTGACGAAAGTATGCTATGCTGGTGGTCATATGATGCCTAAGCACCAGTACACTTTTTGCTACTTTTAGTATTTTTACAACCGACGTGTTGCTAATAAGCAGGTTTCATTACTGCTTTCATACATTTTATACTAAAAGTGTACTATTTTCGTGCATAAACACAAGTATTGTGAATAAGTTCACAACGCAACACTGGTTTGATCCCATGATTTCATATTTTTGTCAAATCATTTGGTGACCGTGGTGGTGAAAATTTACTCTCTTGCTCTCGCTCTCAAATTGTTAATATACATTGAAACAACAACAATGCATGACCATGATGAGCCTATGACCGCCACCGTAACAGGGCACTTTTTGGCGACAAAAAGTCTGTTTTTCGTCAAGTTCTTTCGTTAAGCTGTCAGCTGATGAAGTGTTGCTTACTGTTTTTAAAAAATTCCCATATTGCCTTAAATGCTCTTAAAATACGTTTATGCATAAACAGCATTTTAAGGGATAGTTTGTGTTCTAACTAAAACAGTTTTTAACGAGTGCATAACAAATGTAATGAATACGGCCGTTGGTGTTTATGTCCTATGAGACCAAGTTGTGGTCACTTTATATAAATAATGTTGTCTCGCCTACTTTTACCGCCCTTCTATATATACACAAACGTTCATGCTGTGTCTCTTAACATCGCAGGAACGGAAACACCTTGGGCCACCAAATATACAACATATGTTATTAAAGTTAATATCTCGGTTAATAAAAAAATAGCCACACCCCCTTTTACCACCCACAATTAAATAAAAATGCATTATTTAAGATGGTTTTAGTAGTCACGAATTGAAGCTTCAAAAAGAAACGTATGGCATGTGTGGCTCGAATAGCACGTTCTTTGGGCACTTTCACACTTTTCAAAAATTCACAAAATGAAAATTATAGCAAAGAAATAAGTTGAATTGGGGCAGGACAACGTCTGTCGGGCCCGCTAGTATGCATATATAAAAATGCCACCAAGCCGACTTTTACAGCTCATAAATCAAGTAAAATGCTATACATCAGATAGGATAGGGTTTTGATCGTTTCGCATTACACTTTCAGAGAAAAAATCGTGGCATGATGTGTTGCTCCAATGGCTATTTGCTTAGACACTTCCAAACTTTTCAAAAGTTCACAAAAGGATCACAACCACATTCAATGAATTGGGGCAGGACAACGTCTGTCGGGCCATCTAGTATTAGATAATAGAACTGTACAAACTTCAAAAATGCATAAGAGATAATAAAAATTATTGATGAATTTTTGTTTTTTTTTATTATTAAGTTTTTCTTTATGTTTGTTAGTTTTAATGTTTTGTAAATATGAATTAAAAATTAATTAATATGATTGATTTTTTATTTAACTCTTAACTGGTACTTGTGGACTGTGGGACCTCATCAAAAAAACAAAAGTGTATTTTTTTCTAATAATTGAATTCAAAATTCAATTCAATTCAATTATTCAAAATAATTAAAAAATTTCTTTCTAAATAGGAATAAAAAACTTTATTTTAGACGTTCTTTAACAAAACAACATGAATTTCTAAAAAATTTTGTGTTTTTTTAGAAATTTAGTTGGTGTGGTCCCTCGGACTCAATGTACCATTAGCATGGGCGTCCACCGGGGGCAACTAGTCCCTGTTGAAAATTTTTTATGTATATTCATATTTCAAAAACTTTTTAAATTGGAAGTTGCGCTTAAACTAAGGGATTTTAGAACTTTGTTAACAAAAGCGTCGTTTTTAACAGCAACATGTATTTTGACAAGGATTAATCAAAAAGTCAATTTTTTTTTGCAACTTACGCCTTTTTTGTTTTCAGTAGATGATGTTTTTATTATATATGTAGACAAGATGCATTTATGAAGGTGGAAGAAGTAGGTTGACATCTTTGAAATCAACACCGTAGCGCTATCAAATTTTGTTGTAGTGATGCCACTTTATTTTTCTTTTTCCTTTGTGTGGAACAAACAATTGTGTGGAAGTTTTGTAGTCGGGAAAGAGGATTAAGATTATAATACATTTCCACTGAAACTAAAACACGTTTTATCGCTATTGTGTTTTATCTCAAAACACGACTATTTACACCACCTTTTTCACGTTTTAGTTTGAAGTTTATGTTTTCTTACTGTTCCATTTTTGCTTTTATTTTGCTCATTTTCGTGAAAAATTAAGCTTTGACAGCTTGAGGTGTTGCCACATTTCATTTTTACCATGATATGTTTCGACGTTTACAGTGTTTTAACGGTGTTTTATAATAAAGCGCGCTGTGAGATGTTTTACATTTTGCATGGTAAAACATTCAAAATAATTCATGTTTTGGCTCTTAAAAGCGATAATTGCATGAAACACGTTTTGAAGGTTTGGTGTAAATATACCGTAAGAAGCTTTTCAAGCAGCAAAATTTTAGGCTTTTTTTAGTTGTAAAGTTAAGCAATGTATTTTGGGTGTGTTTTCCTTTATTTAATATATATACAATCATTTTTTTACGTGAAAAACTTGAAGCTTTTTGTCTTGCGGTGAAAAATATCCTTTCCTTCCATGTTTTTTTTTTTTGCATCATCTTACTGTCATTAATTATTAATATTAAACTTGTATATATCGACAAAATCTTGAACCAATAAGAACAAGTAACAAAACATTGCATTTTTCACTGGATTATCACTCAAAATATGGCATCACTTCATTTTGTTTGATTTCGACAGCACTGCGGTGTTGATTTAGTTTAGTTTAGTTTATTTCATAAAGTCTTTAGATACAGAAATCTTTACAGACTAGGATTAAAATAATATATAAAAAAATAAGTTATAGAGTTACTAGAGAAATAATAATAGGCTTATGTTAAAGAATATTATTAATTAAGTTTTTAAAAACATGTTTGGGAACATATAAATCAATTTCATGTGAAATACATAATTCATTAAAAAGAGTCAAAGCTCTCATAATTGGCTCACTTAAGGCATAATTAGTTCTACAATATTTTAAATAAAACAGTTTTGAATTTCTTAAATATCTTAGCGGAATATTGAAAGAAATAAGCTCTAAAAGAGAATTGCAGTCAATAATGCCAGAAACTATATCATGTATGAATAACAGCGATGAAATCTTTCGTCTTGAATCAAGATATTTAAGTCCTAGAAGCAACAGGCGCGTACTATAAGGTCGCAACGGATCATGAAAATTTATTGATCGCAGTACAAATCTGGTAAAGTTCTTTTGTATTTTTTCAAGTCTGAAAGAGGTAGAAGCATAAAATGGAGACCAAATAATGGAAGCATACTCAAGTCTAGATCTTACAATTAAATAACATACTTAAGGTTTGTGGATCGGAAAACTCAATACTATTTCTACGTATAAATGCCAGCAAAGAGTAAGCCTTAGGAATGAGAAAATGTACATGGTCAATAAATGTAACTTTCGCATCAAAAATAACACCCAGATCGCGATAAGTATCAGCGGATTGGATTATTGAATTATATAAAAATTAGGAACTGCTCAATGTATTGAGAGTGAGTTAAGAGAAAGTAACATGATAATATTTACCAAAGTTTAACGTTAGACCATTAGTTTGACTCCAAGTTAAAACTCTAGAAATATCCACTTGTAGTTCAATAACATCTGTAGAGCACGAAATTTTCTGAAAAAGTTTTAGGTCATCCGCATACAGTCAAAAACCGAGATTTTAAAATGCATTTGGAAATATCATTGATAAAAAGTTTAAAAAACAATGGTCCAAGGATACTACCCTGCGGAACGCCTGACATAACTGACAAAACATATCCTTTCTTGCAAATAAGACTTAATCCAAGCCAAAAATGAGGAATGAAATCCCATTTTTGATAATTTTAAGAGCAACAGTTTATGAGATACTCTGTCAAATGCTTTTGCGAAGTCGGTATAGATCACGTCGACTTGATGACCCATCCCAAACGCGGATACACAGTACTCAGAGAAAAGGATTAAATTTGACACTGTTGACCGACCAGCAATAAAGCCATGTTGTTCCGGACAAATATAACGTTTGATCAAGAAACTTAGTTTAACTTTTATGACGCTTTCGAAAATTTTCGAGGCATTAGATAATTTAGAGATTGGCCTATAGTTAGCAACATTGCTTTTATTTCCGGACTTAAAAATGGGGGTTATAGAGGCAATTTTCCAGAACTTAATGAAATTACCTTCAGATAGGGACTAATTAAAGATGTCACAAAGTGGGACCGCTAAAGCATGTGAACATTTTAAGAATATTATTGTGGCAAAACCATCAATATCATCCTTACATGATTCTTTCATACTTTGGATGGCCTCAAGTACATCGTTAACGGAAACAGAAAAAGTACCTATATCTTTAAAAGCATCTACAGATTCCACGGCATTTCCAATATAATTATTATTGTCAACGACAAAGTTTGACTTGAAAAAATGAGCAAACATATTTACAGTGTCTGGTAAGTTAGTTGAACACTGATCATTAAAAAACACTGAAGAAGAAATTTGCGATCTCCCTCTTTTGGACTGTATAAAATTCCAAAAAGATTTAGGATTTTTTTTAATATTTGTTTCAAATTGCAAGATGTATTGCTTATATAAAAATTTATTAAGGAAATTAAATTCACGCATAAAATGTAGACATTTTTCCTTATATGTTGGCTCATTGGTAGCCCTGAAGAATTTCAAAAACTTATTTCTTTGGTTTTTCAACTTTTTAAGACCCCTTGTATATATATCATGGAAGTTTGTGACTATTTTTTTTTTTCTACGCGGAATATGCGAATTGCACGTAATCAAAACCTCAGATTAAAAAATACTAAAGCATGATTCGGCATTATAACTATCCAGTTTAGATTATATAGTATGCGCCAGTTTAGATTAAGTAACATGCTGTTCAATATATTGAAACTACAACGATTAAAATTGTACAGTTTTTTATCTTCCGAAAACTCAAAGTATTCATAGAACTCTAAATCTATTATTAGTGGCTTATGATGCATACATTGAAATTGAACATTCTATGATATTGAATTGAATTTAATATTTGAGGTAATATAAATTAAGTCTAACAATTTATTTAAGTTATTAAAAATATAATTAATTTGATGTAAGTCTATACTGGATAGACTGTCAATCAAATTTATTTCTTAGGTCTGATTTATATTCGTTGGAGTTAAATGACAGATTAAAATCACCCAATACGCAAAGGTGAGAATTTGCATCCATAGAAGAGTTTATTCCAATTATGTTGTCAACATGCGCAGCATAAATTAAATCTGCACTATTTGCTGGGATGTACGAAGCGCAGATATACAGTGACTCATTAGAAGTAAATACTCGAACACAAAGCTGGTCAAGCAAAGAGTCAGAGTTGATAAATAATTGAAGAGTGGATCAATAAATTCTTTTTATGGCAATTAGTACACCACCACCACCACCACGTACTAGTCCAGTTTTTATTGCGTCTCGGTCCTTTCTATACACATTAAAAATGTTAGGATTTTATGTCTAAAAAATGTAGACATAAAAATCTTCGTGTGATGTAAAATTAAAGATTTTACCAGATTTGGATCTCATCCCAGACATGTTCTGATAATAGCATTTCAAATTTTTGCTTGACTTGCATACTAAAGGATTACATCGGATCAATTCATTCGCTGATTCAGGCTATTTTTTTTTTTGAAAATTTCCAAACATAGAGACTTTAGTGTTTTCTTGCCAGAGCGACGGCTCAAAAATGGCATCAATAGAGTGCTCAGCAACACCAAGTTTAAAAGATACTCTTTTAAGATTTTCCAGAATAGAATCTTTTTTTATTAATTTGTAACATATTAAATCGCTTTCACGAGTGGAAGAATTTGATAAACGTCACCTTGTTCTTCCACCTTCTTTAATACATCTTGTATGTAAATATATTTTGGAGAGAACACAATCATTTCCTTCTATTCGGCATTTGTTTAACAAACTAGGCTGACGATTTCGGTTATAAATATTTAAACTCAACTAATACTTCTTACATTCTATGAATAATTGTCCGTAGACGGACAATCTACGAATGATTTTTTTCTACTTATATTATTTTTACTTCGTAAATAGTACGAAACCATTAGTAAATACTGCGAATGTAATGGAAGAAATTACGAAGTTTTGCGTACGAGCAATTGATGTTTAGTGATTTTAATATTAATACAATTGAAGCATTTTTTTAATTTTATCATAATTAAAAGGTTTTCAAGAAAGAAATATATATTGAATTGACAATTTTTTGGTGTGATTTTTTTAGAATTCTCCTATCTAAAAACAATAAACAACGCATTTTTTCTGTACACTGTATCCTTTTTAAGTATTTAATAAAAAAAAAGCAATATATTGGATTTCATCGTTTGCGTGATTGTCTGTGGACCCTCAAAATTTGAAGCAAATCAAAGCCATAAAGTGTGAATCGTGGCCGAAATGGCATGGAGCGCTTCATATTTTTATTTAAAATTAAAGAGAAAGCAAAAATGTTATCAAGTAAAGAACCCTCTCTGCAAAACGTGAAGCGCAACAGGATTTATTGTTGATTTTTCTTTTTTCTTTTTTTTTCATAACTACATATTTGCAAAAAAGCGTATCCAATTCAAAAACTCATTGCATTTGATTGATGCTGCAACCAGCTTCTGAACAAATCCAATTGCATGGAAATTCATCACTTGTGGCAAACAACGAGCAGGATCAAGACTGCTCTATAGCTGGTTCAACACTGAAACGTTCGGAATAGAATACGATACGATGTAATACAGTTCGTTGATATGGTGTCAACATTTGGTTAAAGAATTTTATACAACTTTTGTCTGTTTTACACATTTTTTTTTTCGGCTACTTTACGAGTGTAACTTCGCTATTGTGCTGCAGCAATACAGTTGCCATTAGTATTTGGTGAAGGAAAAAGAGAGGAGGGGAGGGGAATAAAGGTTCAGAGTGCATGAAACACTCACATAGAATGAACACGCCTCCGGAATGTATGTACAAAAAAATTCCATACGATTTTTTCGCTATATTGCACTTAAAAAAAACAGAAACGGACAAATTAACAAAAAACAAAGCGAGAAAAAAGAAACAAATGCATTCAAGTGCGCTTCACTTTGCACAAGTGATGCACAGTGATAGCAGCGGTGGGTGTGGCAGTAGTTGGTGCAGGAGGTGCACGTTGCTGGTGTGGTGAGAACATCTAAATCAAAATGATAAAGTTGCATACTTGAGCAAAGTTATTCGTACAACAACGACAACAAAAACAACAATGAGCCCTGACAAAAGCAACAACAACAACAAATTTAAATCAAAACATTCAACTGCAGCGTAAAAAATAACAAATGTAATGAAAGCAAAAAAAAAGCAAACAAGCAAACGCACTCTTACCACAACACAGCACAAAACAATAGATGCAAAATAATAGCTACTTTTTCTGCTACTATTTTGTTAACATTTTTTGTTTAATATTTCCTTTTTTTACAACACCATTTTTCTCTTACATGTTTGTAACTTTTACGCGTTTATTTGTTGTTTTTTTTTTTTGTTATGTGTATTGTTGTTTGTTATTTTTTTTTTTCGTTTTGTTCGCATGTCATAAATTCAAATCATGACATTTAGGCAGATATTCAGCAGCAGTTGGAAACCCTGTTCTGACTACTGCTGTTCTACTCTTTCAGTTGATATATCGTACATATGACAGCAGCAAATCTGTGTGTTTGTGTGTGGTAGCTACAAAGTAGTTGAGTGGGTGGTGGCACAAGTATTTGACAGCTAGAATAAAACTGTGACCTGCGCACACACTCACATACACTTAACTTTGAGTTGACCACTTTAATCAGTTTGATCGAAGCGGCTTAAATTTATTTTATTCTCTTGCAACAAAAACTGAGGATTATTTTTCAAGTCGCATTTGACGACTAAACATTGACTACAATTCATAGTAGAAGTGCATGGCACCTCGTGTCGTGTTAGCTTAGAGCGATGTGAGGCAGTTGCGCAGGCAACCACGATTTTGGGGCACCACAAGGAGGATTTTGTTATATTAAAGAAAAAATGGGCAAAGAAGCCCGTAAAAAACGCTCGTTGATACTAGCATTTAAAATTCATAAATGAAGCTTAAAAATTAAAATTTTCGTTTTATTCACTGATTACACTGTGCATGTCCAAATATCAAACAAGCCAGACAAGACATACCATTTCAGCATAATTAGAAGACGCTGAATTTAATGGTGTTTACCATTTTTTAATCCTTCAGCTCGTTTTCGAGAAAGTGAAGGTTCAAGGTTAAGTACATGTTGATGCAATTTTTGTTAGAAAAACTTTTTTCTCATTAACTTAATCGACTTCGTGTCAGTGAGTGAAACAATACAAATTACCTGGAGGCCCATTTCTTAAAATAGTTTAACCCTCGAAACTCGACCCTTATGGTCCAAATTGAACTCATAAATCAAAAAACCCTTTTTTTCATATAAAAGCTTTGTTCAAACAAAAACAAGTAAGCTTTTTGACGGAAAAATGTTCCCCTGATACAGTGGCGTTAAATGAAATTACAAATTAAATCAAATGAGCTAACTTTCTGTGTCCCTAAAACGGCCTGAAAGGTATAAAAACTAAATTTTTCATACATATTTTTCTTTATTTTCTCAAATAGATTCATCTGTCTCTTCTGCTTCTTCATGTAAATTCCAACAAATGTCTCCTAAGAGAGCATCTTCTTTTTTGACCACTGTACAAGTGCTTGAGACTCGCCGTCACCTGATGAAACGTTCACCATGCTCATCAGATTCGTCATCAGAAACGAATTACGCAGAATTTTTTCTCGGTTGATTAGTATGAAAATAAAGGAAGGTTGGTGCTAACATGATTTTAAATTGCATTCCCTATCATTTATTTTTTACAGGAATACTTAATGGACCCGATTTTCGTCGCTTATTCAAGGATGAGCAATTTAAGCAAGCTCTCAGCCATCATGAGTTGTTGACATGGGATTTTGTCAAAGCGGTAATTAAAGTTGTTCTAGGAATTCATCGATCCGTCGATTGGCGCTTACACATTCACAGAGTACTTACCGCTTTTCATACTTTAAATGTAAGAATGTCACTAAAAATGCATTTCCTGCATTGCCACTCTGAAAATCCCCAGACGAATCTGATGAGAATGGCAAATGTTTCCATAAGGTGACGGCAAGACTCGAGTACTGGTTCAGTAAACTAGATGTAAAAAACTAGATGCTCTCTTAGGAGACATTTGTTGGAATTTACATGAAGAAGCAGAAAAAACAGATGAATCTATCTGAGAAAATAAAGAAAAATATGTATAAAATACTTAGTTTTAATGCCTTTCAATTCGTTTTAGGGACACAGAAGGATGGTTAACTTGATTTAATTTGTAATTTCATTTAGCGCCACTATATCAGGGGAATATTTTGCCGTCAAAAAGCTAACTTGTTTATGTTTGAACAGAGCTTTTATACAAAAAAAGGTTTTTTTATTTCTGAGGTCAATTTGGACCATAAGAGTTGGGTTTCGAGGGTTAAATTGTTTAAAAAACTTTTTCTCCAAGTAATTTTTAATGTTTCACTCATTGACACGAAATCGATTAAGTTAATGAGAAAAAAGTTTTTCAAACAAAAACAGCCACTTGAAATTTTTTATAAAAACTGTAGTTTATTTAAAATTTACTAGCAATAGTAAAATTTAATAAAATTTAATAGAAAGAGTTTTTGACAATATCTTATACTACGTTTACAAACGAGATTAAAACAAGCAAGATAAAGAAAATCCTCTTTTGTGATCCACACTGTTTACACTAGTGTGAAGGATATTAATTTTGATATTTCGGTGCTTCCTTTTGTTTTGATTTTGGTTATGGCTATGTTATGGTGGCGATATAGGGCATGTCATGAATTGTGGTTGTTTCAATGTTAATGGAACTTGTAGAGAGTGAGCAAGGGAATCAGTTTTGACCAAATCATGGGATAAAATCAAGTTGCGTTGTGAAATTATTCACAACATTTGTGTTTTAGCATTAAAAAACACGTGACTGGGGATCATATGACAGCCACCATAACATAGCTGTTATTGACCTACAATAAGTCTGTTTTCTCTATTTCCACTTGCAGTGTTGCAATTTTTAAGAAATTCCCAATATTTACAGAGTCTCAAAACTTTTTTAGAAGATAAGCAAGGAGATTAGTTATTGAACGAGGTTAAATTTTCTATGGCTAATCCAATAAACTTCAATAGGATTTAGGAGTTAATCTCTCTAAACCGTTTTAATCTCTATTTGTTAACGTAGTATTAGACAGTTTTAGAAATACTTTAAGAAACTAGAGTTTTTGTAAAATATTTCAATCGGCTGAAAATGCAGATTTTTCTAAATAACTCATAAACTATTGAAGACATTGACAAAAAATAAAAAATTTTGCTAAAACTTATAAGATATTCTAACTGGCAAAAAAGTTTTTAAAAAAATAGATGCAAGGAAAAACGTTACAGGGCTGCAAACATAAAAAAAAATTTAAGAATTTTAAAAATTTTTAACTTTGACGGCTGATATCTTTAAAACTACAAAATGCACTGAATTTTTGTAAACAGTTCTAGTTAGACCTATTATTTTTCAATCAAACTTATTGAAGACAATTAAAATCGACTAATGCTTTAAAAGGATATAGTCAAGTTATCAGAAAAATAAATATTTTTTAATTTTGCCTATAACTCCTCAACTTGACCTGATAGAGGAAAACGGATTACGGATTTGAATTCAGCGCTCAAAAAAATACATACAGCACCTTTTTTGTCGTCTCTGGTCTAAAAGTTGCCCCTTATTTGTAAGCCTGTGTAATTTATAAAATTCGAAAACAGCTTTAACAGTTTTCCTATTTGTTAAGTCTTCGAAATAAGAAAACAACATTTTGACCTGGCTTCTCTGAGAGAAATAGTCTCTCTATTCTTGTCAGCGTTTTTCTCTCTGACAATTCTAATGCCAACAAAAATCATATGCTTTGTTGAAAAAGCTTATGTGAAGTCATAAAACAAATAAAATTGTGTTCACACTATCGGAATTTCTATATTTGGCAGATCTTACGAAAAGTTGTTTGCTTTTTCAGATAGTCTAAAACAAGCTGCTAGAATTTCGAAAAAAAAATAAATATGGGTATTTCCACAGAAAAGTCAACCGTGACCAAAAACTTTAAACTTATTAGAAACTTTTTTGTACGATATTATCTAAGAGAAACATTTTTATTTTATTAATTTAAGAAATTTCTGTGTAAATTCATTACCCATGATGTTCAAATCGTCTGCACTGTTTCACAAATGTAGTTTCCTTTTTCGTCAATGTTTAGTAAATGTTTTGTAAGCGTTTTGTTTTAGTGAAAATGGAAGATAAGGACAATATATTAAATTTGTTTTTTAATTACTAAATTACATATTTACCTTACTACCTAATTACTTAAGCACCCAATTTAAATTTAAGGAAATTTGTCGCGTGGATTATGTCGCGTGAGTTACGGCAAATATTTTTTGGAAACTCAATATATTTTTGAACAATCAAAGTCCATAGGGTAAGTGAGTTTATTATAAAACTTCACTGTTTTCGCGTTATTTAAAAATTATAAACAAAAACAAATTATATGAGAAAATTTGCTTAGTTTTTACAATATAAACTTGCTTGTAAAACACACTTCCTTTTTTTTCGCGTGAGCTATGCCCATATTTACTACTGCCATCCTTAATTAGTTACAGGAACGACAATTTTGGTAGATCATACCATTACTATGTCTTGTATGACATATTATATGAGAAATTATATGAGAAGGATATGTACATAAGAAATTTTTTGTACATTAATAACATAAACTTTCGAGAATACGAAGCTTTGAGTCGTACGCATGTCGCGTGAGTTACGTTGGAAATGCCTATATAAAATATAAACAAAAAAAGGCATAAAATTTGATATTTTTAAAGCTATATTTTTAACCACAGCGGCACCAAATAATTTTTTGCTTCAGTCAGAAAAATTTGGTAACTCGACACTGATGGCACCTAATTAGGTTATTATGTGTGTATAGATTCTAAAAAATTGATTCTTTAAATTCGAGTAAGCATCGTCAAGTACTGATCTATAATGATCCATGCCCAAGTGCTACGAAATTATTTAGTTGATTCGCTGGTGCCCACGAGGCCTACAACTAATGTGTATAAATATTGTTTAAAAGCTCGATTCAAGTTGCATGTGATTGCGTTGAGAACATGTTTGTATACATAGCTATGTCTGTGTTTATGACATGTATGTGTATGTGATGTGTGTGAGCGTGTGTGTGTTCTGACACAAAGACGTTTCGCGTTGCGTTTCGTTGACTTTAATGATGTACCTCTGCTGCTTGCTAGTAATAACAACAGCATTTCCGGAAGCTGTGAAGACACAGCTAGTGCTTTGAGTAAAAACGTTAACAACAATAAGTATAGCAACACCAACAACAACAGCAACAAAAACAATAACGTTAACTTACAACAATTGCTGCAATAGCAATATCAGCATCTAACAACATCTAACAACAATTTACTCTAGCACTAACAGCAGAAGCAGCTGTTGTTGAGCAACCAACAAACGAACAAGAACGTCAAGGATGCAGCAGCACTGGATGCTGAGAATGAGACAGGCAGGCAGACAGGCGGCCAGGCTTCATTTGCAAAGTGATTTTGCTGCAAATGAATTATGCGCCACTCGGTAAATGGAAATCGTGTTCCATGTTTGTGTGTGTGTGTGTGTGTGAGTAAGTGTGACTGGGCACACGGTCGGACTCGAAAGATCGGAAAGGGGCTTACAGAGCACCGGAAGTGAAGCGGCAAAGTGTTCCTACACACTCGGGCATGATATAAAAACTAAACTAAATAGATGACATCCAAGCATCACAACTTGCCAATATTTCTGCCATAATGGCATCTCTTTTCCGGCCAATTAACGGCGTCAGATTGGGTAAGGAAAGTAGGAGGTTGCAACTACACACACACAATGAGCAGAATATGTTCTTGCTAGCATGTGACTGCATTTTCATGGAATGGTCTTTTGATAATAACATCGCATCGTAATTGGTACTCAATTTAGCAAAATGTATCGAATTAAATATGTGCAGTGAGTGAGACAGTGAGTCAGCAAGTGCAATTTCATACTTATTTGTGTGTGTGAGAACTAGAGCGCGTGTGTTTAAAAAAAAATTAAGTATATGTCTTTTAATTTTCTTAATTTCTGCATTGCAAATATTTTTAAATGTTTTCTGGAGCTTATATTTGTTTAGTAATGTTAAAAATGCTTTAGTTCTATTATCACTCCCCTGCACATCTATCATACGTAATTTTGATGTGGCAGAGAGGCACATAGGCATATTCGTTTAAAGAATTTAAAGTCACACAGTGGGACAAAACCCTTTTGTCTTCCCAACCAAATAGCTTTTGAGGTCGTTAAGCTTGAGCTAGTGAAACCACTTTTTGACTTGACAACGTTACGTCTTATCTGCAATTGTTAATGCTGTTTCCTTGACTTAACGATGAAAAAAATGGCATCATTAGGACGCGAAATTAGACAAGATCTTGTTTATGCAACAAGAATAAAAAATTGTTGCATGGAACTATTATTCTCTGAGTAAAGATACTAGCAGAGAATGGAAGTAAACCTAAACTAACGGTTCGTTTTTGATCTGTTCTGTATTTTTAAAGAGTGCAACCTCTATTCCATTTTATTCGTGTATCGCTCTTTGATTCAATCACTGACACTATTCCTAGTAGGCCGAAGAGAGAGAGAGAGAGAGAGCTAAGCAGAATGGTAGCGTTGTGTTAAATGAGCAAATGAGTTAAATGATTTTTGCTAGCGGTCTTAAACAAAACCCACAACAGTAATACATGTAACGGGCTTCAGCAATAGTTACAGCCGCTGCCACGACTTCAAAATAAAAATTCTACAGAACCTTTTTGTAAAAATCTAATAACAGAAGAAGAATTTTAAGCCACTTTAAAAAAAAATTGGCTTATTTTTACTTATTATTTCATAGGTGTAAATGACATTTCAAAAAAGTTGTTTCAGAAAAATTAATTTCACTTTAGTGTCTATTTTTCTTATAAAAGGTGTTTTTTTAGCTGCATGAAAACTTTAAATAATAATACAAGACTAATATATTGTTGGAATGAATTTTTTATTATTATTATCTCGTAGATAATTTTATGGCATTTTTTTTTAATATGATTTCCGGCATATGTTTACCACAGCTACGAGTTACATAGTCCATGCGATCAGTCCAATTTTTCACTACTTTTTACAATAAATCTAGCCGAATGGCATCAATGGTGGCTTGAATATTGGCTTCCAATGCTTCAAGAAATGCTGGTTTGTCGGCATTAACCAATGACTGTACATAGCTCCATAAAAAGTAATCGAGAGGCGTTAAGTCGAACGAAGGAGGGGGCCAAATTGATTTTGTATTAAATTGATGGCTAAACGCTCTGTATGGCAAGTTGCGCAGTCTTGTTGGAATGCAATTTCATCGATGTTTAGCTGATTAATTTTTGGAAACAAAAAAAAAATCAGCATGGATCGATAGCACTTGCTATTCACCATAACGGCAGCTCCTTTCTCATTTCGACAGAAATAAGGACTGATTAAGCCACCAGCGTATAAACAGCACCAAGCAGTAAATTAAAATGGATGTAATGGTGATTCGTTAATGGCTTGAGGATAATCTTAGCTACATATATGGCAATTTTGCTAAGTGACGAAGCCATTTAATCAGAAATGAGCTTCATCACAAACACTCATGATGAATTATCAACCTTTACTGAACAGAAATGTGCACAGTTTGACATTCTCAACTGTCAAACCATAGACAAACACCATCGAAACTTCTTATGCAGCTCAAAAAACACCCTTTATATAATATTTTTATCATTCTTTTTAATAAAAAAAGCCGTGCAAGTTATAAAGTCATATCGTCACCTACATGCAAAAACCATGAATATGCTTTTTTTATAGTTTTTGGGAAAACGAGTTTGAATGCTTCTAAAATAGGAAAGTCAAATTTCTTAAATTTTATTTACCGAATGGTAAGTATTTAGTGACTAAACAATAGTTTAAATTTG
Source organism: Dichetophora obliterata (assembly GCA_963920525.1). Taxonomy (NCBI): domain Eukaryota; kingdom Metazoa; phylum Arthropoda; class Insecta; order Diptera; family Sciomyzidae; genus Dichetophora; species Dichetophora obliterata. The sequence goes on along the minus strand of OY986438.1, from coordinate 123,575,178 downwards.
ACTGGCCTACCTCTCTACAAAAAGGTTTTAAAAAAACATTATTTTTTTTTGGCATGCAGAAAAATTCATATTTATAAAACATTCATGCTTCAAGGAATCGAGTTATGTATGAATGTATACTTTGAATGACAAAATGAATGAATACTTTGGCTTGCAGATGTGTGGGCACTACGTCCCTCGATTTATGATTTAAATTTGGTTGGCCTATCTCACTCCTACAGGATTTTAGAACACATTCATTGTTTTGGCATGCAGAAAAATTCCAATTTTGTTTAAATATTTGTGCCAGAAAAATTGATTCATTAATTTTGAACTGTAGTATTTCGGCAAATCTGATTCACATTCTTATTCCATATGTTGATGTAATTTTATGTAAGGAAAACTACATCCGAAACTGCAATGAACCCAACATCAAATTTTTCACATTCATGATTTTATCATGGAGGGGACGATATCATTTATTTACGAATATATTTTATTCTATTTTATCGATAGTTTTGTGATACTATCGACAATATCGATGGTGTAGGCAGAAACAATCGCAGACTATCGATGGCATCGACTATCAATAGATCTCCAACACTATTTAGAAATCATTACCATGCTTCGCGGTCACCGATACTTATCAAAATATTTATTTATAATATTACTAATACAGCTAAATATAGGAAACAACATTCATGTATAAAGCACATTCGTTTAACAGTCCTATTCTGGCAAAGTAACAATTGTTACCCAGTGTTTTTAATATTTCTATGTTTTTGTTGTAATTTTTTATTTCAAAATAAAATTTGAAGCTGAAAAATAGCAAATATTGATAAAAATGGCAATTCTGATAGTGGGTGGCAATTTCGTTAAAATATTTTTTGTTTGATCTTCAAATTTTCTTTTGAGTACAAAAATTACAAGAAATAAAAATAAATAATAAAAATACTTGGTAAGCATAAACATAATGTGATACTTGACACTTCATATTTTCAGATATTTTCATAAAATCTGGTTTGCTAAAGTCATACTTGTTGTTGACCCAAAAAACGCTTTGACGATGAGTGCATAATTGCATACGTTTTTATATTGACAGAGTTCATGACCTTAAAAACTGCAACGTTTTCATTATCTGTGCTTTTGAGTACGATATCACTGCTTTATTGATAAAGCAAAGTGTTTCCTATAATGAAGCCAGTTGTCTAAATAAACACAGGTTTCATTGTGAACATATGCATGAATCGTTTTTCGAATTCCGATCGCAGCTTATGAAAATTATCCACGTGTTGAGCTAGATTGTACTCAGCAAGAAATTTTGAGTCCAAAAGAAGAGTAAGCGAAGGAAAATGTTGAAAGTTTTTCTCTGCCAACTGACCCTTCCATAGACCGATTTTCTCCATAAACGCTGAAATTGCAATCATCAATTCTGATGTGTTTTTCCCTTTCTTGCAAAATAGTGTTCAGGTCATTCAGTGTTGCAGTCACATCAGTTAAAAATGTTTAGTCGGATAGCCATACATTATCATCGAGGCTTTCTTCAGAAATATCTTCAGCTGAGGTTAAATTTCAGAAATATATTTTTTTCTGTCATCAAAGCTACAAAACTTGCGACTAAAATATGGTCGCAAGCTATCAGGTGCTCGCGAACTACCGGTTAGACACCACTTACTTCAGGCATTTGATTTGAATTGATGTCACTCATACGCCGCAGTGCACTGAACGAAGTTTTGGGAAAAATAAATTCACCTTACCCGTTGTCCCCCCAGGAGTTTAATTCTTAAAATTTTGCGTTGAACATGAAATTCAATGATTCCAGGACGAACAAAAACAATTTGTTTGCCCTACTTTATATGTACACTCACGGTAAAAAAAAGCCGACTAATAATTTGATATAAATTTTCTTTTTCTTGAATTAAAACACAATGTGTCGAAAAAAAAGCACAGCCAAACTTTATAGATATTCTTAAAGAGAAACATGTTGAGTGTCCATCACACCTGATATGACTTCTCAACGCAGTCACATTTTTTTCAATTTATTTTTAAAGTTGAAGTGTTCGAATTTTGTTGTGGCGACATTCAATTAATTTTTATAGCCATTTGCCTTGTTCTGTGATTATCGTATTAAAAAATTTTGGAACCTTATGATGAATGTGATTATGCGGCTGTAGACAGAGCATAAAAATACGAGGTACAAAAAACACGTCCAAGGGCTACTTTAATTTAGGCGTGTTTGCGTATTTGCGTTTGCATGCAAAACAACAACAAAACAAACTACGCTTACGTAAATTGGCGTACATATAAAAAATCGTACAAAAAGCAGACCAACGTATTCAAACTGTGAATAGACTTAATAAGTCGGCTTTTTTTGACCGTGAGTGTATGTAGCAACCCTCATAAACCATATGATAAAAAACCGGTATTTCAGGCTCGATACATGCACTAAAAAGAAAACGCTGTTACGCTAACAAATTTGAACTTAATTGAAACAACTTTTATTAGTCATTTCGTTCCCAAAAATTAACTCATTTACGGAATTTTAGTTAAAATCAAATAAAAAAAGCTCAAAAATTTTCATTAAAATTTGCAATATCTTTGGTCAGGCGGCAAAGTTGTGAAACTTTTTGAATCAGATTGGAAGATATTCTTCAGTACCACTATTTCTGATCATTTGTTTATTTGTCACTACTACACTAGCTAATATTTTTACGGAAAACATGGTTTTTAGAAGTTTTTTTTAAAATGGCTTAGCTCACTGGTCGCTATCGTTACAGCCAAAAAATGTTGTGCATTCGTTTTAGAATATACCAAGGTTTATTCTAAGTTGGTGGCAATGACAATTTTTTGGATGAGGCACCCTAATATACATATTTAAAAAAAAAACAAAAAAAACATTTGTATTCTCCATAAACAATTTTGGTTTGATATGTTTTAAATCTGCCCTACCTGTCTTGTGCAAGCCACACAGAGCACAGCACAAAGGAATGATTGGTACAAACTAGATGGAATAAATTATTTTGATGGTGCTTTTAGTGCTTTAGGCATAGAAAAGTACAAAAAAAGGAGTTTTTAATATTTGGAAAAAGGCGTGGCACCTTCCATACAAATATATCACGTTTTTTACGACTGGAACACATTTTTCGCAATATCTGGAGGGCCAGTAAGTGATTGTCCTCAAACTTGTTTGAAGCGGCCGCTTCAGAGGCACGTCGAGAAGGATTGATGTTTTCAACTCTGTAGTCGAGATCGAAGGGTACCAAATCTGACACAAAAAAGGATTTTTGTTAAATTGAATTTCAAATGTATATCCTATCTTTACAGTAGCTTTGTTAAATTAATATGTTTTTAAATAAACTAAATAATGTTTACGTATGGCTTTTCGTGAATTTTTGAAGGGAACCAGTTTAAGGTATAGAAACATAATCAACTTTTAGTGAATTTTTAATTCTAAGGTAGCTTCAGAGCAAAAGTAGTCAAGAAATCGAAAAACCAACAAAAACCTCCTTTGATGGCAGGCATCCTTAGGCATGGCTTGAAATCTCTTGAAAGTTTGTTTCTATAAATTTGTTGATGTGCTTTTGAATAAAACTTCTTTTTCTTTGATAGGTCCACTACAAATGCAGTCGAAAATAATGAAAATAATGGTTTTTTATTTCTATGTTGCCACTCCACTTCGAATTTGATCTCTTCGAAAATTTGGATGCTCAAGTTATTTTTAATGCTTAATCGATATCTATGATTTTTGTGCAAAATTGTACCATAAGGGCTCCAGTACAAAAGTAGGTGAAAATATCGTAAATAATGATTTTTTTCTTATTTCTATGGTGACACTACTGTGCATGTCTGATCTTTTGGGAAATATGCATGCATAAGTTGTTTTTAATGGTGAATCGAGATCTATGGTGGGTTTTTTAAAAAAGTGTGCCTTTAGATGGGCTCCAGTACAAAAACACGATTTCCATAGAAAACTGCTGTTTGGGAATTCATTTAAAAAAATATTTTATGCATTGTCTTTCCTTCCTTTTTCATTATTGAGGGGTGGAATTGAGTGTTAATTTTTCGATACACAATAATGTATAAAGATTTGTAATTATAAAAACCAAAGAACTTACGTGATTTTCTGCTATTTCTATTTTTTTTTTTCAACATTTTTTAACACAACGTCAACTGTTTGTTCGCAACATAATTGTACCTTACAATATTTTCACGCAGCAAATAAATATATCCACGCAAACGAATAGAGTAGTACTAGGCTCCAGCGTCATATAAGATGAAATTTTAAGGAACAAGTGATGTGATCTATACATAAATTTAATATTTTGAAAAATGTTGTTTTTATATTAGTTCGATACAACAACAATTAAGACTGTAGTATATCAAATGTTTTTGTTATATGGGAGGTTGGCGTGGCTGTAGACAAAATTAAAAACATTTTTTGTTAGATCTAATAGATCCGATTTCAAACTCATACACCAAATTTTCTGGATCTTCGATTAATCCTTCTATTTATTTACAACTTTTTTACGGACTTGAACCACTGTGCCTTCACGGGTATTTGTGAAAAGAGCAGGAAAGAGCAGAACAGCGTCTGCCGGGACAACTAGTTAAAGGAGCGAGCGAGCAAAGCTGCCACGGAACAGCTTGTTTGAAAAATGTTGAACAGAGCATAACTTCTAAATGGGTTGACCGATTTTAAAATTGTTTTTTCTAAACTGTTCTACTCCTCTTATATTATTTCCTAACGAAGCCAAAATTTCGAAATTCTATTTAGTTTATTAGTTAGTTGAAAAAATATTTCCATATACAAGTTGTTGTTGTTGTTCGCTGAATTCACTTTGCTTCAGCTTACTACTTCTTATTGCTTTTCTTGTGCAAGCAAAACAAATTTATGTATCTGTCAAAAATCCGATTATCATGGAAGGACAAGTTCGCGTTTGTTTGTCGGTGTACGATTAGAAAGTATCAATAATAATGAAAAGTGCTAGTGTTTAGAATATTTCGCATACATTTTTATTAATTGATTATTAATTTGGCGTTTTTGTATATTTTTTATTATAAGTAATTTATATTAATCTGATGAAAATTTATCGAACCATTCAAATTTCTTTACAAACAAAACAAAAATGCATATGCAGAGTGTCCAGTGTAAGAGTACGAATATTTACGGAGGTGAAAGAGCTGGTCGAGTGAAGCAAAAAATCGTATGGAAGGGGAGGGGGTCGATTTTCGCACCCTTATGCGTTACTGAATCAACTGTTATTTCATGACTTTGATGCATACTATTGTTCAGTGTTTAAATTGCTGCTGCCAAATCAGCAAAAGCATCAAAGTTTTTACTTTGATTGCGCTTTAGCAATTTAGGCTGTGTGCGAATTGTGATCTAAATGCGACCTTAATTAAATAATGTCGATAAGGCAGTGCTTCCTAATTTATGAATCATTTAGGTAGTTAGATAATTTCCTAAATTATTCAGGAAGAACCTGCCTTATCGACCCAATTTAGTTTAGGTCAATTCGCACACAGTCTTAATTTGCAATTTTGCTTTGGCTGCAAACTATGAAAGAAACAAATAGTTTCAGCGGCAGCGAGCGTTCGGTTTTTCAGTCGTGCTGTAATTTTGAAACATTATCGAAGCCACAGCAACAGCAAGCTATCGCATTTTAAAGTCATCTTCTTGCTGTTGCTGTCGCTTTTTAACATTTTTCGAGCAGGCTTTACAGCAGCATCTATCGATTTTGGCATGAGGTGCTGCTGTGCTTTATGCAGAGTCGTGCTGTAGCTGTTTGCACTCGCTACGCTGCTAATATTGCTTGTAATATTTTTTAGCAGCTTAGGCAGAGAATGATGAATGTTTTCATGTTAAAAGTAAATGTTATAATATTAATAAATGTTTATTTTCTAATTGAATTTATGTTTAACAGGATTCAAGATAAAATTATTCTATAGCTCCTGAAATTATATATAGCTCCGCACTGCACAAAATTTATGACAAAACTTTTAACATAAAAAAACATTCATTATTCTTTGCCAATTCTGCTAAAAAAGGGTACGTAGTGCTGTTCTTCGGAGATTTCAATCAACTTCAGCCAGTTGGAGATATCCCACTTTACGGGAATCCGAGGTCAGGTGATGTTACCGCCACTCAAGGTCAATTAGTATATCGTCAAATAAACAAAGTGTTCATATTGGATCAGATAATTAGATAAATTCAACCAGAACAACAAGCTTTCAGGGAATGTTTACTAAGAGTATCATTAGGAGAACTGGCTCTACAAGACTACGACCTCTTATCGGCCAGGTTCAATCAGCTTTCATTTTTTTTCGAATTAAAATGTGTTAAGATTAATCTCGAAGAACGCTGAAACTGACGAATATAACATTGAGAAGCTCAGAAATGTTGGCAATGCTGTAACAATCATCAATGCTTTACACAATGACCTACGAGCGTTGTAAGCCTCATCCGACGATGCAAGAGGCTTAAGCCCAAAGTTATATCTATGTAAGGGTGCAAAAGTTATTTTGAGGCTAAGTCTTTTTACTTGAGCTGGTCTGTGCAATGGCGGCATCGGTGAGGTTGTTGAAATTGTTTATAACCATTGCGAAAGTGCCGATTTATATAAGAATTTCCTTTGTGGATTTTGGTCAAGTTTCCCAATTATTCTGGACTAAAATACAACAACTCTAATGTATTCCTCCTGTTGTAGTATCATTTGAAAAAGGATCAAACAATTTACTCTCAATCAAATTTTACTACAACTTGCTTATGCGATTAGTATTCATAAATTGCAACGATTAACACTCGATCATGCAGTTGTCGTTATTGGAGAAAAAGAATTTGCATTAGAAATGGCATATGAAGCATTCTCCAGGGTTCGTATAAGTGGACTTTTTATCGAACCAGCTATTTCTTGTGATCGGCTAAAAAAATTAAATGACAAGAAGGGGTTGGTTGAGAAACGCCAAGAATTAAATAAATTAATGAATATGCAATAAATTTAAATAAATTAAAATTTAATTGTATTAAAATGTTTATGAAATCGGGTAAGTTTATTCATTACGCAAATCTCTCTAACAATGACAAAACGAAATATGTCCATTTTTTTTAAACAACACAACATTATATCTTTACTTTTATTGCTTTGGGAAAAGTTTATTAAAGCGAGTGACCTAACTTTAATGCATCTTCAACGTACCAATTTATGTAGCCAGCTTACACGTTTGCTAAGCAGCTGCTACTCCTAGTATAATATAATATTATATTTTTTTTTTCATTGTACCATTTTTTGCATTGACAAAAGGCCGTTAGTGAAGAAATTTTAAGATTAAGAAATTTTAACTTTAAACTTGATATTTTAATCACACCAAAAAATTACTTTAAAATTTACACAAATTACAAATCACTAAAACTTTCAGCTAGCATTGGCCGTTCGATACCTTCTAGTATCATAATAATTATATAAAATTCTAAACATTTATTTTAGTGTTTATAATAGAAAGCCAATTTTTCTAAAATAATCACTAGGGTTTCAAAAAGACTTGTTAATATTAATACTAAAATTTAATAAATAGTGACAAAAAATACTTATTACCACAAAAATGTGCAATCAAGAATGCTGAACAGTTCAGCGCAAAATCGAAATTAAGTAGAATGGAGTAAGCCATAGCGAAAAGCTTTCACTTCCATCTAGTTTTAAAATTGAAATTCTTCCGATAAAATATAGCGCTCAGCTATTTTTTTTTTTAATAATATTTTTAATATGCTAATTTTTGCACAACTTGTTCTTTTAGTACACTGATTCCGGTTGTGACCTTCGATAAAAACTCAACATAGTCAGAAAATTCACTCTAGCACTCCGCCCAGTGTGAGGATGCAATGAACGCTATAGAAAAATGGGCACATGCGAAGCCAGACCGGAAGTCGCTAGTGTTGCTAGCATACATAGCTGGCCATCCATTGAAGAAGAACGCTCAACGTGAAGCAACAGAAGGATAAACTTTCACGCGCCTTCAGTTGAATTGTTTTGCCCTACTTCACGGTATACCACCAACTCATTTAACATTGGTGTTGGGGATATCCGTCGGAACAACAACAACATCAATATTTCAACATTATTATTATTATTATGGTGGTTGTTGGTGTTATTTTTATTGTTGCCGACCACTTATGTCACAATATGTTCCCCGAACAACGGCGGTTACAATAAATGCGAATTGTTGCGAAATAATTTCGAAGTTAAACATTCTTGGCAACAGTTTCGAAACTTTGTTTTTTTTTTTGTTTTTGTATTTATTTTTTATTTTTTTTTTTTTATTGTTCTTACTTGCGAATAATGGAATTTTTTTATTATTCATTGTTGTTTTCCTTGCTGTTGTTAATGCTCTAAACTGAGCTCCAGAGAGTAGGTTAACGCTAGAGGGCTAGCTAGCTGCGTGGTAAGCCAGAGTTTTGAACAACTTTTTCTATTGTGAGAGTGTCAGAAATAAACAAAAATGTTGACCCACAGGGACTCATCAGCCGAGCTAGCGACAAGCAAAAAAGCTTCACTTGCAGCTGCAACTCTCTCAAGTGAAGATATGACCAGAGCAAGAGCGGAGGATGCAACGTTTTGGCAGCGCACAAAATGGAGCCACTCAACCAACCAATTCTGATTTTACTAAGAAAAATAATCTGTATCCTGAGGTGCAGAATACATACCATAATGTTTTGGATGATGATGTTGCTCAAAATAATTGCGCTCAGCACGTTGAAGACGTTGTTGCTGCTGCTGATAAGGATGACGAGCACGTGAAGGCTCAAAGTGTTAAGCTCTAAATCATATTGACTACGGAATTGTTTTGCTTTCCGAAACTTTGTTGAATAGAATCAACTTCAGCGAGTTGCTTTTATCGGAACATTGTTTGTTGTAAAAGTTTTACGGAATTTGCTAAGCGGATACGTGAATAAAAGATAAACTATTTTCCATTTTCCTACGAGTTTGTTGTACGTTACAGAAGTTACATTGTTTAATAAAATTTTTGTTCCTATATTTATATAGACAAAAAAGCTACAGTTTAAGCGTGCATGTGAAAGGATTGAACACTTTGATTATATTGGGGGTTGGAATTAATTTTAAAGGTTTTTTTTCGGTTTTTGAGCATTTATTTAGAAACAACGGTACAATGTATATTATTCAAAGTATTGTCCATCGTTAGCTACAACATTTTCCCATCTTTCTGGCAGCATATGGATTCCGCGCCGGAAGAACGATTCGTCTTTTGAGGCAATCCACGAATCGACCCATTTTTTGGTATCCTCGTAAGAAGTGAAGCGCTGCGCAGCCAAGCCATGCGTCATCGATCTGAATAGGTGGTAGTCGGAAGGGGCTATGTCTGGGCTATAAGGCGGGTGGGGTAGCACATCCCAATTCAGAGCCTCCAACGTTTCCTTGACGGTTCTTGCAACATGTGGCCGTGCGTTGTCATGTTGAAAAACCACTTTGTCGTGTCTTTTGGCATATTCCGGCCGTTTAACCTTTAATGCTCGGCTCAATTGCATCAATTGTTGTTGGTGGCGTTCCCCAGTGATGGTTTCGTTAGGTTTTAGCAGCTCATAGTACACGACACCCTTCTGATCCCACCAAATACACAGCATAAGCTTGGCGCCATGAATATTCGGCTTGGCCCTCGATGTTGATGCATGGCCGGGTGGTCCCCGCGATTTTTTTCGCTTAGGATTATCGTAATGGATCCACTTTTCATCGCCAGTGACAATACGATGCAAAAAACTCTTCCTTTTATGCCGTTGAAGCAGTTGTTCGCACATGCAAAATCGCCGTTCAACGTCTCTCGGCTTCAACTGGTACGGCACCCAATTTCCTTGCTTTTGAATCATTCCCATGGCCTTCAAGCGTTTGCCGACCGTTGATAAGTCTCCGATTCTGACAATTTTCCAATGATTCTGACTCCCAATGATTCTGACAATTTTTGAAGGGTTTGACACGGGTCTTCATCGAGCAAAGCCTCCAATTCCTCATCTTCAAACTTTTTCGGCTGGCCCGGACGCTCTTTGTCTTCCGTATCAAAATCACCACTTTTAAACCGACGGAACCAGTACTCACAAGTAGAAATCGATGGAGCATAGCCCCGTAAGCCTCAGTAAGCGTGCGTTGTGCTTCAACCGCTTTTTTCTTCAAATGGAAGCACAAAAGTAAACCTTCCCGCAAATTGCGTTTTGTTGGAACGAAAGTCGACATGTTCACAGAGAAAAAAATATATGTTGTTTACAGTTCAGTGGAATGACACATACTGAAAAATGAAGCTTAGACAATGTGCTTTGAAATGAATATAGTCACAGGTGTGCCCGATGCGATCTATTGATAGTTACGCCATCTCTTAGAAAACCTTTAAAACTAATTCCAACCCCCAATAATATGAAAATGATTGGGCGTTCATAAAATTACTGGTTGTGAGAAAAAATATACATCATTTTTCTCTTTTATGTAATAAGTATACGAAAAGGAAAGAGATGTGTTGATTGACAAACAGGCAAGGCGTTTCTTGATTAAATAGATGTCACTTCTTAACCACTGTTACTATTTAAATATAATGAGATAGTATGAAAGTTTGTGAAATCTACCACAAAGGAGTTATCTTTCAAAGTTAATATAGAGAAATAGATGTAGAAGGCTATATTTAGAGTGAGTGATTGTTACTGTTCTTTACTGCACATAGAAACGTTTTAAAGTAAGTTTATTTAGGGAAACGTTGTCATATAAATTAGTCAAAAGTTCTTTTTCGTTTTCTGATAAATTAAAGTGTGTAGAATATTGGTGTTAATGAGTTTTTTGATACGTACATTGCAAGACTAACAAGCGGACAACTTCATGGTTCAGTTACATCAAATAAATAATTCATGCAGAACAGCCACAAAATGAATAAGATGTTTTTAAAGTCAGATACTAAAAAAAGCAACCGTTTTTCTGAGTTAATTATATAACGTTAAAATTCATAAAACATCACATTTTTGTAAACATTTAAAAAAACTTAAGAATTGTATAAAATGGATATAGAAAAATGTATCCTAGACACACACATATATTAGGATGCCTAAAAAAAATTACCATTGCCACGATCCATTTTTATATACAGTGTTGCGCAAAATAATAGCAACAAAATAAATGCGCTGCAATAAAATCGTGTATCTTTTTTAATACTGGGGACACACAAAAATGATTATAGGAATCAAAGCATATAATCATACATCATATATAAAGTTCAAATTTGGTTTTGTTTTTTTTTAATTGAATTTCAAATTAATGTGGCTACATTCAATTTGTCTGAGAGCAAAACAAAAGCAGCAAAACTTGAAAAATGTAAAAAGAGAACAGAAGTTCCAAGAATTACCGGTAAAAGTTCCTTTATTGTAAAGTACGTGTCGTTTGTAAATCATAAACATTTAAGTTTAGTTTTGTTTTTGTGCTAGTTGTGGCATTGACTGTTCCATTTATAATGACACGTTTTAAATACTGTAAAGCTCTTAAATTGCAAATTATTTCCGAATATAAAAACGGAAATTCAAAAATATCTAACTTGAAACAGTTTGATATTAATCAGTCAATAGTTTGCAGATTAATAAAGAAATATACCATCACAAAAGACGTAACAACGGTACATTAAAGAGGGCGGCCGCGGAAGACATCGCTGCGTGATGACAGGAACATTTGTGGCGTGTTCAAACGAAATGCATTTGCCACATCCAAAGAGGTTGTTCAGACACTTGATTTAGATATCCATCACAGCACTGTTTGATGACGAGCCGTTGAGAACGATTAAAGAAGTTACAGACCGGCAGAGAAACCTTTGCTTACAGCTAAGCATAAAAAACAAGGTGATTTGTTATAATTTAAACAATTCTGTCTGAAATTGTAACAACAAAATGCAATTTATTGTTTTTTAGACTCAGTCTTGCAAAGGAGCACCTAAATTGGACCGTTCAAAAATCGAAAACCGTTTTTTTAGCGATAAATCAAAGTTCAACTTGATTAATTCAGATGAGTTGTGCACGGTACGGTGCCACACAGGTACACGACTTGAAGCCCAAAACTACAAAATAAGTTTTAAGCACGGAGGCGGTGGCATTATGGTTTGCACTTGTTTTTCCTATAATGAAGTTGAACCATTTCAAAAAATCGATGGAGTTATGGATCGATTTGTATATAATGACATTTTAGAAACCTAGATGCAACCACATTCAGAGTGGAATATGTCGCTTCAGTGAACGTTTCAGCCCGACAACGACCCGAAGAACACTTCAAAGCTCATCAAAGATTACATTAGAGGCAATGGGATTCAAGTCCTTGATTGGCTGGCACAGTCATTATGACTTGAATCTTATTGAAAATCTTTTTGGGATTTTGAAGGTAAAAGTTTCTGGTCGAAGGTTTTCCAATAAGACTGCACTGTATGAAGACCTGAAACTTAATTGGGAACATATACCTAATACCAACATATCTAATTTAATAGAGTCGATGTCGCTCAGATATGCAGCGGTTCTCAAGAATAATGAATCTTACACCAAATATTAATTATGTTGCTTTTGTTTTGCTCTCAGACAAACTGAATGAAATCACATTAATTTTAAATTTAATAAAGAAAACAAAACCAAATTTGAATATGATTAGTTTTTAATATGATGTATGAATATATGCTTTGGTTCCTGTAATCATTTTTGTGTGTACCTAATATATAAAAAGATACACGATTTTGTAGCAGCGTACTGATTTTGTTGCTATTGTTTTGCGCAACACTGTACATACAGTGCCTGACAAAAGTATTCATAAAAGTAAATAGAAGTTTTATATTTTCAATTCATACTTATTTAAATCTTACCATATAAAAATCAATTCAAATAAAAATCAACTGAATTATTTATTTGATGTGTACACTAGCTGATATACCCGGTGATACTCGGGGGAAAAAACGTAAAATTTTGATGTTTAGGTTTAATTCGATCAGAAGATAACGATTTTTAGCCAGAAAAAAGAAGCTTTTGACGTAAAGCGTATGGAAATATGCAAAATGGTTTTTGTCATTCTAAGGAAATGGCGTTATTAGAAAAAGACGTTGTACTACAAATTTGTGCAATCTTGAATTTATGTGAATTTTTTGGTGTCATAATTACAGAATTTTTTAAAATTAATTAAACGATGCTTTTCGCTAAAAAAATATGCTAGTTGGTTGAATTCCCTCACTTGTAAAAGGGTGGAATAGGCGTGGTCAAAACTAATTTTGCCAAAGCATAATCTAAGATTCAAGTAAAATGTTAGCCAAATTTGAGTTAAATCCGTCCAGCCGTTAAGATTTGTATTCTGGTGAAACAAACAGAAAATTATTTTTATTAATGTAGATAATTAACTTTCATATAATTTTTTTCCGTGAATTTTTCCGATATTTTAAAAGCTATTTTGCTATTTGGGGCAAAGAAAAATCAAATAAATAAGAGATTATTTAAATCGGTCCAGCCGATCTTAATATGTTATATGTTATATATAAATGGTATAATAAACCCGACTTTATTTTATTAATTAAGATTAATGTGATAAAATTAATACAACAAATTTATTAAGTAATAGTTTATTAAGTAGAAAAATGAAGTATTTTAATAACGTATCAGCAAGACATTTACTTTATTGAAGCTATGTATTTTGCTGCATGAAGTGCACTTGGGTTGATTGCCTTCAGTGAAGCACCTTGTGATATACGACATTTTTCGTTTTGTTATCAGGTGCAAGAACAAATAAAGTGGATGGTTTGCCAACACGCGAACATGCCACGTACAATTGACCATGAGAAAAATATACATTTTCTAAATTCAGACCACAAACACTAAGGGATTGGCCTTGAGATTTGTTTAATCGTCATGGCGAATGCAAGACTTACACTTTCGCGACTTACAGCTATTTACTGACAGGCAGCGGCACCGAAATATTTCGAGAGTTTATTGTTTTTATTTTACAGAAAATGATTTTTGTTATTTTAAAACTTTATATCAATTTTTCATCACAGTCTTGAAACAGCTGTTTTAAGAACAATAAAAGAAAACAACAATACGAACACGCCCATTGAGCGATGAAACGTCAAAAAAGGAAAATGAATAGTTATTTAGAGTTGCCAACTATGTTCGTTTTGATAAAAAATGCTTGAAATTTGGGATCATTTTAAGATCAGAAATAGAGCTAGAAATCGAGCTGGTTTTAGTTTTTGTTTTTGTTTTGTGAATAAAATAGAGCAGCGCCTTAGATAAACGACCACGAGAATGCAACTATTTAATTCCAGTAAAAAAATATGCGATCGCTCCAATGAGGAGCAACAAGGGAGCGCTCTTTTGCTGTTTTGTTGTATCAAAAAGTGAGCTCTTGTGCCCTTGTGCTCCTTTACTGTTTTATAAGATCAATAGTCGAGCAATTAATGAAAAAAGAAAATAAAGTGAGACATGTGCCTTTTCTCCTTAATTATTTTCTGTGATACAAAAAGTATTTTAAATGTTCCTTTCATTCGATTCGCGTCGTTTCAACGCAGAGGTCGTGAAGTGCGATCAGCTACAGTAATTGCGTTTTGTCCATCCGCTGATTCGACTGACGCAATAAAAGTACAGTTTTTAAATAAAATTAAAACGATTCGTAATTTGTGATGGCGATATAAATCTCACGATTTGGCCAAATAGTTGTATCGCCACCTTAGGGTCTTGAGGGCTCTACATAAGCTAGGAAACCTAGCTTTCGGAATAAACCTAAATCCCAAAAAAATGTTCTTTTGCTGATCCATTTGGATCATTTATTGATCGCTCTTTTTGAGCTCCTCTCAGATATTAAAGGGAGCGCTACCCTTCCTAGGACACGCAAAGTTAAAAGAGAACACAAAATACACCTAGCTTGGATCAATAAGGAGCACTCTACTGCTCCTCAGGAAGCACTTCCACATCGCTCATGGGATGATCCACTTTTTTACTGGGATGTTACTCTTTTTTCAATGTATATGTAGAGCTGTAGGCTAAAATAAAATAAATTTTAAAATTCTTGATATTTGCTTTTTGTTTTTGTTTGACTGACCGTGAAGTCTTTTTTTAATGCCTCCACTTGAGATCTTGCTACCAGCAAGCAAAAAACACAGCAAGAAAAATGCTGTTTATTTTCCGCCGCCAACTCGGTTTATCCCCTCTAACGTTGCGCAACCGATGTGATACTGCTCTTCTCTGTTCATCGTTGTGGTAGATTTGCTTGGTAATTGTTGTTGTAAATGTATTTTAGTTCAGCTACAGATTTCATGATTTCTTTATGAAGGAACGATTTGTCAGCAGATAAACTTATTGATGGTTGCTTGCTGCCATAGTAGAATTAGACAAGGTAGTGTTAGGGCTGAATACGTTCTCTTTCTAAGTGACCATAACTGTCAAATTCATCCATTTTAATATATTTGCCAATTCTTGCTTTCATATTGCATTCTCATTGATTTTGTATGAAACGTCAACTTCGTTTTGACAGTTTCGGTCACCGGCTCTCCACCTTAACACTACCTTGTTTAGTTTTGGCATGCTTGTTGCATTTGCTGAGCGCCTGGTAGCCAATATCCAAGAGCGTGTATTTGAGTTTCATGACCAACATAAAAACATTTATAGTTTTATAAATGTCACCAGCATATTCTCTGACTGGGACCATGGTATAATAAGTAATAGGTAGGAGTGAAATTTCGTGTTTTAACCATCGAATGTCAAACAAAAGAAAACAAAATAGAGAACGTGTGTCACATGCATTGACCGCATTCAGAGGAGTCACTTGCTGTGAATAAATCAATTAATTGCAAAGGTTTCTCACTCAAATTTAAAAAAAAAAACAGGTGTGCCAACTATTGACTCCGCTGAAAGCTGCCAACGTGTGTGGCAAACGCACTTTATATTGTTTTCTTTTGTTTGAAATTGCAGCTCGTGAGAAAATAAGTAGTTGTCAGGGCTACCTAATAATAATTTTATCATGAGTGGGACTGCATCGTCCAAAATTTTTTGTTTCTTATTTCAGCTACCATAAGCCTATAGTATCTTTTTTAAAAATATAATGCAATGATTAATGACGCAAACAGTGAAAATAATGTAAAATAAATTCAAGGAAATGTATTTTAAGAGTATATTAATTATTTCAATTAGTTTAATTTATATTTTTATTTACGTTTTACTTTGTTTTTTATATTAAAACCCATAATTTAAAATATAATGAAGTGGTAAAATATAAAATAATGTGCATTAATGATGAACCGGATGTACGGATAAACCGAATCGGGGGCAGAAAATAAACAGCACTTTGCTTGCTATGTTTTCTGTTTTCCTTGTAGCAAGATTTTAAATGCAGGCATTAAAAGAGACTTCAACACCCATCAAAAAAATATCATATTTAAAAAAAAAGTAAATTTATTTCATTTTATCTACAGCTCTACATATACATTGAAAGAAAAAATTAAATATCATTTTTGAGGATTATTTTTCATTCAATAGAGCTCCCTGTATTTTATTTTTATATCAACAATATTCAATTTAAATGTAATAATATAGTTTGGTGTAATTATAAAATAAAAATTATATCTGATTAAAAAATATTTTAAAAGAAATAATCAATGATTGAGGAGGTGACAATATAAAATTTTTTTCCGATTAGCATGAAAATTCTTATATAGCAGTAAGGCGGTCCGTGGCAGGACAAAGTCTTCCAGGGAATACTAATATTTTACATACATGTTTTCGTTTCGGTCGGCAGTCCCCTCACTGCTATACTTTGTTTTATTTTTAATTTTTTTTTTTTTTGGGAAAATGCAACAAAACAGACTTTACCAAAAAGTAATGAAGATAAAAATCTCTTTCAGTTGCAAAAGTTACGGTTTTAAAATTAAAAACGAAGAAATTTTTATTCGTTTAGAAGATTTGATTTTGATTACTAAATGCCAGAAAAAAGTTAGTTTTTGCAGTAAAGTATATTGAATTGAATTTAGCTTGTGTGGAAAAGCCACGCCAAGTTTCCAGTGCCCGTGCCAGTTTACTCCATACTGAATTTCATTGTTATATGATATTTATTTCCAAAGCTATTCGATATCAAAAATTTGGCTTGTATGGGCGGAGCCACACCCCCTTGTTCAATGACCGTCTCAGTTTTCTAGTAGAAGGATATCACCCAATAGTAATTCCATACTGAGTTTCGTTGTTATACGACATTTAGTTCCAAAGCTATCTGATATCAAAAATTTAAAGTGTATGGGTGGAGCCACACCCCATTTTCCAAAGCCCATCCCAGTTTTCCAGTAAAAGGATATCACCAAGTGGCAACTCCATACTGAATTTCATTATTATACGGCATTTAGTTCCAAACCTATTCTATATCATAAATTTGAATTATATGGGCGGTGCCACACCCCTTTGGCCTAAACTTGCTCAATTTTGCCAGTCGAAAGGCACGACTAAATAGTACCTTCAAACCGAGTTTCATTAATGTGTGGCTTATAGCTTGAAAGTTATACTGAAAATTTGGGCTGCAGAAAAAGTGCCACGCCCTACGTCCAACACCCATAAAATTTTAATAGCAGAAAAGCAAGTGAAACTTAAGGCCGAATACCGAACTCCGTTGCTGTGCGACCTATAATTCCAAAGCTATTCGATATAGAAGATTTGATTTGTATGGGAGGTGCCACGCCCCCTGAGTTTTTCACAAAACACAACCCGCGAATAAAAGATCATTTAAATCGGTCCAGCCGTTCTTGAGTTATAAATGTTGTAACAAACCCGACTTTGTTTTATATATATAGATTTTTATTTCAGCACAAAAAATAAAACTTAAGAGAAAAACATTGTTGGAATATTTACATCAAAAGCAATATTTAAAAAAATCAGTTCACAAAAGTATTCGGAATTTGACATAAAATAATGTAAAAATAAATAAAATAATAATTTTAATAATGTGTGCCGTAATCTTTGAGCTTAATGACTTCCTTAATGCGATTTAGCATTGACAAAGCCAGCTTCTGTGTTCTTTCAGGGGTCGTCCATAAACTACGTTACCAATTTAGGGGGAAGGAGGAGTTTTGAAATGCACTACGATAAGTAACGTAGGGGGGGAGGTGTTTAGATATTGTAACGTTACCAAAAATTAAAAAAAATCGACTAAAAACCTCTAATTAATAACACAATCATTTCAAAAATTTTTAATCTTACATGTTTATGTTTGATTGTCTAAATGATGGTTAACTTTAATTGATGGTTAACTTTTGTTTCAACGGTTTCTTCCACCACCTTTTCCCTCGACATAGGAATCTTTTGGTATTACTTCACCATCTCAGCAAACGTCTGAAAAATTTGGGTCTTTGCTTTTGCGACAGGGTTTAAGGCCTGAATGTTCTTGATCAAAGGAGATACCGTATGACATGTACTGTCCTTCTCAGAAAGAAGAAATCGGTTCAAGGTCGTGTCCTACCTGCGGCTTGTATTTCATTTTTAAAACTTCTATGAATTGCCATTAGTTTGTTTTATATCGTTTACAATAAATCGGAATAAAAAATACTATTTAAGTAAATCAATTTTCAGAAAGCATTTACACAAAAACACAGAACTTGGTGCAGCTCGGGTGCAGCCTTTAAGGGTACTCTGTCAAAGACCAGGTGAATTTCTTTGCGTTAGAAATGAGGATTCACCTGAATGGGTCGACATAGAATCCGATGAAAAATTCTATTTTGAAGAATCCTCAACAAAGCTACCAGCTTTTTCTATCCCAGTGATTGAGAGCATCGAATCTTGGATCGCAGATGAAATAGCTTTTACAGATGATATTAATTATTGATTTTTTTCCAATTGTTTCTTTAATGTATCTAGTCATACTAGTCACTAATACTAGTGAAAATTGTCAGAGCTAGTCAAAATATATAATCATTCGAATGAATTAATTTCATATGTCACGTTACCTTATGGGGGGAGGGGAGGGGTTTTGAAAAGCACTACGAAAAGTAACGCAGGGGGAGGGGGGGTAAAAAAATCCGGAAAATCAGCAACGTAGTTTATGGACGACCCCTCAGATGTAATTTTCGCCCATTCTTCTGTTATGACTAGTTTTAATTGTTCCTTTGATATGATAGGATGCTTTTGAATAGATCGCTTCAAGTCCCTCCATAAATGCTCGATCGGGTTGAGATCCAGCGATTGAGGAGGTATTCCCAAAATACTCGGCGTATTGTAAAGAGCCCAAAGTCGTGTATTTTGAGCTGTATGCTTCGGGTAGTTATCTTGTTGAAATTTATAACGACAAATAGTTGAAATCAAATTGTCTTTTAAAATCTGAATATACTGCTGATGGATCATTTTATCAGTTATAAACTGGACGTTGCCAACTCCATTTGCACTTATGCATCCTCACAGCATGACGTTACCACCTCCATGTTTCACAGATGGGATTGTATTTTTTTGATTCAATTCCGTATTTTTCTTCCTCCACACTTTATTACCGCAATCCGGTCCGAAAATGTTAAATTTTGTTTCATCGCTGAATATTACTCTTGACCAAAACTCAGTATCATGATGTTTATATTTTTTTGCAAATTCTGTCTGTTTTTTACGATTTTTCTTGCTTATCAATTGCTAAATACGGGGGTTCTTCCATTGTAACCAGCAGCTTTGAGTGTCCTCTGAACAGTTTTATCACTGACATGTACATCGTGATATTCTAAATGGTCCCTGTTAACCTCTACGGCAGAAGTACGAGGCTGTAAAAACGTGTGGGAACAGTTTTATTGAAACAAATGGTGAGTTTTAAAATTATTGCTCCATAAAAGCATAATCCAACATGCCAAAAATAAGTAGATTTCCTTAACGCAATTTGGTAGATAAATGTTTGTACCGTATAATCAGTTAAAGTTTTTATTTAAGACTAGCTGATATACCCGGTGTTACTCGAGAGTCATTTATATAAACATTTTAATATACACTTCTCGATTAAATGTTTTTTAAATTCTGGAATAATGAAAAACATGTGAATTTTATTTTTTAGCTACCGTTTGAAAGGTAATTGAACGAACTTTAGTCAAAAAAAGTTTTGGAAAATTATTGTTGTTGGTGGTTCCATCTTTTGCGGTGAGTTAATTGAATTCAAAGAAGGGGTACGACATATGTACAAAATTAAAAATACTTTTTATATTTACTTAATCTTAAGGCTAGCAAAATAACATTTTTAACAATATAAAAATTATGGTGGGACTCAATGCGTCTTTGAAATATGGACATTTTAACATCTAAACAAAGATTTATATTAAAAAATATATTGAACTTTTTAACAAAAAAAAATTTAAGGAAATATATTAAAAACAGCGGAGGTATTGGCATTAAAAGTAAAAACTTTTATTTTCATATAATTTTTTTCTCATTATTAGCTGTTATTGTTTTATGAAAAATTCGTTGTACTAAAAATGATTGTACTAAAAAATTTTTTAGCTGGATTTTTTCATGGGAGATCAGGATCATATCATCGCATTTGCAAGAGAAGCAAAAACAACAAAAAATTCAGCAAGTGAGCTGGACATTTAAATTGATCCAATTCTATGTTTTTAAGTGTTAAAAGCGCAACTTTAAAAGTAGACTACACTGAGCCATTATTGGCGACTAGATGACGCTGCGACTGAAAAAACTGGCAGTACTGCATTATTTGACATTTTATAAGTTTGGTAGCAATAACATTTTCGCAAAAAACTTCGCAAACCTTATCTGCTAGCTACATAAGAACATCAGATATCCTTCTGTAAGCAGAAAATAGCGCCACCTGTCTGTAATCCCAAACGTGTAGGGTTAATTTTGAAAAAACTTTTGGTAGACATCATACGGCTATTCACCGCAAGGTGTGTAGTTTGTACCCACAGTACTTACAAATGCGGCGCCATCTATCTGTGAATTTAAAGCCCAGATCAAAACCAATGAAATAGTTGTGCTAGATGCGCATATGTTTTATTATATTGCCATATAGCTGAAACTGATTACATGAAAATATTTACTTTTACAGCATTCTTATTTACAGTCATCTTTTCGATGAAATAGTGATATATATACAACATTTAAAGTACCATTAATAAAGAATCGAATGAACACGGTGGCACAATAGTGAGAAAAAATAGAGCCATCACAACAAAACAAATTTAACAGGTGGTGGTGGGAAGGCAAAAAACTAAGTAGATTACTATAAGGAAGATTTTTTTATACACCAAAATGTTTGTAATTACTCTAACACACATCTTTATTCATAGAGATAAATCGGGACGTTCAAATTATATAGAGAATTTTAAAACAAAACTCAGTTTTATTGATAGTCTGGCATGCAAAAATAGATTTTTAGCCATAACTTTTGTTTGAAAAGAGATATTGGAGCAATTTTTTCACATAAATTATGCGCGAAAAAAATCAAAGAGTGTATGTACGCTTGTTGTTTTGATGACAGAAATAGTAAAATAATTTTTGCGCTTAGCTGGAAGAATTTTTGTAAATAAAAGTTATGTCATATGAAAGGTAGGCAGATGTGCAATTTTTAATTGATTCAATTTTACAACAAAAAAATTTTTGAGTCATTTTTTGAGTGAAAAGTCAATATTTTGGACCCTTTTTTGACATAATTATACAACATAGTTACACTTGCTTAACGGTACAATTCAACCTATTTTATTGAACTTTTGCACATAAAAAAGCTCCACGTGGCCTTGATGACATCAACTGTTGCGACAAGAAGGGCCTCTACCGGGAAACTCCTTCATAATTGGAATAAAGATAGTGACCGGTTTCCCACTACCTTTCTCCATTTTTCAGAAGAGATGCTGCCGTCTAGACTACTTTTATCTATTACCGCAATGGTAATTTGTCTAGATGCGATTTCGCTGAAATGCTTTGGAGTGGCTGTGCTACCACAAATTTTCTTGGCGTCTGGCATAAAGACCTCTTCTTAGAGATCGCTGACGCTTTGCGGGCACCAGTTTGGGTTCTGGGTAGTTTATGACTCCTCAAAAATGCCCACCGCCCATTTCCAGGACGACTTCTGATCCTCGGTGCGCAGGTTAGCGATGCTTTCCGAGAAACATTGCCCGTCCTTTTGGTGGGTTGCTTCTTTTAGCCAGACCCGTTTTGCTTGTTCCACTGGTGCCAAGTTTGATGACCACTACACTAGTTTCCGTAGCAGGAGCATTTTGAGACTGCATGTCTTCAGGCTGTTGGCCAGAAGGAGTGTTTAAAGGCCGCATATCTGGTTACCAGCTTTTACGAAATTTTAAGAAATTCTCCATGTACAGAACAATCCTGTGTTCTCCTTGTACACTCATATCTCAGATAAAATCGAAAATCCAACTTAATTGTGCACGCCTTCTTATTCAGCATTTCATTCGATGCCTCATTCACCACTCCAACAGTAGACATTCACCACTCCAGCTTTTGTCATCTCAAAAATCCTTACTGAAATAAATATGTTCATTCCACCTGATATTAATGCCAATACTGATTGATCATTCCAACATTAGCTAAAATGTTAGTAGTTCATTTCGCCAAACATAAATCTTTCATTGTCCAGGGGTTAGCATAAAATGATTTTAATAACAAAGAAATGTCAGTGCTCTTCTCAATAAATTTAAATTCTCAGCAATTAAATTTTTGTCATTACTCTTCTCAACACATTTAAATTCTCAGCAATTAAATTTTTTCTAATTTTAAAAATTTAATTCTTTTAAGTGAATGTGCACAATGAACCAAAAGAGAAAAGCATCTTT
The DNA here is from genome assembly GCA_963920525.1 of Dichetophora obliterata. Classification (NCBI taxonomy): domain Eukaryota; kingdom Metazoa; phylum Arthropoda; class Insecta; order Diptera; family Sciomyzidae; genus Dichetophora; species Dichetophora obliterata. The sequence goes on along the minus strand of OY986438.1, from coordinate 123,552,408 downwards.
ATCCCATAAGTCAGCGTTATGCCTGCATTTCATCATGTTCTTTGGTGGCGAAGACGATGCCGGCAAATGCAACAATTGCTGCAACAAAATAAAGCATTCGTCATTTAAGCTCAAGGAATACAAATTAATATTAAAGCCTGGGATGAGCTGTTTAGGTAGTTAGGAGGTTGCAACGCACAAAAGTCCAAGGAGCATTTATCAGTTTGTGCTGAACACTCAAACATTATTCTAGTTTTGTTCTCTTATTTTTTCATTATATAAATTTCTATTATATTTATTGTACAACTACTGCTGGCGATGGAAAATTCGTGACAGTGACGGCACTTTGAATTGTTACGAAAACAAATGATCGCAACAAACTGACTCACAGTCTTTCATTTTATGATTTCGTAAGTCGGGAAATTATGCTCATATAAATTGTGCATTTGAAGACGTTGAAAGTAAACAAGCCATAAAATTAAATCAATATTTTATAATCTTTATTTATAATATATTTCAAACATTAATATTAATAAATAATCTCAGCTTTATTGCAATGAAGAAGTAGATGTCCAACTACAAAATTCATAAGAAATATATACATAATAGAAATATATACATAATGAACAAAGTAAACTCTCCTCTTGCCAAGTCATAATTTATAACGTTCTGGTAAATGTGCTTATTATCAGGAAATTAATTACTTTGAGCAGAAAAATTGCTTAACTTTCTGGAAAAAACTTTCTCATGACAATTAAAATGCTCTTATTTCAAAAAAAATAACTTTGAATCAAGCAAAATATTAGCATTTTAAGAAAATAATGAAATAGAATCAAGAAAAAATATGCAGAAGTATTAAGAATATTTTTTGTGGACTAAGCTTTTTTTTCTTAGAATAATTGCTTTATCTATATCTATATCTATATGTATTTATAAAAATGGGTGTATGTATGTGGGTATGTGGGTATGTAGCTATATCACATATAGACTCCAAAACCGCTAAACTGATCTTTATGAAATTTTCAGGGAAACTGAAGCCACATCTTGAGAGTGTTCCTGTGAGGTTTGGTAACGATTGGACGAGGGGGCGTGGTGCCTCCCATACAAGCCAAACTTACGCTATCGATCACAAACCAAAAAAGGATATATATCAGACGGTTTTAATCGTAAAAAACTAAGATTAGGTAATTTTGTTCAAATTGTTACTGTCGGTAATTGTGCGAAAAATGGGCGTGATCGTAATATAAATACGCCCACTTTTTCGAAATCATGGCAATTCCGGAGTTTTTCATATTTTTACAGTGAAACTTGCTGTGTAGGTGATCTAAGAGGCGGTCACTATATGTAAACGTTTTCACGCCCACTTTTACCGCCCACAAATCAATATCTATATATATAAAAAGCAAAACGATGTGTGTCTGGCTGTGTGATGTCTGTAGACTCCAAAACTACTGAACCGATTGACCTGAAATTTTGGCAGTCGATTTGTTTCAGGTACGAGATAATTTAGGAAAAAATTTGCCACACCCCCTTTTTACCGCACCCAAAATCAATAAAAATGTTATATTTCAGTCGGTTTGGGTCGTATAAGGCTAAAATTTTGTAATTTAGTATGTACGGTTACTGTCGACAACTGTACTAAAAATGGATTTCCACGCCCCCTTTTACCACCCACAAATAAATGAAAATGGTTTGTTTCAGACGGTTTTGGTCGTATAAGACTTAAATTTGGTACTTTGGTTTGTGTAGTTACTGACAGTAACTGTACGAAAAGTTGGTTTCCACACCCCCTTTTTGCGCCCACAAATCAGTGAAAATGCTATATTTCAAGCAGTTTTGACCGTATGAGACTAACATGTGATACATGGTTACTTTCGGCAACTGTACTAAAAAAAGGCGTCATCGCTCTATAGCCACACCCACTTTTTGAGAAATCATTAAAATTGACTACTGGGTCGATTGAGCTAAAATGTTGGCTTAGTTTGTACGGTTACTGTCAGCAACTGAACTAAAAATTGATTTCCACGCCCCCTTTTTACCTCCCACAAACCAATGAAAACGTTTTATTTCAACGGCTTGGGTCGTTGAAGACAAAAATTTTGTAATTCAGATCATATGGTTACTCTCGGCAAATGCACTAAAAATAGGCCTGTCCCACTTTAGTTAAACTCAGTTTTCGGGGAGTTAGCGTCGAGTGAAGTAAAGTGTGCCAGGCTTAACCTAAATTGAGCTGAAATTTGGGCATTCGATTTGTTTCGATTACGAGATGGCTCTAGGGAAATATTTTGCAGCACCCCTTTTTACCGCTTGCAAAACAAAAAAAATGTTATATTTCGCACGGTTTTGATCGTATTAGACTAAAATTTGGTTATTTAGTTACTTTCGGCAACTAGTTTTATACTATTTTGCGTTGAGCAATTAAAAAGTGCAGTTGTGATGAATTTTTTATGGCATGAATATATTATTTTTAAAAACCCACAAAAATGCGAATAAAATATTCGCTCTATTTCAAACTCATCACCTAATTTGTTTCACTCGTTTTATTGAATGCTAAGAAATTTTGAATGAGTGCGTGTCGTGATGATTCGAAATGTTGAGTTTTCATAACTCGTAAATTTTTAGGGAGCGGCTGTGTTCATAAGAAAAGTGGAGAGTAAGAAAACTGTAGGACCACTTCACACGTTTGACCCCTCTAAGGGTCAGTTTGAAAGAAATATGAACTATTTTTCTTTAGTTCTTATTTTTTTAAATGGTGACCCCTATAACGATGGCAGATAGGGATGAGTGTGGTCAGAAGAAATTTTTTTGGTACAAAAATTATAGGAGCACCTTGTATATTTGACTCCTGCACAGGTATTTGGAGGCTATACAGACTTTTTTAACCCTCTACGACTACTTTCGAGGGCACTTTTAAAAACACTTTTTAAAACACATAAAAATTACGCTAAAGGATTAAAATAGCTTGCAAAAATATTTGTCATAAAATATATGTGTCCATTGAAAATAATGGCGATTTTTATGTAGCTTATTTTTAAAAAAGTCAATAATTAAAACATGTAAAATTTATTTGGCAAATGGTGTTTGAAGACGATAAGAAAAACAACGGACAACTGAACTACAATACATAGTAAAAAATTTATCTTTTTCTTTTTTATAACATTTGTGTGGTATAAACTTTTTTATTCCAAATAATTTATAAATTTTATACCACTCAATATTATAAAAATAATAAAACAAATATAATTTCAAAATTTCATATGGATATCATGTGTTAATCAAATTATTTTCTGGTTCGAAAGAAAAAAATTCACCGAAATCGGGAAATTTAAAAATATAGTCGTTTCGATTGGTTTGACGAGAAAAATGGTCTGGAAAAATTTATAAGATTTGATGGTATAACTTTTAAAACATTTTTGGTTTGGATTTATATGTATACAAAATAGTTTAAAATGTATGTTCATATTTTTTACTGTGTAGTGATGGGTAAATCGACATCGAATATAATTGAAAATCGAATTGTGCCTAAAATAATTGAGTATTTCGACGTCATGTCTAGCTTCGAAATAACACTGGTTGAAAAATTAAAATAAACGTTTTACTATTGCATTTAAGAAGGTTTATTGTTCAAAATAAAACCGATATTTTAGAAGGTTTCTAAAGAATTATCTAGGTGGCGGCCGTAGTCTAGTGCGTAGCGTGCGTGGCCCCTAAGCTAAAGTACCGCGGTAGCCCGGGTTCAATTCCAGATCAGACAGAAAGTTTTTTTCGATTGATTTAATTTTTCTGTTCGGTCGTCACCTCTCTGCAGACAATGACAAACCTCAGGGAGTAAAAATTGCCATGTAAATCTTCTTGAGAACATAAGCCGTTCGGAGTCGGCATAAAACACGTAGGTCCAGTTCTCGGCCATTTGTGATCAAACATTTAATAACACGCACAACACAATTGATCAATAGAAGATAGATCAAAGTCCTTCCAAGGGCTGATATGGCCAGTTTATTTATTTTTTATTTATATTTTAGAATCTTATTTGAAAATTTTCGTTTTTAATCCTTTCAATGGCTAGGCTAAATTAAGAAGAAGTTAATTTTTTTGAGGTAATGCTCCTATAATTTAGGTCCTAAAAAGATGAAAAAACGTACCTTCGATTTTTACCTGCGCTACTTACGTTTTACAAGCTTGCATAAAGAAAAACTTTATTTGCTCCCGTTCGGCACAAACATTTTTTTTTTTTTTAATTCCTTGAAGGTTTTTTAACCCTTAAGATCTTTGTTTTTTGAACCATCTTAATATTTTTATTTATTATGTTGACTTTATATGATTTAAATACAAATTCTAAATGTTTGATAGTTTAAATCATACTTGATTTTATGATACTTGATAATATAGGCATAGAAACTAAAGTAAAACAGAAATACAACAACAAATGTGGCATTATGAAATTAAGGGAAAAAAATGAGAAATTGAAGCTTCAAAATCTCATCGCCCCGATGGTGCAGTGCGTCTACGCGCTTGCACGGGCAATCACAAAGATTTCTGATGACGCGTTTAGCACGCAGAAATTGTACAATAAAATCAATTTGCTAGTGGTTTTTTTTCCTTTCATATTGAAAAAACTTTGTTGTTGTTGTTGTTTCTTTAGAAAAATTCGTTAGAACAATTAATTGTTTCTAACTTTGACCTTAAGCTCGATAAACGATTTTAAACTGTCAAACAACTAGAATTTGTATTTAAAATCAAGTATGATTTAAACTATCAAACATTTAGAATTTGTATTTAAATCATATAAAGTCAACATAATAAACATAGAGGTCATTTAGGAAAAAACTTTAATTTTTATTTATTTTTATAATTTTGGTACATCCTTTTTTCGTAGAATCAATTGATTTGATTTAAAAAAGAATCGTTGAAAAATAAAAACAAAAATTACTCTCTGACATGTCTAATATATTGGGCAAATCCACTGAAAGGATTAAAATGAAAATAAACGTTTTACTATTTAATTTTAAAATCTTTGTTTTTAAAATTAAAATAAACGTTATAAATGCAAAACCTAGGTAAAACATTACTTACTTACTTACTTTAAATTAGATATTTTAAATGAGTTATCATCAACTAAACTCCTTTCAGTACTTTAAGAAATGCGGAGGACATTGCAATGCCCTTACAAAATGTTTTTAATTTCTGTCCGCTTGAAAGAAGTGTTGTTGATGGTAATATTTCTGTGATTTTAAATAAAATTATGAAGAAATCAGTTGTAATAGAAAAAAGCGCCGCAGCCAAAAAATTCGAATAGCGGCGATTTTTAAGAAAATTTTTTCAATTTTTTTCTAAGCTTCTAGTCAGAGCTCACATGGCATAATTAACTGAGACATAATCCTCTGACTGTACGGATTTAAGTTATTCTGAATAAAAAAACACTTGATTTTCATAAATTGAAACTGTACGTCATTTTATTATTTAAAATGGGGAATTTAGCTTCCAAGTGCTTGAAAATTTGTACTGAAATTTGAAGTTTGCATGAATTTTGTGTTATGTATTTTATACTTTAGCTGACATAGTGAACACAACTACTATGTCAAAGGCATGCATTAAGTAGTTGCCTTGCTTTTCATGCTAGTAAGAATCTAAATTAACAATATAAAAATGCAATTTATTTGCGTTTGATGTGCTGTAACTCTGTTTTCGACCGATCGATTTCGTTAAAAGTTTGCATGTGAAAATTTTTGAGTTTTGTCTTATGTTTGACATGAGTTCAAAGAAAGAACTATTAAGGAAGCTACAGTACAATTTTGGAAAAAATTAAAAACAATTCACGCTTTATTTTACACAGAAAAACAACATACCCCTAGAATTATTTTTTGACCTCTAATAGAAAGTTCTTTTAAAAAATGTATTTCTTCAAATCCTCATTTTTACTGTTTTGTTTCTCATATTGACTATATTATTCCCAAAGCATATGCCATGCTAGCTTTTATCCGAAAAAACAGTGCTTGCTTTTCAGATCCGTAAATTTTGAAAGCTCTGTTCAACTCACTTGTCCGATCTAGATTAGAATATGCAGCGATTATTTGGAATCCATTTTATGAGTCACACAAAATTCGGCTGGAACGAATTCAGAAATCGTGCACGAGGTTTGCCTTGCGCTCTTTTTATACTTCTGGCTTACCTCCCTCATATAAAACCCGGTATATTTTAATAGGATAAAAAACTTTGGAGAGTAGAAGAAATCTTTTTTCCTTGCTTTTTGTCTTTGATATTATCAATGGTTTGGTGGATTGCCCAGCACTATTGGAAAAGATTGATTGTAATGCGCCTTCTAGAATATTAAGAAATTTTTATCCATTTTGCTTGGAAATGCATCATTCTAAATATGCAGCTAATGCTCCAATCAATCGTGCTTTAGTATTGTTTAATTCTGTAAACTCTATTCATGATTTAGATTTTTCTGTCTCAAAAAATCAAATGAGATCTATCTTAAATACTATTTTAAAAAAAAACAAAACTTAAAATTAATATGTATAAGGTTTTGATATCTTTTAGTCTGTAAGTTATATTATTGCATATACTATTAATTTTTAATACATAAATATATAAATATGCAATTTTCTGTCTGAAAGATTGTTTTTCAATATTATAGCAGGGAATTCTTGAATATTTTTTATTACTTTATAGGGCAATTTGATAAGTCAGTTACTTTTGGAATAAAATGCATTTTTTCGGCAAAGTAGCACTTTATTTATCAACATAGGCCATGTGCCAATCGGAAAAATTTCACTCGTGGCAGGAAAGAAAATTCCGAGGTGAAGAAAATTATTATCTGTTGAAATGGAATTGTCATTTTTGCTGTACCAAACAGAGCATGAAAAGTTTATTCAGAAATTTTGGCTTTAGCGAATAAGCCCTTAGTTGCCAAAATATCATACTTTTTCGTAATACGAGATTTCTTAAGACCCATTTGACCACTACGTTTTCTACTACTTATTTTGTTATAAAAAATTCTAAATTATATTATACGTTTTAAAATATATAATTGTTTTGCGTGAAATCACATTATAAAAACAAAAATTGTGTAAACATTGTTAACTTGCAAAACAAATAATAATTTTTGTCCTTGATTATTTCCATTATATGTATCTTACCATTTTATTCCTTCCTTCTTTTCTTAGTTGGCGCTACAACCGTATGTCGGTCTTGGCCTCATCTAAGAATTTGCGCCAGCCATTTCTATCTTTCGCTTGCTGATTTCGTTGGTTGAGTTTATGCTGGATCCCAGATAAACGAAGTTCTTCACAACCTCGAAGGAGGTATTGTCAACGGTAACGTGGGTTCCAAGACGCTGGGACTGTTTGTTTGTTGACACCAAGTATTTCGTCTTATCTGCATTCACTGCCAGACCCATTCGACTTGACTCTCTTTTTAATCTAGAAAATGCTGCACTGACTTCGCGCGTATTATGGCCAATGATATCGATGTCATCAGCATACGCAAGCAGCATGACACTCTTGTAGAATATTGTGTCACTACGTCTCAGATCAGCAGCTCGGATGATCTTTTCCATCATTAGGTTGAAAAAGTTGCACGATAAGGAATCACCTTGCCTGAAACCTCGTTTGGTAACAAATGGTGGGGAGAGGTCCTTCCCAATTTTAACTGCGCTGCTGGTGTTGCTCAGTGTCATCCTGCAAAGTCGTATTAGTTTTGCAGGAATACCAAATTCAGACATGGTTTAGTACAGGTGCTTACTTATTGGGCTGTCTAAGGCGGCTTTGTAGTCGACAAAAAGATGGTGGGTGTCGACTTGTTTTTCTTGAGTCTTCTCCAAAACTTGTCGTAGCGTGAAAATCTGGTCGATGGTGGACTTTCCAGGTCTGAAGCCACACTGATAAGGTCCGATCAGTTCGTTTACAATGGGCTTCAATCTTTCACATAAAACGCTCGACAGGACCTTATATGCGATATTAAGAAGGCTTATCCCACGGATTGGCACAGATAGTGGGATCGCCTTTCTTGTGGATTGAGCAGAGCACACTGAGATTCCAATCGTTCGGAATGCATTCTTCCGACCATATTCTGCATAGAAGCTCGTGAATGCATTTAAGTAGAGCTTCGCCTCCGTTCTTAAACAGCTCAGCAGGTAAGCCATCAGCTCCCGCGGCTTTGTTATTTTTAAGCCGAGCTTTAGCTGTCAGAACTTCATCATAGTCGGGCAGCGAAACCTCGACGCTGTCATCCGCAATTGGGGTTATCGGAATATCATCTCTATTTGCGCGATTGTTGTCAGCGTCGCCATTTAGAAGCTTAGAGAAGTGTTCCCTCCATAACGTCAGTGCACTCTGGACATCTGCCACTAGATTCCCGTTTTTATCCTTGCAGGAAGAGGCCCCGGTTTTAAAACCATCGGCAAGGCATCTTATTTTTTCGAAAAATTTTCTGGCCTCATTCCTGTCGCCATATATCTCAATCTTCTCCTGCTCGAACTTTTCTGCCTCTCTTTTTTTCCGCCTGAAAATATGTCTCTCTTCCCTCCTATCTTCGCTCCTTAGCAGCGCGCGTTACAACCGACTGCAGGGTGGCTTTGTAGGCGGCGTCTTTCTCTGCAGTGGCGTCGCGACACTCCTGGGTGTACCACTGGTTTCGGCGGAGCGTTGGTAGCCAATCACCTCTTCAGCAGCCGCACGTATGGAGTTGGAAATGTGTGTCCACTGCGCGCATATATCATCGATTGGAGGAGTGCTTTGAAGCAGGAGTGAGAGTCGAGTGGCGAAAGCATCGGCTGTCTGTTTCGATTGCAGCTTGTCGACGTCTAGCTTTCTCTGTGTAGGGTTGCGTGTATTCTTAGCTGCGCACAGACGTGTACGGATCTTGGCTCCAACAAGATAGTGATCCGAGTCAATGTTTGCACCACGGATCGTGAGTACATCCAATACACTGGAAGAGTGCCTTCCGTCGATCAAAACGTGATCAATTTGATTTTTTGTTTTTTGATCAGGGGACATCCAGGTGGCTTTATGAATATTGAGATGCTTGAATCTAGTGCTACTTACGACCATGTTTCGTGCTGCGGCGAAGTCAATCAGCCTCATTCCGTTATCGGAGGTGTTGTCGTGGAGGCTGAACTTTCCGACTGTTGGATCAAATATATTTTCCTTGCCCACCTTAGCGTTGAAGTCACCAAGCACGGGTTTTACGTCGTGACGGGGGCAGCGCTCGTATGCATTTTCAAGGCGCTCGTAGAAAAATTCCTTGATCTCATCGTCCTTGTCTTCTGTCGGAGCGTGCGCACATATTAGGCCTATATTAAAAAATTTAACCTTGATGCGGATTATGGCAAGTCGTTCGTTCACAGGTGTGAATCGCAGAACGTGGGGCCGTAGTCTCTTGCCAACTACAAATTGTACCATTTTATTCCACTTATAAAATATACTGAAGTAAGATCAGTATCAATGTTAAAGCTTTCTTGTCAACCGAATCTACAAATCCTCAACCTAAGTCATACGCTCGGAAAAAATCGGACTATGTCCAAACGTTGCTATACCCGAAAAACACTTACTGCTAAGCTCAATCGATTGTAATACGAAAGAAAATATTGACTCACACTCAGTCGATCAATTAGGCAACCATAAAATATCCTTGAACACGAATTTACCCTTTATCAGCCATATTTCTAAATATTCAAAGTTTTATAGTATAAAGTTAAATAACTTTACATAAGTTTAATATAAAGTTTTGTAACAAAAGAACCTATTCTGTAACTTATTTTTTCTTAAACAGTTCTAAATTAGAAGTTTAACATTCAAATACAAGTTTAACTCTTCAGCAACCAAATATAAAAAATGCCAGAATTTATTTTAAATGCATTAGTTTTGCAAGGAAAGATGAGTAAAGAAGAACTTAATACATTGCTTATTTCAGAAGTAATAAACTTCCAAATTGAACATATAATTGAATTTAAGCCCTTTAGCTCCTTAAACTGACCCAATTTTTTAAAATACTGAAAATGATTTGAATTAATTTTTATTGACACTCAAATAAAGGATATATAATATCAATATCATCAAGTTTCTTAGAGATAAAAATGACTAGAATGACTCCATGCTTATTAATTGTTATAATGGCTTGCATTTTCAGCTTTTAAAAATATATATTTTCTCAATATAAAATGTAAAGCACAATTATTATTGTTTTGTTTATTTGTATACGGAAACATAAGCCAAAACTTTCTTTTTCCAGAAAAAAGACACAACAAAACACTGATACTAACAATTTTGTAAGGGGAACACAAAACCCTATTGCTTCAGTCAAAAATTCTCTTTCCGGTTGTCAAAATTTCGACTAGGTCCTGGGGCTACATGAATTTTTGACAGTCATACTAACATCATTGAAGTCAAAAATTCTCTTTCCGACTGTCAAAAAATCCTCATCCGAGTGAAAGGTTTCCGAATGGCACACATGTATTTTTTTAATATTTTTATTCCTTCCAAAAATAGATTTTATCATGGTCCTCAAAATAGGCGTTTGTTAGTCTTGTGTTGATCTTTAAAATATCTTTCCACCGATCCATTCTTTCAAGTTTTAAATAGGAAATAGTCGCAGGGGACTGTTTCATAGTGAAAGAGCACTTTTTCTTTGCCAAATTCGGTCTCGTTTTTTTCAAATCAATGTTAAATCTGTCCAACAGATGTGAATAATATTCGCCGGTGATCGTTTTACCCTTTTCAAGGTGATCGATGCGAATACTCCGTATGCATCTCAAAAAAACTGTCGCCATGAGCTTGTCGGGCGACAGATACACTTTGGTCTTCTTTGGTGCACGTTCACCGAGAGAATTCCACTGCTTTCACTGTTACTTGGGTTTTGGTGTCCATGTTTCATTTACGGTTACAAAACGGCTCGAAAACTCCTTTGGATTGCGGTTGAACATTGCCAAACACTCCTTTGTAGAGGTCACACGGCTGCGCTTATGGTCGAGTGTGAGCAATCACAGCAACCATAATTTGCATGCCCAAATATTCATAAAAAATTCAATGTTTCCTCACGTTAAGATGCCTACAGCTTCAAACAACTAACGCACTTTCATTATCCGTTTGTTTAATATAATTTCTGGCGTGACGACCTCTTTTGAGCGACCTGAACGTTCGGAGTCACTAGTGCTGGTACGACTACAAGGGAATCAAGTAAATCACTTCTCAACCATTGAAATTGATGATGCAGAGTCCCCATAGTATTTATAAAGACTTCCCTTGGTATCGGTGATGACTTTTTTACCCAAAAAATAATGCTTGATGAATACACGACATTCCATTTTCCATTTTCGTCGAGGTTCACGAGATTGTCTGCTTTCAATGGCTTTCAAACACAAACTAAGTGGCCGACGCAGCTTGCTAAAAATTTGACAGTTGCCTTTTAAGATATGTCAGTTGACAGGACCAGTGATACATTTAAAGTGCTATGTGGGAAATACAGAAAATCACTGACTTCTCAAATTGTTTATGTGACTTGGAACACATTTGGCCTTAGTAATAAACATTTTAAAGTCGACTCTTAATTGAGTGTAAGCTTTTTAAAAACAAATTCTATAGAAATAATGTCAGAAAAGCTCACACTAAATTTAGAGTCACCTTTAAAATGTTTATTACTAAGACCCATTGCATTTCAACTACTCTTTTACAGATTGTAATGAATAACATTTCTTGCAACCCGCCACTGTTGAATGCTTTTTGAAATGCGTGTGCTTTTGCTGGAACCTTGAACTCATATACAGCCATGGGCAATGAACTATGATTGTAAGAAAAACAAGCAAGCAAAACTCCAGTCCGGAGAAAAAAATGTGCGAAGCAATTAAAAAAATTATTTGTCTAGCACAGAGAGCTGCCACCACAATTCAGAACATTCAGAGCTTGCCAATTTGTGGGCTTTACTTTGGTTTCATTTTTTTTTTAACTAACTTTTTACTAATTTGTTTGTCTCTCTAGAATATTTTTTTACTCTTTTGCTTACTTTTTGCTTGCTGGCAGGGGTTAAGTCTGACATGAGCTGCAGCCTTCATCGACTGCGGTCAATGAAATACATATATTCGCATGCTCTAGCACACATACATACACACACACACACACCACACGCCTCTCAAACATACACACTTTGACTGGTGCGTCTTCAGTTCACAAACGCATGGCTTGGCCAGCAAGCTTAACTGTTTTTCGCTTGAGCTTCCAGTTGTTCATGCGAACTTTTTCAAAATAACAGAGAAAAGATGTAAATTTAGCAACAGAAGGAAAACTTAAAAAAGCTCACAAAAAAATTAAGCTCAAAACTTGGGAAAAAGCTTGTTGGGCGCCACATTCAATTTACTGCGCTGTCATGCACGAAGACAAATGTTAGCGCGAGTGAACGTTTGGTTGTGTGCGTTTTTATGTATTCTTGGTTTGTGTACCGAGTGGGTGCGTTTGTGTGTGAATACGTTTATATGTGTCTGCATTCCTGTGGCTGTATGGCTGTGTATCTGTGACGATGTCGAGTACAAGATGTAACTAACCCGACCTAAAATACGTGACCTATGGTAAGAACAACAAGTGCAATAGTGAACTCAGTCGGAACAGCCAGAGCCACCCAGCAATAGCAACTAAATATATTAGAGCTGCACCAACAAATATGGCAGCCACAACTATGGCAACAGAGACAATTGTAGAGCTGCACATGAAGTTGAATTTTAAGAAATAGCAAAAACTGTGATTATAAAGTGGCACCTCGGGACACTTATCTTCTCTAACAATGTGCTGCTGTTGCTGCTTCACTCTTCTTTATGTTGCTGATTCTGATAGTGTTGGCTGCTCCCATGAATTCATGAACTAACTCAAAGCTTTAGCTTTCACTGACTTGCTGGCTCACTTCAACTCTTGGCAGAAAAGAATTTCAAATCAAAACATTTCATTCCCTCGAAACATTGGTCTCAACTTGCTACTTGTTGCTGTTTATACGAGTGAATATTTGCATAAAAACAACAACAATGAAAATACCATAAACAGATATTTTGATTTAAATGCCCTGCAAGCGGTTTTCTGGTTTATTTTTTTTTCTGCATTTTACAAATATATGAGGTTTTTGTTCGCATTAGTTAGGATATACTTCTGTGTTCAAATATTAACGGGGCGAGTCACCTTAAACTGGGGCCACTTTAAAGATAAGCTTCAGAGTTGATCGCTTTTTTTCTTGAATAACAAAGAGAAGTTTGTTCATTCGACTTTTATCTTCTTCGATCAAAGGAGATAAAAGCGATTCAAAGGTGTTCCCAGAGCGCATTTTTTAATTTGCTGAATAGCCAGAAGACACTGGGTTCAAAATCAGGTGATTACCATGGTTGCGGAATGATATGAATCGCTTTTTTTTTGCGAAAAACGAACGCAATGTGAGAAAGAATGCAGGTTCTCATGAAGCTCGATCAAAAAACTCAATTTTATCTTTTTGTTCGATAGCTTATGGTATGTAGAATATGTTCGCATGGCGGTTTGGCCTATAAGATTGCATAAGAAAGTTAGCGCATACGAAAGGAACCCACATTTTTATAAACGCACTCGAAACAATCGTTAACCAAATCTTAAATCGTGTTTTAAGGTTTTACAAACTGGTCTTCAAAAGATCTCAAGATCCAATCTATGGATTGTCTTGGTTTTTTTTTATTTTAAAGCTTATAAAATTAATTGGATCCAAAACCTAAATTTAGGTATAATTGGCCGGATTTTTTTAAAAAAGAACTTAAAAAAGCAGAAAATGTGAAAAACGCTACTTAACCCTCATCGGTCCCCTGTACGCGCACGCATACAATTTTGATCCTTAACCTTGAATAAAATTAAAACGGTTCAGCGGAATGACCTTGTATTTTGCAAAGTAGAATTATTTTGCCCGAACAACCAAAAAAAACCCGTTTTTGAATTTGTACCGTTACTGTATTTGCCTGTGCAGTTATAGTTACGAATCGGTCCCTGTGTATGTGTGCGCATACACATAAGCAGGTACCTGGAATTGTCGCTTATTTTTGTGTGTGGATTTATAGCACGCTCTTATTTTTTCGTTTTATGAAATTCAGTTTGTTCTGGAACACACATAAGTGAAGTTTGTTTGCGCATTTATTTGAATTTTGGTTGTGTTTCGAAGTATTTGATAAAAAATGGATAGAGTTTTACGTGAAATAGGGCAGCGAGATGAACTACAAATGGATTTTGATTTGGAAGCGAATCTCCGTGCAATAGTGACGATGATTTTGCATTATCAGACGAGGAGAATGATGAAAGTGAAGTTAGCGTGCATTCGGATGAAGACGACATTGAGGCACTTGAGCAAAATTTAGCAGAAGAAAATGCAGCAAATCCTGAAAATAAATATTGTTCCAAAAATAAGAAAATTGAATATTCATCGCAACCATTTGAAATAAATCGAAGAAATTCATTTCGGCATGCGGAAAATTTCACTTCAGGTAAAAACCTTCCCTCTTTGTAATGGGTTTATGTTCATTATATGTTTCATTTTTGTTATAATTCAGGTCCAAAAGCATTAGCAACTGCTACTATAGTTGATGTTTCGTTTGCATTTCACGTGTTCCTTGAACCGGTTGAGAATATTATTTTGATGTGCGAAAGTACAAAGACGATTGGGAAAACATTGATTTGGACACTCTGCACGCATACTTTGGATTGTTGCAGCTTTCTGGTGTGTATCGGTCATACGGTGAATGTGTCACTAAACTGTGGAATGACGAAACTGGTCGGCCAATATTTAGAGCAACAATGTCTTTGAAAATGTTCAAGCGTATCCATAGTTGCATTCGATTTGATGACCGCGAACAACGTATGGCCAACACTGCATCTACAAGTACTTCTGTACGTGACAAATTGGCACCGATTCGAAATGTATACGATAAATAGAATCATAATTTGAAAGTTGTATACACACCAGGAAAAAACATTACCGTAGATGAACAGTTAGTTCCGTATCGTGGGCGATGTCCGTTTCGTCAGTATATAGACAGCAAGACAGCGAAATATGGCATCAAAATTTGGGTGCTTTGTGACTCAAAAAGTTGGCATGCATACAACACACAAATTTATGTTGGTCGGAATCGTAATGCCACTCCTGAACTTAATCTCGGACGGCGTGTTGTTTTGGATTTGGTGGAGGGACTTTCTGAGAGAAATGTAACGTGTGACAACTTTTTCACTTCGTATGAATTGGCAGAAGATTTACATAAGAATCGCATGACTATTTTGGGAACAATAAGGAAAAATATGACTGAAATTCCTTCAGTTCTATTCGACATGCGTCAAAAGCCAATTTATCATACAGAAGTTGTATATGAACATAAATTGCAAGCAGTTATGTTGTCATATGTTCCTCGCCGGTACTGATTTGTGACATTGCTCAGTACATACCACAATGTTGTCAGCATAAATGAGAATAGTGAAAAGAAGAAACCTAACATCATTGAAGACTACAACAAAACCAAGAGTGGAGTTGATACTATGGATCAAATGGTGGCTACGTATACATGCAAGCGAAAAGTCAATCGGTGGCCAATGGCAGTATTTTTTAACATGCTTGATGTTAGTGCGTTGAATGCATTCGTGACGTTCATTGCATTGTTCCCAAATCGGAAAAATTCTAAAACAAACCATAATATTCGTCTTTGCCTTTTTATCGAGGAGCTTGGATTGAATCTCGTTGAAAAACAGATCACTAAACGTAAAAAACAACCTCAAAGTAATGATGCTTCCAGTGTTATTCGGGAGATTCGCTGAATTCGGGAGATTCGCCACTTACCAAGTACATCAAAACGAGGCCGATGCTACATCTGCCCATATAAAAATAACAAAAATCTTTTTGCTACACGCTGGGAAAAGTGTAGAAATTTCATTATTGCTGAACATAATTTCAATTTATGCGAAAAATGTACAAATAATTGACAAAAGTTAAAAATACAATTTTTTTTTTCTAATATATGTAATATTCTAATTAATTTTATTCTAAATCTACCTTTATGAAGTTCAAATGTATTAATATGATAGTAAACAATGTAATCAACATAAAAAATCACAAAACATAAATGGTTTTTAATTTTTTTTTAGCTTTTTTACAATTAAAAATATATGTGTATACGCGCGCATACAATGGGACCGATGAGGGTTAAAAATTAAATGTCCGCCATTTTTGTTATTTTCAACTTTTTATTGACATTATAGGTTTCAGGAGCCATATGCAACCCAGGCAGGCTGGCATGTGGATTTTTTCTGATCTCAGAGCGAACTCTGCCGTTGTTTTGTGTAAGACTTTCGCAGGTGGCGCTGGGGTGAAGATATCTACTAAAACGTAGTGCTCCCTGTATTTTATTTATATATCAACAATATTAAATTTAAATGTAATAATATAGTTTGGTACGATTATAAAATAAAAACACTATCGTAATATAAAATAATTTGAAAGAAACAATCAAACGAGAAGAGGGTGAAAATATAAAAATTGTAATTTCGTATACAGCAGTAAGGTGGTCCGTGGCTGCCCGGGAATACTAGCATTTTATGTATAGGTTTTTACTTTGATCGGCAGTCCCCTCACAGATATACTTTTTTTTACAAAAATTGTTCAACTTATTGAATTTTTTTTTGTTTTAAGCAAAACTTTATCTACTTTTTAAGGTATAAGTTACATTTTTACCGTTCATGGCAATAACATTAGGTAAAATTTCGAAATGAACTATATTGCTTTCTGTTATTTAACATCTGATGTTAAGTAAAAGTGAAAAAAGTGTATGTTTGAAGTAAAACTCTGGTGAATGCGTTACGGAAAGAGGCGAACGGAAGTTGAAAACTTCTTTATGCATGCTTGACTTGGGGAGTAAGCTGGTGAATGCGTGACGAGAGCTTTACTAAGTTACGTTTCGTATATCTAAGACACAGTGCAGGCCTATTGTCTGTATCACACTCTAGGAGCAAGAGAGAGCATTACATCAATAGAGCTTCACTATATTTATAACGTGCCATTATAAATGGAACGGTCAATGGCCGCGTTCTGCAGACAAAACTGTTGCACAACTGTTGACCAAAAGTCTGCTGAACGAGCAGGTTCATGCAACATTTTTGGTAGCGAACAATTTCAATGCTACGTGCACTCACTTATCATTAATATAGCTGATTCTGTTTGTCAACTCTTTGAAGAAAAGACTAGAAATGGAACTAAATTATATTAAATATTAATTTAGTTTTAAGCGAAAAAGAAATGAAATAATGAACAACTTATGTTATTTTATAATTTATATTAATTTATTTAAATAAATAAATATATTTATTTACGTTTTCAATATGAAAAGTATGAACTAAACAGAAATCAGATATCTATTAAGAAACTGGTGCAGATTTAAAACATTCCTGATCGAGTAAAATCTATGCGATTTACAGCGTATATTTAAAAGATTTCACTCGTTCAAGGATGCAGTAATTAGACCCATGGACGGAGACAAAGCTTCTTTAAGTCAAAGAATTAACCAAATTTGTCTAGAAATTGTTGAAGCAAATTGTTTTCTTCTCTTTGGATTTTGTTTGTTTCATCTATTCTGGCATTTAAGCCACCAATCTTAATTATTTTTTAATTAATCTTAAACCCGGGCACCATCTTAATTATTTTTTTTAATGGTAACTTTCTTTGGCCATAGAAGCCTTTTTCTCTTTTCGAAAAATTGAACATCTACCGACTGACTCTTCGTCAAGCAAACAATGCCCAAATTGGTTGACTGTTGAAAAGCACATGTGTTTTCCGAAATCAGATTTTCATGCAATATTTCGCTACCTTCTTGCATGCCAAATGAAGAAATAGTAGGCCCAATGTTGATGGTTCTATCGTCAGTAAAAATGTCTTCCATTGTTGCAAAATACTCCCAGGAGACGTGACCTCGGCCAGTTTTAGTGTTGTCTTTAACTGTCCTATAGGTTTTCTTCATATTTCTCATCTTTCTGTCCAATATTACGTCTGTCACCCCAGGGAAGCTTTTATTTTGAACTTGGGATCGCGAAACTTTTCTTTACGTACAAAATACAATTGCAGCATCATTGTGATATTCTTCGGGCTCCAAAGGTGCAGCGCACTCTTTGCACTGGGATCTTCCTGAATAACTGAAAACCTGGCACATTATATCTATACATTTACTAAATTTACCAAGATTTTCTTTAATTCTTACCATATGATTCTCCTGTTGCCATTTTTTAAGTTTAGTTTTCCCACAAAATGTATTTTGTTCATGCCGCGAAGTGGGCCGTTTTCCGTTACAACACTGCGCTGTTATATTTTACGCCGACGTTTTAAAGTGGCATAGAACTCTAAACAGCTGTTTCTGTTTTTAATATCACAGCGTTCAGCAGAATTGATCGCTTAGTAAAGAGTGCTCACTAAACGCTCAGTTAGCGATTACCTCTGCAGAATACGCCCTATGTCACAAAAAACTAAACTTAAATGTTTATGACTCACAAGCACCACGTGCTTTATTTTTAAAGTTTTGTTGCTTTTGTTTTGTATTCAGACAAATTGAATGTAGTTACATAAATTTTAAATATAATTAAAAAAACAAAACCAAATTTTAATATGACTTGTTTTTAATATGATGTGTGAATATATGCTTCGGTTTCTATAATAATTTTTGGTCCGCGGCTTTGATACTTTCACTTGACCTTAGAAACACCCTCTACGAAGCGCATCTCAATTGGTAAAGGTTTAGAGGTCGCAAATTCATTTTCTAATTTTCCCATTCGATTTGTATGGGAAAAAATCAGTTTTGCTGGTAAATTGAATTTAGAGCCATTACCTTTTAAGCCAAATGGTTAAAAGAAAACGTGTTCTCTCAAATTTTGTCTGTTATGACATATCCAAAATTCATTTTCATCGAATTATTATTTAGTAGTTGCCTAAAACTATTTAAAAATAAACTTATAAATACAAAAAACTACTTGCAACTTTTAATCCAAAAAGATACAACAACCTTATGAATTTTTTCTTCATTGTGCATTCCAACTATTATTATATAAAATTTAAGACCAATAACAATAATTTAAATAGAGTACTCAAATAGACATTGATTTCAAATTAAATAGTTTTAAGTAAAAGTATTCACTTATATAGGTAGTTCTTAGAAGTGAGCCACAGACCACCAAATTATAACCAGATGAAAATGAAATTTGGATGTGTCATAACAGACAAAATTTGGGGGAACACGTTTTCTTTTAACCATTTGGCTTAAAAGATAATAGCTCTAAATGCAATTTACCAGCAAAACTGACTTTTCTCCATACAAATCGTATGGGAGAATTAGAAAATGAATTCGCGGCCTCTCAACCTTTATCAACTGAGATGCGCTTCACAGAGGGTGTTCCTAAGGTCAAATAGAAGTCGCGGATATCAAAAACGATAAAAAGCTTTTTATTTGTGTCACAACCCAGCTGGACAGCTCTAACGTGTTTACAAACACATCAAAACAAAATATAGTTTTCACCAATACATTCCCAGTACTTCCAATCTCAAGTGAATCATGTACGATTTTTCTTGATCCTTGACGAAACATGCTGATTTGGCCATACATTTCATCGACGAAAATGTCATATACATGTTTCAAATTCGTGCAAGACGCAATGCAGAAATGTCGGGATTTATCATGCACGAACCCAATATCGAAATATTGAGGAAGTTTCGTTAACGAAAAGTAGACAGGAATATAAAGAAAATTCATCAAGGAATTAAAATCGAAACTTAAAATCGAAAAATAAAATTCATGAAGTAATGTTATACCGAACGTTGAAGAGGTGAAAACGCTGTATTGTTGCAGTTTAGCCTCTGAACGATTCGGCGAATTACAACAATCATGAATGTCTTCAAGTTGTTGTAATAGAATGGAAAAAGTTAGGTGCTGACAACCGCTGCTTTGCATTATATTTTATATGAATTTTTTTAAGTCCAGCAGCTCATGCAGAAACTTCCTTCAAGAAATCATCACGAAAATTTCGTCAATGATACCGCGAACTACTGGGTTCATATGTTCTGATGTTATGATAAAAAAGGAAAGTTATAAACGTTTATATGTCTTGCTCTTTTACGGTCAAAAATATACTGAACTAGCAAAAAAACAAACCAAACAAAATAAGCATTGCAATCGAAAAGAAGTATACAAATATTATAATAGGGGTATTCACACTGTCTTGGGCAGTTGGGTATGGGTAGATTGAGTACTTTCGATTATTGTGAGCACCCTAAATTGCAATTGAGTACTTTGTAGAATAGTTGTGCGTAGTGCTGCATGTTTATTTGATCTCCCCGGGTCATATAGCTGATGAGAGATGAATGACAGCTTTAAGAGGGCTGCCACTAAACTTTTTTTGTCAAATTATGTGCGCAAAATTTAGACCATTAATTGCGCGTAAAAAAGTTTTTTATATACGAGTACTTTTTAACGTGAACTTCGCAGCATTTTATATTTTACTAGCAATCCCGGGCAGACATTGTCCTGCCACAGACAGCCTTACTGCCATAAAGGAGTTTTCATGCCAATCGGAAAAAACAATTTTATATATCTGAGCTGGCATAACTCTAGTGCGACCACGCCCATTTTTAGTACCAAATTTTAGTTTAATATAACCAAAATTGTCCGATATATAATAATTTTATTAAACCATCTCGTACTCGAAAAAAATCGCCTGCCAAAATTTAGCTTATATACCTAGCGCACTTCGCTTCACTCCACACTCATCCCCTAAAATGGGGCGTAAACAAATTTCGACCACGCCCATTTTTAGTAAATTTGCCGTCAGTAATCATGCGACCTAAATTACTAATTTTAGTTTAATACGACCCAAACTGTCTGAAATATAGTATTTTTCTTGATCTGTGGGCGATAAAAGGGGGTGCGGCTTTTTTTATTAACCGAATTATAACTATTAATAACAGATATGGTAAATTAGGTGGCCTTATGTGTTACCATTCATGAGATCTTAGGAGACACTGCACGAATGACTTTATGTATACCTATATATAAAAGGGCGGTAAAAGTAGGCGTGGCAACATTTATATACATAGTGACCACCACTAGGTCTCATAGCACATATAAACCAAGTTTCATTATAAAAACATGCACAACTCAGGAATTATAATGACTTCTGAAAGTTTATTTTATTTTAGCATTTATAGTTTGACCACGCTCATTTTTGGTTAAGTTACCGATAGTAACCATGCGAACTCAATTACAAAATTGTAGTCCAATACAACAGAATCCGTCTAAAATATAGCGTTTTTATTGATTTTTGGGCAGTAATAGTGGGTGTGGCAAATTTTTTGTTTTATAATTCGAGATATTAGCCTTGACAGCAAATGTTGTAAATTTGATGCTCTTTGGTCAATTATTGCCTTTTTTTGCAAAAGGTGGTAACACATGGAAAAAGTACTCAATTTGGCAAGAAATCAATCTACCCAAACAAGTCAGGCAGTCAGCTAGAGTAGATTGGTAGATGGGTACTTGGGCACTTTACAAAAACAAAAGGTACGGCATTTGCCAATCTACCCAACTAGCCAAGTCAGTGTGAATACCCCTGATATACATCAAATTTAAAATTTAAATATTTTTCTTTTTCACAAAACCAAGAAGATTCCCGGGAAACATTTTCGGTTAGCTGGATAATCAACATAAAACTGGATTTAAACTTTTAACATTTTGAAACAACTGCTGCTGTCGCTGGTGCAATTTTTGCTGTTTGTACAAAAACAAACATGTATTTAATAAAAATTGTATGTGATGATATATTAATATCTAAGCCTGAATCTAAAGGTAATTTGTTTGTTGAACAAATAAAAGAAATTAATTTGCAAATTGTCTTTTGTTATTTGGAAAAAAAATGTCAGAGTTTAATCTCTTGGGAAGGGTGTGGTCATGACAATGGCGTGGGGGGAGAAGAGTGCACAGAATTTGTTATTGGTGTGAGCAGTTCAGCTAAACCTTTTTTATGGCTGCCACATGTGTGGCAGACAGAGATGCCAGATCACACAGATAGGAACTTGTCCATACCCAGTGGGCATTTTAGAGAGTGCTCCGCAAAGGCATGCTAGCACTGCTATTGTTGGCGGCAATACACCTTCCATGATCACTGCATTGATGAATACTTCTGTAGGGCCTACCTTTTGAAGGTTTTGATTTTTTTCATATAATTTTATATGAAAAAATTACAAAAAAAATAAAAAAAAAATTTAAATACACAGAACAGTTTGTAAAAAAATGTAAATTTTAAAAAAAACAACAAAAAAACTATTTTTTGTCTGAGTTGGGTCTCGAACACGGGCTCCCGAAAACTAACACATTACAAAAAATATTATATGAAAATATTTATATGGAAAAACTCCAAGTCTTTTCTTATATTTTTGTGGGAAGAAAATTTATAAAAAGTTCAAAAAAAATTTTAAATACACAGAACAGTTTGTAAAAAATGCAGATTTAAAAACAACAAAAAAAAATTTTCTCCGAGTTGGGTCTCAAGCCCGTGCTCCCGAAAGCTTACTTTCATTTGTAGTGATGCAAAATAAGCTATGCATTCTTAAAAACCGAAACCGGACGAGTGGGTTAGATGTCGGACCGCCAAATGAGAGGACCATGACTCAAATCTGAAATTGTTAGTCGTTTTTTATTTCAAGTTAATATTTATATTGCTTTTCCTTCTAACGTGACTTCTCGAAGAGCGCTTCAAGCAGGTCTCTTTTGAGCAAGGAGAGCGGAAGGCCTGACAAATTTTCCCATTTCATGCAAGCAATAAAACGGTGTTTCCAAGGAGTGTGGTTTTAAAACCTAACGCAGGCCTGATAGAAGGCCTTCGGACACCTGCAGTTGCCCACTGGGTATAATCTACACATCGTTGTAAGTATGCTATAAAAAACCTAAGTACATTATATGGAGAATTTTATCTCAACTTAAGGAAGTATAAACCCGGATGTCTACTCCATATATATGGCACATTTTGCTGTTAGGTGTCTCGCTGGGAATGCTTTCATTAACATTTATTGGTTAAAAGCTAAACGTAAAATATGCTTGCATAGTTTTAGGTGATATCCACTTTATTTTCCTGCACTCGCTATACTACGTAAGAAATATGTTTCTTTTGATGTTGTAAAAATGGTAATATCTATTTCAAAGAACTTTGCCAACTTTTAGTGACTTTCACTTATCTTTAAACTTTGTGCCACAGTCTTTACTTGAATGAATAACACAAAACTTTGTTCAAATATAATTTATTATATTATAATTGCTTTTTTGGCCATTGTTAAACAAAATTAGGTTAGATTTAAGTAGCTACCGTTGAACAATTACACGAGTTTCAATTTTACAGTAACTCGACACTCGTACCTGTTAGCAAAACGAGCCAACTAACAATGGGTAAGAAAATCAACAAATTCTAACAATGCCAAAAACTGCAGAAAAATACAAAAAATATATATATATAATAGTTGGTAAATGTAGGCTAAAACAACAGATGCCGAAACAGGTGGGTTGGGTATGCGGCTAGTGAAGCGCAATACATGACTTGCTGCCTCATAATTTATGAATGTGAAATTACGAATCCCACAAAGGCCACCAAATACAATAAAAGCCAAGTCAAACTTTAAGCTAAGCCATTCACCCAACTCAGACGTGATTGCAGTCGACCCACAGCCGCCGGTTTACCACCCACTCACTGCAGTGGCAATACACATTGTTTTGCGGTAGGCGAAAAAACCCTATCCAACTTTCTTGCATTAATTTTTATACATACTTTATTATTGTTCATTGCTGGAGTTTTCTTTTCTTATTCACACCGTTACACCTGCACCGGCTGCTTGCTCCTTGCTACTTCTTGGAGGTAGACTTAAAAAACTAAACTGTTAGCTGTACCAGTTAGTGAAGCTGGAGGAAAAAAAACTGACGAAGAAAAAACGCCAAAAATGCACCTTAATTATGAGTAGCTTAAAAATTTAATAACCTTGGCGGGAGTCGTTCGCTTGGCAAGTTTTGCGGGTCCGCAGTTAAATCAACTTTATAGCCAACGCATCCTGAATGGCTGCCGCTTCTGACTTGCCTTGGTTTTGGAATGTTTGCCTTTGATAAAAAAAATTACGCTATTCTTTACCTTGCATTGTTTGGCTGCCAGCTATGTTAAATGGAAGACAACAACAACAACAGCAACACTAACAATGGCACCAACTTCTTGAAGCTAGCTTCAGAAATTCTTTTCGGCAACGCTACCGCTGTTGCGTCTGCAATGCAGTCAAGCTTTCTTCCATTGTTAGCAAGAAAAGACAAATGAAGTCATCAAAACTGGGGTGGCTCAAAAAAAACAGTTAAGTCCATGCGCCACAGCAAGAGGAAGAGTTCAGTAAGAAGAACAAGACGAAAATATGGCATCGTAAAGAAAAGCTTTCAAAAAACATTTTAAAGCTCTAAGCTGACTCAGTCTTATGATGAAGCATTTTAAAGTTTTTGCCTATGGCCAACAATACATAGCTACAACGTTTACCTGTTATACTGCAGCCTGCTACATGAAGGTTTCAACCATCGTTTATTCAACTGTCTTGGACCTAAGAAAATATTTCGAAACTTTTTGCTATGTTCCAGCATTTTTGGTAACTAAGATTTTTCGGTCTCCATCTTGTGCCCAATATAGCTCTTATATTCTATGGTAGCTGAGTACGAGATGCTTCTGTCGACTTGGTTAACGAAATCATGAGATAGTTTTAAAGTTTTAATTATAAAATTAATTGCAGACACTTTTTGTGACTCTCTTCAATTTTGCCTTATTAAAAAGAAATATAAATAAGCTGTCCATTTCAGCCCTTGCAAGGTGTCCTTGATTTGACCTAGCTTCTATTCATCCTAATTTTGCCTAATCACTCAAAAGCTTTTTGCACCTCAGCTTATTGTTGAAACGACACTCGGCAGTATTTTAAGCCAAAAAGGTGACAGCATAAAGCTATTTTCACCATTATTGATGAATTTTAAAAAAACCTATGTTGTGCCTGAAATGTGGCATCATGTATTTTCGTATATTTAACATACATATCTTAATATATAAAAAGCAAGCATGCTGGTCCGCGCAAAGTATCGAAACTGTAATTATTTTTTAAAGAACAGAAAATTAATTTGACACTCATCAGTGCCAAGATTGGGTCTTCACAATAGTACGATTTTGATCTAACTACTTCTTTTTCTTTTTCATCCTTTTATAAATAAGTTATGACGAATTTAATGGAATTCTTTCGATGGATTGTACCAAAAAATATAATTGTATCAGCCGCGAAACGACGCCTGAGTTGGTACGTATATGATGGTTGCAAAGCCAGTTAGTAAAGTTGTGTATAAATATGATTGCTACCAAACTCGACTTTTTACACTTTTACAGTTGAACTAAATTTTCAATACTGCTTCAGTACTTAAAGTGTTATTTACTGCATTATTCTGTATCACAAAGAAGAACACCAATGATGGGAAAGACACGAGGAGCAATGCAATTTTGTATGGACGAAAGTATTGCTTCTCCTCTTTCTCATCGTTGGTGTGCTTCTTCGTGATAGAGAATAATGCAGTTAAAGTGGTATATTTTTATATTGCAAAAATTAAATTAATAAAAAATCAAGCTTTAAAAAGAGAAAAAAGTGCTTTCGACAAACGGCTCCAAAAAGGAAGTGTGCGGAGGACCCATCGCACAGTGTAACAATCCCATATAGCTAGCTTACATAAATAGAAGGAGTTACCGTAGAATCACAAAATTTTCTGAAAATACGTTTTTTGATAAGATAATTATTCTCACAAAAAGACGATAAAATTTTTTAAAAATGCAACACTTCAGATTTTATTATCGATCCTAATTTTTATGTTATGTTTTTTCTTATTAAATACAGTTTATGTTTTTGTTGAAACTAAATCTATTTTTAGTGCATAATTTTTGATAGGCACATTTATTTATTACTTTTATGAGCCTAGGTGCTAGTGCAAATTCAAATATCCACCTCCATAAGGCCGTTAAAAAAATTTGCTTAAGCGCCTTTTTCGCTTAAGTGCACAATATTTGGTGGAATTTAATTGATGGACGCTAAGGGCCATTTTGTTCACAAAGGGCATAAATATGATTTAATTCGGGGATAACTATCTCTAGGTTAATTTTATACCAAGCGTATAAATCGGGAGATAAAAAAGTGGTTTTGTTCACATTTTATCCCAGCTTTATGCTTAGAGCATAAATTCGCTCTCAGTTTATATCGATTTCCATTGGAATGTTAGAGTGTTGCTCATTAATTAAAAAATGTGTGGGGATTTTTGGTTTATTTTTGCGAATTTGAGGGTTAGAGTGAACACTAGGTAAAAATGAATCGCTTATTTTGCATCTGATGTCAGAATTTCAAAATTCTAACATTTTTCTACACAGGGCTGCCAACTAAACATTTTTTTAAGAATTTTAAACATGAAGAAACAGTATTGGGGGTTACTTCTTCCGAATCTGGTGTCAGAATTTTAAAATTCAAGATGGCGGATAAAGTTGCCACCTAATTTCTTGTTTATTTATGCGAATTCAACTCTGGAAGAAACACTATGTAAAATTGGGTCGCTGAATTTGAATCTGTTGTCAGAATTTCAAAACTCGAAAATTTTTCTACACGTAGGGGTGCCACCTAAAAATGTTTTATTTTAAGAATTTTAAACATGAGGAAAGAGTATTGGGGTCGCTAAGTTCGAATCTGAAGTCAAAAATTTAAAATTCAAGATGGTGGATAGGGTTGCCACCTTAATTTTTTGTATTTTTATGAATTCGAGGCTGGCAAAAAAAAATGGTACACCAAAAATGGGTCGCTGAATATGAATCCATGGTCAGAATTTCAAAATTATAAAGTTTTGAAATAATAGGGTTGCCACCTAATAATAAGTCATTTTAAGAATTTTAAACATTATTTAACAGTATTGGGGAGTCATTGATTTCGAATCTGAAGTCAGAATTTTAAAATTCAAAATGGTGGATAGGGTTGCCACCTTAATTTTTTGTATTTTTATGAATTCGGGGCTGGCAAAAAAATGGTATGCCTAAACTGGGTCGCTGAGTCCGAATCCGTGGTCAGAATTTAAAAATGATAAAATTTTATAATAATGGGGCTGCCACCTAATAATATGTATTTTCAAAAGTAAAAGCAACCCTATTATTTCAAAACTTTATAATTTTGAAATTCTGACCATGGATTCATATTCAGCGACCCATTTTTGGTGTACCATTTTTTTTTTTGCCAGCCCCGAATTCATAAGAATACAAAAAACTAAGGTGGCAACCCTAACCACCATTTTGAATTTTAAAATTCTGTCTTCAGATTCGAAATCAGTGACTCCCTAATACTGTTAAATAATGTTTAAAATTCTTAAAATGACTTATTATTAGGTGGCAACCCTATTATTTCAAAACTTTATAATTTTGAAATTCTGGCCACGGATTCGGATTCAGCAACCCATTTTTGGTGTACCATTTTTTTTTTGGCAGCCCCGAATTCGTAAAAATGTAGAATATTAAGGTGGCAACCCTATCCACCATCTTGAATTTAAAAATTTTGAGTTCAGATTTGAAATCAGTAACCTCCCAATACTGTTCCCTCATGTTTGAAATTCTTAAAATAAAACATTTTTAGGTGGCAGCCCTATGTGTAGAAAAATTTTCGAATTTTGAAATTCTGACAACGGATTCGGATTCAGCAACCCATTTTTACCCATTAGTTCGCGCCAGCCCCGAATTCGTAAAAATAAAAAAATAATCCAAATTTTAAAATTCTGACACCAGATTCGAAATCAGTAACCCCCAATACTGTTTCCCTATGTTTAAAAATCTGTATTTTCAATATTTTGACACCAAGTAAATAAAAAATATTAAAATGAGAGTGATGAGAGCGAATTAAAAATCTTAACTCACCAATTTTCACGAGTTAAATATTTCTGGGGTTAAGCTATCTCGCCACCATTTTTATCTCCAGCTTGAAGAGTTAAATGCTTAACTCACTGTGAACAAATGAAAAACTGGAAAAATCATGGAATTAACTCGGGGATAAATTTATCTCTCTGTGAACAAAATGGCCCTAAAGGCCGCTTTACATTATCCCACTGTGTGTTAACACATGTCAAAATTTTCATGTGTGATAGAAAGTGAGATGGTGTAAACAACGGAAAGCAATGTGTGTTCTGATTTTTTTGGCATGTCGTACCACATTTTATTTTTTGGTTTGTTTCTAATTTCATCACACATTCTATCCCACCAGAGATGCATTTTACCATTAACTTACTTGAAATTTATTATTTAGGTGAGAAAATTTTAAGCTCGTAATGTATTTTCAAATGGAATAACAGAAGGAAGCAGTTTTACAGCTTATTGAACTTTGTAGGGGCTTTAAATTGATTAAAAACCGATTCATTACTCAAATTTTCACGTTTTAGTATAGTGTAAAGTATAAAAATGCGGTGCGACTCTGTGAGATAGTCTAAAAGCGAAAAATTAATTTCTTCATACAAAAATTATAAATGACAGCATGATGAAATTCAATTATACTTTCTATCTCACATGTGGTAACACACAGTAGGACAATGTAAAGCGGCCTTAAGCGAATTATACTGTAAAAACTTTTTAACAAAAAAAAACAGACTTTAAAATCACATCAAATCACAGTAGGTCCAACGACCACTTATCCTTTGCGAGATAAATACCAGCTAAAATATTGAATTACTTGAAGCCAAAATTATAGCAAAGTCAAAATAAATTACAAGGGTATTCACAATTGCGTGGTTTTCAGTGTGGTTATGAAACCCTGTAGTATTAATACCACACTTTACCAAGCAGTTTTTATAGTTGTTGTTGTTTTACATGAAAGCTCTAAAAACCAAAAGTGTGGTAATTTTAAGTTGCCCAATGATAAGTTAAACGAATGTGGTTTTTAAAGTTCCGAAAGTGGTTTTTATTTTCAAATTGCAAAAATGTAAGAAGCTCAAAATGTAAGTTAAACTGCTTTAAGCCATATATTAGCAAAATATATCAAATTGGATGTAGTTTATTTATTTGCATAGTAACAAAAAGCGAAAGTGGGAGGTTACTAACCACAAATTTTATTTAAAGTGTGCTCATAATTGTGATTTCCAACTAGGGCAAAGTCTACTCAAACCTCCACGTGGTGTTTCTTGGGCAACGTCAAAACAGACAACCGTTAGTTTGGCGGCTAATCTGAGCGGCGGGCCTCCCTAGGCTTAAAATAGGTTGTGCGTCGGGTTTGAAGCCCACCCGTAAAAACCCATTTCAATGAAAACACAAAAGAATAGAAGAAAACTGATCCCCAAATCTGATGACGACTACCGCAAACGAAAAACTGATAATGATTTACGGATATGCACCTGGAATGTCCGAACCCTTAATTGGGAAGGTGCCTCTGTCCAACTGACTGATGTCTTGGAAAGATACAAAACTGATATCACTGCTATCCAAGAAATGCGATGGAAGGGACAGGGTTGCATTCGGCATGCACCCTGTGATATCTACTACAGCGGCCATGCGGAGAAGCACGAGTTTGGATGCGGATTTGTAGTTGGCAAGAGATTACGACCCCACGTCCTGCGATTCACACCTGTGAACGAACGACTTGCCATAATCCGCATCAAGGTTAGATTTTTCAATATAAGCCTAATATGTGCGCATGCTCCGACAGAAGACAAGGACGATGAGATCAAGGAAATTTTCTACGAGCGCCTTGAAAATGCTTACGAGCGCTGCCCCCGCCACGACGTAACAATCGTGCTTGGTGACTTCAACGCTAAGGTGGGCAAGGAAAATATTTTTGGTCCAACAGTCGGAAAGTTCAGCCTCCACGACAACACCTCCGATAACGGAATGAGGCTGATTGACTTCGCCGCAGCACGAAACATGGTCGTAAGTAGCACTAAATTCAAGCATCTCAATATTCATAAAGCCACCTGGATGTCCCCTGATCAAAAAACCAAAAATCAAATTGATCACGTTTTGATCGACGGAAAGCACTCTTCCAGTGTATTGAATGTACGCACGATCCGTGGTGCAAACATTGACTCGGATCACTATCTTGTTGCAGCCAAGATCCGTACACGTCTGTGTGCAGCTAAGAATACACGCAACCCTACACAGAGAAAGCTAGACGTCGACAAGCTGCAATCGAAACAGACAGCCGATGCTTTCGCCACTCGACTCTCACTCCTGCTCCAAAGCACTCCTCCAATCGATGATATATGCGCGCAGTGGACACACATTTCCAACTCCATGCGTGCGGCTGCTGAAAAGGTGATTGGCTGCCAACGCCCTCGCCGAAACCAGTGGTACGACCAGGAGTGTCGCGACGCCACTGCAGATAAAGACGCCGCCTACAAAGCCACCCTGCAGTCGGTTGTAACGCGCGCTGCTAAGGAGCGATACAAAGAAAAGAGGAGGGAAGAGAGACATATTTTCAGGCGGAAAAAAAGAGAGGCAGAAAAGCGCGAGCAAGAGAAGATTGAGATGTATGGTGACAGGAATGAGGCCCGAAAATTTTTTCGAAAATATAAGACGCCTTGCCGATGGTTTTAAAACTGGGGCCTCTTCCTGCAATGATGAAAACGGGAATCTAGTGACAGATGTCCAGAGTACACTGACGTTATGGAGGGAACACTTCTCTCAGCTTCTAAATGGCGACGCTGACAACAATCTCGCCAATAGAGATGATATTCCGGAAACCCCAATTTTGGATGACAGCGTTGAGGTTCCGCTGCCCGACTATGATGAAGTTAAGACAGCTATAACTCGGCTTAAAAATAACAAAGCCGCGGGAGCTGATGGCTTACCTGCTGAGCTGTTTAAGAACCGACGGAGGCGCAGCTCTACTTAAATGCAATCGCGAGCTTCTATGCAGAATATGGTCGGAAGAATGCATTCCGAACGATTGGAATCTCAGTGTGCTCTGCCCAATCCACAAGAAAGGCGATCCCACTATCTGTGCCAATTACCGTGGGATAAACCTTATTAATATCGCATATAAGGTCCTGTCGAGCGTTTTATGTGAAAGATTGAAGCCCATTGTAAACAATCTGATCGGACCTTATCAGTGTGGCTTCGGACCTGGAAAGACCACCATCGACCAGATTTTCACGCTAAGACAAATCTTGGAGAAGACTCAAGAAAAACAAGTCGACACCCACCATCTTTTTGTCGACTACAAAGCTGCCTTCGACAGCCCAATAAGGAAGCACCTGTACTCCACCATGTCTGAATTTGGTATTCCTGCAAAACTAATACGACTTTGCAGCATGACACTGAGCAACACCAGCAGCGCAGTTAAAATCGGGAAGGACCTCTCCCCACCATTTATTACCAAACGCGGTTTCAGACAAGGTGATTCCTTATCGTGCGACTTTTTCAACCTAATGATGGAAAAGATCATCCGAGCTGCTGATCTGAGACGTAGTGGCACAATATTCTACAAGAGTGTTATGCTGCTTGCGTATGCTGATGACATAGATATCATTGGCCATAATACGCGCGAATTCAGCGCAGCATTTTCCAGATTAGAAAGAGAGTCAAGTCGAATGGGTCTGTCAGTGAATGCAGATAAGACGAAATACTTAGTGTCAACAAGCAAACAGTCCCAGCGTCTTGGAACCCACGTTACCGTTGACAATACCTCCTTCAAGGTTGTGAAGAGCTTCGTTTATCTGGGATCCAGCATTAATTCAACCAACGACATCAGCATTGAGATCAAACGGGCTCAGTAGGCAATTGAGAAGCAGAGCCCTCTCTCGACGAACGAAAATCACGCTCTTTTAATCGCTCATCATGCCCGTCCTACTTTACGCATCACAAACCTGGACGCTGAGCAGTTTAGATGAAAAGACTTTAGGAGCATTCGAGAGAAAGATTATTCGTAAGATCTACGGACCAATCTGCGTCAATGGCGAGTACCGAATACGGTGGAATTATGAACTGTATGAGCTGTACGCTGACATCGACATAGTCAAGCGCATTAAAATCGAGCGGCTTCGCTGGCTTGGTCATGTTCAGCGCATGAAAGACGATGCTCCAGTGAAGAAAACATTTGATTCGGTACCCAGCGGCGGTCAACGCAGAAGAGGACGACCGCATCTTCGTTGGAAAGACCAAGTAGAGGACAACCTGACGAAGCTTGGAATTTCCAACTGGCGCCAGCAAGCGAAAGACAGAAATGACTGGCGTAAATTCTTAGATGAGGCCAAGACCGACATACGGTTGTAGCGACAACTAAGTAAGTAAGTAAGTAAGTAACTAGGGCAAAAAAAAGCAAATTACTACGATACCACACAATTGTGAGTACCCTTTTATAATATAAGCTAAATACAAAACCCTTTCTTGGACATTAACCCTTCTCAGGCCGAAATAAAATAATTTTTTTGAGTTTTGACGTAGAATTACGTCTCACAGTATGGTTTGTATGGGGGTCATTTTCACAAATTTTTTCAAGCACATTTAAGGATTTTAGTTGACACTTTGGGGGTAAGGATATTCGATAAACATCGATGCATCGGATTTACTCAATGTTTACAATTCGATACATCGACTTGATCCGATGTTTTGAAAAGCTTTTGATATACTCGATGGATCGATGTATTTTCATATAACATCGAATGAATTTTAACCACCTAATGAAACTATTATATAAAAAAATAAATAAAGAAAAATAATTAAAAAGGAAAACACTGGAAATAGGACATTAATACTGGAATTTCTATGATTGTGGAGGCTTTTTTCGTTTTTACTTTTTGTAATAATTATGACCATTATTCTTATATATTGACCTTATTTTTTAGAATAACCAATATTCGTATGTTTATTGCGTTTATTTTTTTTCAATAAACAATAACTGAATCAGAGAATGATTGTAAAAAATTTTGTTTTTCTTTTCCTTAGTTACTAATAAAAGGCGTGCGGACAAGGACAGGGGTTTGTAGGAGCTTTTAATAAATTAAAATAGTCATAGTTAAATAAAAAATAGTTAAGGAAAGGGCTAACTTTAGCATTGTGATGTAATGCTAGGAAAAGTACTCGATTTTTAGAAAACATCGATGTTTCTCAACGATATATCGGAAAGTATCGATGCACTATCTCGATACATTACATCGAAAAAAACATAAATGTATTTTCCAAGTGGACACCCCTACTTTGGGGTATACCTACAGACTTTAATATTCATCGTACAAAGAAAACATATATGCCAAAATATTAGTTAAAGTACGAATGAAACGAATATCAAACTTAAGGTTTTGTCACTTCTTCAATAAAGTCACAAAATAGTAAAATTTTAAAACAAGAAATTCATATATTCGTATGACAAATGTTTTACACAAGCTGCTTCAGTAGCTGTTTATGCTGTTGTTATGGTTGTTGGTTGTTGTTGTTGTGGTTGTTGGTTTCATTC
Organism: Dichetophora obliterata; assembly: GCA_963920525.1. Taxonomy (NCBI): domain Eukaryota; kingdom Metazoa; phylum Arthropoda; class Insecta; order Diptera; family Sciomyzidae; genus Dichetophora; species Dichetophora obliterata. The sequence goes on along the minus strand of OY986438.1, from coordinate 123,518,937 downwards.
GCAATCGTGTCATTTGTTGTTGTGCTGCTTTTGTTGTTGTTGTTATTATTAATGTGTATTTTAAATGTACATATATAAATACACGTCAGTTGCTTTCGTTTATGTCGTTTCCTAATGTGCACAAAAACGGATGCGTATCCGTTTCAAACCCCTTACAAGTCCGTCAGTACGCATTTCGTTTTCTTATGTTTTGACGGACTTGTTTCGAACCCGTAAAGAATACGTCAAAAAAATGTACACAACATCAACATAAAAGGCAGTCTTAAATTTGTTACAAAATCTTTTATTTTATTTTCAGTGGATTGGGAATACGAAATACCATTGTGTACGAATTTTTATTTTAAATAACTTTTTTCTATCATTAGACACGTGTCTATATCATTATTCGAATAAAATTTTCCTATTTATTTAAAATGCAATATGTAAGAATGTAAGAACTGAAATAAAAAAAATATAAGAAAAAATAAAAAAATATTTTGAACATAGCATAAGCCTAGTTGTTCCGTTTTGAATCCGAAATATTTAAAAAACGAGTCCGTTGTGAATTCACATTATTTAAAAATAAGAGTCCGAAACAGGTTCGTATCTGTAGTCCGCTCCGAATCCGTGACGATTCTAAAAAAATGAAAAAAGCAATTCGTATTTTTGAAAGGAATTTCATACGAAAAAGAATCAGTAGCAGATTCGAGACGCAATCCGTTTCAGATAAAAATACGAAGAAGTCTAATTCGAACTCGAAATTCCAAAAGCAAAAAAAATTAAGCAAGTCCACATCCACGCCCACCTTCCACATACAATAAAAAAATTTAAAACGCCATAATTGAAAAAAATTTGAATGAATTTCCGGTAACGCATACCTTCCACATCAAATTTTTTTAAAGTGTACTTTTTACAAATTGCAGCTTTATCGTGACATTGCATTTTAACGATATGAAGATACGAGGATACGAGGTTGTCGTTGCTCTAGAAAAATATTAATTATATATATATTTATATTTACATATTTATTATTTATATTTATCGCCTTTTGAACCAAAACCTAAGAGCATGCTATAAGAAATTTGTATAAGAAATTTAAATCAAAAAAATTCGATTTTTTACACAAAACGTTTTTAGTTTTTCATTCATAAAAACTGTTTAGGCAAGTTTTAGCAGCTAATTTTTTTTAAGTTTAAGTATATGCTCAATAATGATGTTAATCAAAACGAGCGCACACCGGTCTATACCGGAAAATAGTTATTCTCTGCCAAAAATGACAGTAAACTGTTTGTAAAGAAAAACAAATTCATCACTAAAAAGATCAAACTAAAAATTATTATACAAAAAAAGTTTGTTTTTAAATAGTTGTTATTTAGAAGATGAAATGCTTCGAAATAGTTTTGAAAGATATAAATGAAAAAGCCAGAATTTTTGCTTTTTCTGTATTAAAAGGAATTCTAGGTCTATACTGCAGGATACTATAGAAACTGCGTCTTTTTTAATAAAGTATCTTCTTAGAAAAGTATTACGTTTGGAGTGATTTTTACCAAAACTTTAACAGTAAATAGTCCTCAAAGTAGAAAAAATTGGGAAAAAAGGTAAAAATGTTAGGTTTGGCCGATTGTAGGATTAAAAAGATTTTTTAATAGTTCTTAAGATATGCACATGTTTTGAAAGCTTTGTTTTTCCAAAACCGTTTAAAAATTGGAAATCGGTTAAAAAATTGCAGAGGTAATGATTTTTTAATGCGGAAAGTACATAAAAATCTGTTTTTAACGGTAAAATTAGATTTTGGGGGTGTATTTACAATTTCAAGTATGATGTCATGTTACACTCGACCAGATGTAAAACCTGTGCTATGTCACTTCAAAAGTACATGCAATTTTTTTTTTTTTTTGTTATTGTGTTGTGTTATTGTTTGAGTGTCAATTGAGAAAAAAATATACATATATTTATGTAACAACTGCGATTAACATAAACGCTTTAAGTAAACTGCCAACAATGTTAACATTATCAATGTTAAGATAACGTGTGCGTTCTAGTTTTGTATTGTTCTGTCAACTTATCGCACAAAGTTGCTAATTAATATGCTATATTGAGATTATTAAGTGCACATTAACGAAAAACTTCAAACCCAACATGTGGCAAAAAAAAACAACCCCAAATGGCCAACAACAAGTTCTGTTAAAGGTTATTTAACATAAAAATCATTTTGGCATTAAACAATATTTATAGATTATTTGTGAATTGTTGGAATTGTTTTGAAAAAATACACATATGCTATTTAAGCCAGTTTCAAAGTGCATGTTTCTTTTATATTATACCAGCTGATATACCCGGTGTTACTCGAGAGTCATTTATATAAACATTTTAACATACACTTCTCGATTAAATGTTTTTTAAAATCTGGAATAATGAAAAACATGTTGAATTTTATTTGTAAGCTACCGTTAGAAAGGTAATTGAACGAACTTTAAGCCAAAAAAGTTTAGTAAAATTTTTGTTGTTGGTGGCTCCATATCTTGCGATGAGCTAATTGAATTCAAAGAAGGGGTACGAAAAACATATTTTAAAAATTAAAAATAATTTTTATATTTACCTTATCTTAAAGCTAGCAAAATTACCTTTTCAACAATATATAAATTATGGTGGAACTCAATGCGTCTTTGAGATACGGACATTTTAATATCTAAACAAAGATTTATATTAAAAAATATACTGAAATTTTTAACGATTTCTCATTATTAGCTATCAATGTTTTATGAAAAATTAGTTGCACTAAAAATGATTGTACTAAAATTTATATTAGCTGCGTTCTTTTCATGGGAGATCAGGATCATATCATCGCATTTGCAACTGAAAAAACTGGCAGTACTGCATTATTTGACATTTTAAAAGTTTGGTAGCAATAGCATTTCCGCAAAATATTTCGCAAAACTTATCTGCTAGCTACATAAGAACATCAGATATTCTTCCGTAAGCAGGAAATAGCGCCACCTGTCTGGAATCCCAAACGTGTGGGGTTAAATTTGAAGAAACTTTTGGTAGACATCATTCTGCTATTCACCGCAAGGTGTGTAGTTTGTATCCACAGTACTTACAAATGCGGCGCCATCTATCTGTGAATTTGACGTACAGATCAAAACCAATGAAATAATTGTGCTGACATATGTGCGCATATGTTTTCTTATATCGCCATAAAGCTGAAACTGATTGCATGAAAATATTAACTTTTACAGCATTCCTATTCACAGTCATATTTTCGATGATATGGTGATATATATATACAACACCTAAAGTACCATTGATAAAGAACTGAGTGACAACGGTGACACAATAACGAGAAAAAATAGAGTCATTACAACAAAACAAATTTAACAGGAGGGGCGGTGGGTGGGGAGACAAAAACTAAGTAGATTACTATAAGAAAATTTTATATAATCCAAAATGTTCGTAATTACTCTGGACACAAAACTGCATTTTTTGAGATAAATGGGGACGTTCAAACTATGTTCAAAATTTTAAAACAAAATTCAGTTTTATTAATAGTCTAGTATGAAAAAATATATTTTAAGTCATAACTTTTGATCGGAAAAAGATATTGGGGTAATTTTTTTACATGAATTATTTTTGAGACTTGATTTTTTTGTAAATAATATAAAAACAACATTTTGGAAAAAATAAATTTCGTGAAAAAAATCAAAGGGGGTAGAGTAGAGAGGGGTAATGTCCTGCACTCAACTTTAAAGTGCTCGTAAAGCCGTACATGACAAGCGAATACAACGAGTAAGCATCCGATCGAAAGATAATTTGGTTGGTAACATTTATATGTAACAATATTCGTGTAGCATGAAATCGTGTTAGTAGAAATTAAAAAAAAAATGTGCACGACATTACCCCCCTCAAAATTTGTGGGGTAATGTCGTGCATTGTATTGTAAAGGTATCAGAATGTGTGAAAAACGATAGGTAGTGGTTCGATTCAAGAAGATATAGCATTATTGTTTATTTATTTATTATTGTTAATTATAAGGCAATATACACAAGTCGGAAATATGAACAAAAAATAAAATTTTATGAAAAGAAAAGTGAAAATAGGCAATTTGCTATATGAAACACGGAAAGAAAAACAATATTTTTTCAAAAAGTGCTTGACATTGAGAAAAAATTTTGGAAAATTTTATTTTGATTGTAGCGTTTTGTTATGGCTTCACGACTCCCTTGGTACACTAGGGCGACCGCGTTTCCTTCCCTTTTCTTTTCTGTATAGTGCACGATATTGCCCCACATCAAATGCACGACATTGCCCCAAAGGTCGTTTTCAAGGTTGACTTCGACAAATCGGTAAAGAACAAAAATTTTTTCGATCACAATACATCTTTTTTTTCGGCGGAAAATTTGCTTTAAGAAAACACTTACCTGGTATATTTTCCTGCGAGACAAATAATTTTTCTGATCCGATAAAAAAACACTTTCGTCGTCCCGAGAACGTGCGATTTTTAAAAAACGTCGCACATATTGCCCTTACACATGGATATTGCTAGTATTGTATGCATGAGCTCTGTAGGTCAGTAGGCCCATACCTTACCAACGGCTGGTATATCATTCAATTTTTTATGCTAAAAAAGCCAGTGCACGACATTACCCCCTGCACGACATTACACCCTTCTACTCTACCTTGTTGTTTTGATGAGAAAAACAGTAAAATAATTTTTGCGCTTAGCTTGAAGCATGAACTTAGCATGAGCAATTTTTAATTGATTTAATGTTTACAACAAAAACAATTTTTGAGTCATTTTTTGAGTAAAAATTCAATATTTTGGACCTTTTTTGACATAATTATAAAACATAGTTACACTAACTTAACTGTACAGTTCGACTTATTTTTGTGAAGTGATTTTATTGAGCTTTTGAACAAAAAAAATTTGAATGAAATATATTATGGACAGCGGAGATATTTGCATCGAAAGATCAAACTTTGATTTTCATGTCGTTTTTTTCTCATTCTTAGGTAACGATGTTTTATGAAAAAGTCGCTGTACTGAAAATTTCTACAATTTTAAATATATGTGAGTGTTTTTGATGTCAAAATAGAAGAAATTTTTTAAAATTAAATACGCAAAAACTTCGATGGTAAGAAGTATTATAATAACAAAATTACCGTTATTTGAAAAATTTCATAGGGTGCGTGGCAAAAACTAAGTATGTAATATTTTAAGTTGGGATGGACTTAATGTTGGGATGTACCTTGTTTGAGCGAAATCCGTTGAGCCGTTAAGTTTTGTATAAAGGCCAAACAAACAGAAAATTAGTTTTATTACTATAGATTGACTTTATTTAAAAACAAAATCTATTTATATTAAAATATTCGTATTAACTTTTTACTACTAATACTCGTAACTATTTATTTATTATTGGATATTTCTAATACTTTACTATTAACTAGCTGCGTACTATTAACAATTTAGAATTCATTTATTTGTCTGTGGCACAATTTCGATGTTGTTGAAAGTAGATAACTGTAAGTATATTTGTTTTTGTCGGTAGTAAGTATTTGTCTCATAGAACACACACACCGAGAGATTTTTCTGATTAAGCTTAATTAAAGGACTCTTTCTAGCAAAAAATTTATAATTTATTCACACATTTAACATTCCGTATCTTCTACACTATGTGAAAATTTGTCATAAATCCTTCTGAAAAAAATTGGCAAATTCATTGGTCCACAAAATTCGCTACGTTATTTCCTCCTTCATTTATTCTTAGGGGGTCTAATGTCCCCTCAAACTACAAAAAGTAATATTACTCAGGAACTGTTAGGTTAGGTCAAGAAGCGGCCTACTCAGACCAGAATATTGGTCAGTTTTGGTATTACCGAAGAAAAGAAGGAAGAAATTTTGTGAAACTTTTGTGTATGATGGATGTTCTTAGTGTAGCTTAAATCTGTAAAGCGATATTCAATCAAAGGTCGTTATGCCGTCACCTCAGTCAAATCAAGTTACTATGCGATATTCTCCACAAACTTTTCTACCACCACCAATCGTCGTAAATTGATGTGTTTTAAATGAATAAATGGATTGGAAAAGAAGAAAGAAATTTTAGAGCGTAATACCAGGATCTGTTGTGGAATTCCCAAAAATTTAACGATAATGATCGTTGTTGTTATCGGTCATTGTGCGTGCCACGTTCATAGTAAATTGCAGTTTTCGCTTACTAACGATATCGAAAATCGTCACTAACGCATTTAGGAATTCCATTACTGACCCGGATGAGAGCCCAAACGTCTGGGTGATATTTCAGCGCACTACTTCTAAGCTACCGAAACCGTCAGTAACGGTAAGTGATATCAGTTTCATAATTCCAAAAAAAATATCCATCTGAAAGATACTGCTTATGCAAGCAAACCACTAACAATTGAATCCTTGAAAGGCAACATTCGGCAAGAAATTTTCGAGATGGAGCCCTAAATATGACGAAATGTGATCGAAAATTACACCAACAGAATTCACATCTGTAGACGTGCACTGGAGGGACATTTGGAAGATATCATTTTTCATTACTAAATTGTAGACACTCTACATCTTATATCAACAACTATTAAAGCATAGTACTATGTTTGCTTGATTGAAATTTCGCTGACAACATTCATTTATTTGTTGCGTGAAATTTTCGACACATATTTTGTTGCGATGAGTTCCGTTTGCAACTTTTCTCAGAGAGACTTAGAGAGTGTATTGAAAAATTTCTTATGATCTCTCTCTTTTCACTTCACACTAAATGGGCAGTACTATCAGCGTTGCCATTTTCACAATTTATGTGTTAATTACAGTTTTTTAAACAGGCTTACAGTTTTTTTTTTTTAAATGACTCGTAGTGCAAATTACAGATTTTTTAAAATTTCAGATAAAAAAAAATTAAAATATTTAACTTATAAAATACCACAATTGGAGAAAATCAACTTCAGAGAACATTGCGTAAAGTTGTATGTTGGTTATTTAATATACAGTTAATTAATTTTCAATTTGAAAATGTCTTTTTATGAGATGTGGATTTTCTGTCTCCAACTAAAGTTTTATATACTTATCAACCCTCTATATCAGTGTCGGGCAGCTTTGCACACTTGAGATTGTGTTTATGAAGTAAAATATGTATTTATCTCACCTACAGAACGATCAAAGATTCAGTGTTCAAGCGAATGTCACGCAGATAATATCTGCGCTTGCGTGTTCCTTGAATATATTGTATTATATCTGTGTCGATAAGCAATAATAGCTTAAGCCGATTTAAGACAGAACTGAGTTATTGATATAGTTGTGTTCCACGTATATATCATTATGAACACAAAATCTAGAACTACTAGCATGACCTTAGCCAAAGATATGACGCAAAAACAAAAGGCCCTTTCATATAAGTTATATGGCGATTGAAAACTGAAGCAAGATTTCTGGAAACTTTGAAATAGGACTTAAGCTGTTATTGCTCATCGGCACAGATATAACGTAAGATTACACTGTATAAAATTTTATGTATGCAAAATTTTTAGAAGTATGTATGAAAAATTTTTTTATTTTTAAAAAATAACGGCATGGCGCGGCATCAAAGAGGTAAAATTAAAAAAATTATGCATTACAAGGCATTATGATAATTTGCATGGCCAATAAAAGGTAATTGTGGGGAATGCGATGGAGAAATTAATTAATTATTTAAAAGCGGCATGTCCACATATCATATCATATAGTGATCAGTTCCAAGTACGTATAATGAAAGCATCTTAGGCTGTCAGTTTGGCCTTGGCCAACATAAGCACAAAAAAAACATATTTGTTTTTTACTATTAGCCTGCCATTTTACATTTCCGTCTGCTTATCTGTATTTCACATTATCCGTCTGTCGGTCTGTTTCCTTTTGACATTCCATCCACTACTTATTTATTTGATTTCGCAATACAAGTACGAGCAAAAAAATATCCCATAATGCCTAGTAAGATTTCTACAAAAAGCGCTTTAGCACTACTTTGTTTTCAGTGTGAACTTTAAAGCGCTCATTAATACATACTCAATATGAGGAAGTATAGGTGTGCAAAGCTGCCCGACACTGCTCTATATCAGTATCGGGCAGCTTTGCACACCTATACTTTCTCATCTTGAGTACGTATTAATGAGCGCTTTAAAGCTCACACTGAAAACAAAGTAGTGCTGAAGTGCTTCTTGCAAAAATCTGACTAGGCATTATGGGATATTTTTTGGCTCGGATTTGTATTGCTAAATTAAATAAATAAGTAGTGGACGGAAAGTCAGAAGGAAACAGACCGACAGACGGATAACATGAAATACAGATAAGCAAACAGAAATGTAAAAATGCAGGCTAATAGTAAAAAACAAATATATTTTTATATTGTGCTTATGTTGCCTATAGTTTTTTACCAAGGCCAAACTGACAGAGTAAGATGCTTTCATTATACGTATTTAGAACTGATCACTATGATATGATATGTGGACATACCGCTTTTAAATATTTAATTAATTTATCGATCGGATGCCCCACAATTACCTTATATTGGCCATGCAAATTATCGTAATGAATTGTAATGCATAATTTTTTTGATTTTACCACTTTTTGCCGCGCCTTGCCGTTATTTTCTAAAAACAAAAAATTTGTTCATACATACTTCCAAAAATTTTGCATACATAAAATTTTATACAGTGTAATTATATTTTTCAATCGCCATATAAGTTATATGAAAGGGTCTTTTGTTTTTGCGTCATATCTTTGGCTAAGGATATGCTAGAAGTTCAAGATTTTGTGTGCTCATAATGATATATACGTGAAACACAACTATATCAAAAACTTAGTTCTGTCTTAAATCGATTTAAGCTATTATTCCTTATCGTCACAGATATAATATAATATATTCAAGGAACACGCAATCGCAGATCTTATCTGCTTGACATTCGCTTGCACACTCAAGCTTTGATCGTTCTGTAGGTGAGATGAATACATACCCAGTAGTTCCAGTCTTGAAGAAATCTCAAATGAATCATGTACGATTTTTCTTGATCCTTGACGAAACATGCTGATTTGACCATACATTTCATTGACGAAAATTTTATATAAATGTTCCAAATTCGTGCAAGTCGCAATGCAGAAACGTCGGGATTTGTTATCATACATGAATCCAATATCGAAATATTGAGAAAGTTTCGTTAACGAAAAGTAGACAGGAATATAAAGAAAATTCGTCCAGGAACTCAAATCGAAACGTGCTTCTGGACCGAATTCAACGTCATGATATATTCACCGAATTCAACGACAAGTGATATATCAAATGATAGGGGATACAAATATTTTATCCTCTCTCAACTCTATTGGAAATCAACTTATTTTTGGTTTCGTAATGGCCTGACGCCACCACTCCGTATATTTTCCAGGTCCGCTCGGGCAGCTGTCCAAGCCAATTCCTTTGCCATTGCCTTGATGCCACACAGAACCTCACGTTTTAGTGATAATTCGTTCTTTAGTCGTACGATAAAGTTGTGGAATAGTCTCCCTGCGAGCGTGTTTCCCGCCAGTTTTGAGCTGTGCAAATTTAAAATAAATCTTCACCGAAACTATTCCATCTTTTCAACCTCTAACTAAATATCACCCATCTTCCAAATCAACACAATGCACATTTATAAGAAACATCACCTGAGCTTTCACTCTACAAAACAGAAAAAAATTATACCAAATTGTCAAAATCAAACGAATTCGATAGCAATGGCAATGACACCTAAACAGTGGTGTCAATGAATATTTAAATACTATCGAAAACCATCGATAGTCAGTCTAAAACTATCGATAGTCACGAAAGTGTAAAATTTTCGATAGTATTGATAGTGTCATCGATAGTTTGCGAACTCTACAGCTTAGCCTCTGAACGATTCGGTGAATTACAACAATCATGAATATCTTGAAGTTGTTGTAATAGAGTGGAAAAAGTTAGGCGCTGACAACCGTTATTTTGCGTTATATTTTGTATGAATTTTTTTCTTAAGTGCAGAAAGCACTTGCTATATGTAAGCAGATCATGCAGAAACTTCCTTTACGAAATCATCACGAAAAGTTCGTCAATGATGCCGCGCACTACTGGGTATTTTACTGCACAAACACAATCAAAAGTGTGCAAAGCTGCCCGACACTGCTCTACATCGCAGTTGAGTCGACATTTGACAAATGTTTTTGAATACAAGAAGTTTATGATGAATGGCGAGAATTACATCAAGTTAATTTTAGTGGTTTAAATTTAAATGCTGACAGCAATATTGAATTTTTTGAGAATCTATTTTAAAAATAAAAAAGCGATGGTAGCGAAGCATATCGTCTTTTAAGAAAAACGGTTTCTTTTGCTCTATGCATTCCAATAGCCACAGCAAATGTAGAAAAAATTTTCCATAATTAATTTTTATAAAAAAAAAACTTCTCAGTAAACTCAGTAAATTCCCGCACTTTATCTATGAACAAAAGATCTTTAAAAAAGAATGCATCAAATCTTATCAAATATGATAAATTAAACCAAATGCACAAACAAAATTGACAACTCAATTTACGAAAATTATTGAAATCAAATTTCAAAAACAAAATGTGAACATCAGAGAAAAATTAGGCTGCCTTATTTTGGCATTTTATTTAAAATTTGTATATGAAACCCTTTCAATTGTCAAATTTAGGCAGCATGTCACAGAAAAATACTGAAAAATGTCATAAAATTAGAACTTCAAAAGTACAAATGCTATTTAAAGTTTTCTTAACTGCTTATGTTATTGTTTATTGTTTTTGTAAATAAATTTTTTTTATTATTTTCATTTTAATAAATAAATAAATACCAATAAAACTAAACATTCTTTTTTTTAGGGTTCCATTTTTTTTTTTTTTTTTGTTGAAAATACAGTTTTTTTGGAATTTACAGTTTAAAAAAAAAAGTCTGGCAGCGCTGAGTACAATTAAATTGTCGTTACAATATTTTGATCAGAAACAAGTTGCAATAATTTCACGCAGCGGAATAGTACTGCTCTGATGAACATGTGGTGAAAATTGCCACGCTTGTTTCGCAGCTGTCATTTTTTGTATTGAGATTTGAGTTTAATTTCACATGAGTTTTCATTTTGAAAAGCCCAAAATAGGACTAAAATGTCATTCCTGTAATCTGATCTCGAATAAAATTATAACAATTCAGTGATGCTTCCGCAATTTTTATTTCTACATATTCTAAATGACAGTGATGAAATATTATGCATACCGTGTGCATTTTCTGCAATTTAATATAATTAAAAAAATTTTTAAAGAATGTTTCATCTTCAAACATTTTGTCCCTCGATTTTACCACTTTTCGAATTTCGCGCATTTCAGTAAGCAAACCAAGAGACAAGTATTTTACACTATTTACATTGAATTTTCAGAAATCCACCAGTGGTTTTGATTGTGAAGCTCATGTGTAATATTAAACTTATTTGTTATGGTATTAATGTTTAAAACAAAAAAGTTGTAATTTCTGTAACCAAATGTTTATTCAGTTAGTGATAGACTAAAAAGAAAATGAGTATAAGCATAGTAAGATTAGAGAAGGTGGAAAACATTTCAGAGAGACTTTTGAAACTGTCAAAACGAAGTTGACAGCTTATAGAAAATCTGAAACCGATGAGAAAGCAAAAACTGGCCGCATTCAGCAAAGTTAACTGTTGTGAACTGTTATGGTAGCGATTCCGTAGAAAAGTTGACAATTATTTAATATAATAATTATAATTATTTAATTACGGATATAATTTAATTGCAAAGGTTTGTCACTCAAAGTTGCAGCGTTCCTTCAGAGTTTCAGTTTATTTTAAGACAACAGCCAGTTATCAACTATTGACTCCGCTGAATGCGGCCATTGATTTCCTTTTGTTGTCATTCGCAAAAAGCTGACTTTGGCAATTTTGGATATGAGAAAAAGCACGCAGTCTGAAATGCATCTACCTTATCTAGTTCTGCCATGAATATATGACCTTTAAGTTTTAACACATTAAACGTGCGAAAAGTGTTTTAGTTTTCTCTGATGCCTGCCATCTCCAAATAAAGACGGTTTTGTCTCCTGAAACCATCATTCCTGACATTTTGTACCATTCCTGTTAGCACTCTGAAAACAGAAATTGCATACAAATCAATTTCATTACGTAATACCGTTTCACCTCAAACCTTCTTAAGTTACTTTGGGGCCAAATAGTATAAAGAACCATAATTAAAGCTTCAAGTTTTATTTTGACATCTATCCATTTTTCAAATGAAATACGAGTACTGTTTCGGAGTTATCTATACGTAAAAAAAGGTTTTTTAAAAAGAATCTCCCCTCAAAAAGCTATAAAAGGGTCTGGACTTGTTTTAAAAAAAATTATGGCAAGCCTAATTATAGCATTTGATTTTGCATTTAATTAAATGACATTGTATTATTATTTACAGAATTAGTTTTAGGTTATATGCATAACAAAGTTTTAAACAATTTTAAATTTGAAATTTTAAAACTATTTTAAGGTATTTTTAATTTAAAAATCTACAAAAGATAGAAGATCATCATCCAAGCAAATATTTGCTGTAATATTGTGTATTTTATTTAAGTGTTGTGTTTTCGAATTTTTATTTTATTAGAGACACATAATAAATGCATAAAGAAAAACTTATGTAATAAAAATTCTGATGACGTGTCCATACTAGGGCTTTCAATCCCGGGATCCTGAATCCCGAAATACCGAGCCAATTTCTAGTCCCGGAATCCCGGGATTTAGAGTTTGGAATTTATGCACAAAAAAATTTACAAATTTTCAGCAACAAATAAACGCAACTGTAATGTTAACGATAGTTTTTTTTTCATTATCGAAATCAAATTGTTCTTTTTTTATCTCTCTATACACTCTCTCTTTTTATGTCTCTATACACTTTGAAAGACTATTTTTTAGTTTGTTTTGGTTGTGATCTTAAAAGTCTTAAGAGCCTAGTAGTTCAACTTTCATGGAATTTTGAAAGTAGCAATAGTTTTATTACTATACTATAGTTTTTTTACTATGAAAAGAATATTTTGTTCACATCATGCCTTTAACTAACCACTAACTAACCAGTAGCGGATGGAATATATTCCGAATATATGAAGCATCAATTACCTTGTAATGACCACTACTTCCGACTATATTACCTTACTATGCACAAAAGGCCTTACATTTAACATTGAATGAGACAGGAGGTAAGTGATCGCCTCCCTTCAGCATTACCTAGAAGTTATGGAGTAACATACTACTTGTATCTATATATATAAAAATGGATGTATGTATGTGGGTATGTGGGTATGTGGGTATGTGGGTATGTGGGTATGTGGGTATGTGGCTATATCACATATAGACTCCAAAACCGCTGAACCGATCTTTATGAAATTTTCAGGGAAACTGAAGCCACGTCTTGAGAGTGTTCCTGTGAGGTTTGGTAACTATTGAACGAGGGGGCGTGGTACCTCCCATACAAGCCAAATTTACGCTATCGATCGCAAACCAAAAAAAGGATATATTAAGACGGTTTCAATCGTAAAAAACTAAGATTTGGTAATTTTGTTCAGATGGTTACTGTCGGTAACTGTACGAAAAATGGGCGTGGTCGTAATATAAATACGCCCACTTTTTTGAAATCATGGCAATTCCGGAGTTTTACACATTTTTACAGTGAAACTTGCTGTGTAGGTGATCTAAGAGGCGGTCACTATATGTAAATGTTTTCACGCCCACTTTTACCGCCCACAAATCAATATCTATATATACAAAAAGCAAAACGATGTGTGTCTGGCTGTGTGATGTCTATAGACTCCAAAACTACTGAACCGATTGACCTGAAATTTTGGCAGTAGATTTGTTTCAGGTACGAGATGGTTAAGGAACAAAAATTTGCCACACCCCCTTTTTACCGCCCCCAAATCAATAAAAATGTTATATTTCAGTCGGTTTGGGTCGTATAAGGCTAAAATTTTGTAATTTAGTATGTACGGTTACTGTCGACAACTGTACTAAAAATGAACGCCCCCTTTTACCGCCCAAAAATAAATGAAAATAGTTTATTTCAGATGGTTTTGGTCGTATAAGACTTAAATTTGGTACTTTGGTTTGTGTAGTTACTGACAGTAACTGTACGAAAAGTTGGTTTCCACACCCCCTTTTTGCGCCCACAAATCAGTGAAAATGGTATATTTCAAGCAGTTTTGACCGTATGAGACTAACATGTGATACCTAAGTTTGTATGGTTACTTTCGGCAACTGTACTAAAAAAAGGCGTCATCGCTATATAGCCACACCCATTTTTTGAGAAATCATTAAAATTGACTACTGGGTCGATTGAGCTAAAATGTTGGCTTAGTTTGTACAGTTACTGTCAGCAACTGAACTAAAAATTGGTTTCCACGCCCCCTTTTACCGCCCACAAACCAATGAAAACGTTTTATTTCAACGGCTTGGGTCGTTTTAGACAAAAATTTTGTAATTCAGTTCATATGGTTACTCTCGGCAAGTGCACTAAAAATAGGCCTGTCCCACTTAAGTTAAACTCACTTTTCGGGGAGTTAGCATCGAGTGAAGTTAAATGCGCCAGGCTCAACCTAAATTGAGCTGAAATTTGGGCATTCGATTTGTTTCGATTACGAAATGGCTCTAAAGAAATATTTTGCAGCACCCCTTTTTACCGCTTGCAAAACAACAAAAATTTTATATTTTGCACGGTTTTGATCGTATTAGACCAAAATTTGGTTATTTAGTTCATATGGTTACTTTCGGCAGCTATTCGACATTTTCGTAAATGGCAGTAAGGCGGTCTATGGCAGAACAACGTCTGCCGAGGAGAGTGAGTGTTCCTGTGAGGTTTGGTAACGTTTGGACGAGGGGGCGTGGTACCTCCCATACAAGCTAAATTTGCGCTATCGACCACAAACCAAATAAAGGATATATATCAGACGGTTTCGATCGTAAAAAACTAAGATTTAGTAATTTTGTTCAGATGGTTACTGTCAGTAACTGTACAAAAAATGTGCGTGGTCGCAATATATATACGCCCACTTTTTCGAAATCATGACAATTCCGGAGTTCTACACATTTTTATAGTGAAACTTGCTGTGTAGGTGCTCCAAGAGGCAGTCACGATACATTAATGTTTTCAAGCCCACTTTTACCGCCCACAAATCAATATCTGTATATATAAAAATGAATCGTGATTTATTCGGATGCTTAAAACTTGAAAACGACTGAACCAAATTGGATACTTCTTTCTACTGGTTTAGGAAAAATATAATGCCACACCCCCTTTTGTCGCCCACAAATCAATAAAAATGCTGTATTTAAGACGATTTTGGTCGTATTAAATTAAAATTTGGTAAATAAGTTCGTATGATAACTATCATTAACTTTGATAAAAATGGGCGTGGTCACACTTCATCTACGCTTACTTTTAAGAAAATATCAAAATACTTCGAAACTATTGGTCCGATTGAGCTCAAATTTTGTAAGTACGCTTTGCTTTGAGCACGAGATGGTTTAAGAGGAAATGCCACACCCCCTTTTACCTCCCACATATATATAAAAAATTTTTGTTATCGAATAGCTTTAGAGTTATGGGTCGCACAGCTTAGAAATTCGGTATTCGACCACAATTTAGACGTACCGTTTCAGTGATGAAATTTTATGGGAGGGGACAAGGGGGAAGGGCACCTCCCATACAACCCAAATTTGTGATATCGAATAGCTTTGAAGTTATAGGAAT
Source organism: Dichetophora obliterata (assembly GCA_963920525.1). NCBI lineage: Eukaryota > Metazoa > Arthropoda > Insecta > Diptera > Sciomyzidae > Dichetophora > Dichetophora obliterata. Next base: position 123,503,168 of record OY986438.1, on the reverse strand, counting down.
TCAGCTTTGGAATTCAGTTTTTGACCTCAATTTACACATGCAGTTTCAATGGTTTTATTTTATGGGCGTTGGACAGGGAGGCGTGACATCTCCCTTACAACCCAAATTTGCGATATCGAATTGCTTTGAAGTTATAGGTTGACAGCGTAAGAATTCGGTATTCGACCTACATTTATGCATGCACTTTCATTCCCCTACATTTTGTGAGCGTAGAGCAAAGGGGAGTGGCACTTCCCATACAACCCAACTTTGTGCTATCAAATAGCTTTGGAGTTATAGGTCGCACAACGCCGGAATTCAGTATTCGACCTCAATGTACACATGCAGTTTCATTGATTCAATTTTATGTTCATTGGTAAGAGGGGCGTGGCACCTCCTATTTAACGTAAATTTGCGATATCGAATATCAGCGTCAGAATTCAGTATTCGGCCCCAATTTGTACATGTAGTTTCATTAATTACATTTTATGAGCGTTGAGCAAGGGAGAGTGGCACCTCCCATACAACGAAAATTTGTGATATCGACAAGGGGGAGTGAAACCTCCTATTTAACCCAAATTAGATATATCAAATAGCTTTGGGGATATAGGTCTCACAGCTTTGGAATTCAGTATTGGACCTCAATGTACACAAGCAGTGTCATTGATTACATTTTATTAGCGTTTATCAAGGGGAAGTGGCACCTCCCATGCAACGAAAATTTGTGATATCGAATAGCTTTGGAGTTCAAGGTCGCACAGCGTCGGAACTCAGTATTCGACCAAAATTTACGCTTGCAGATCTACTGATAAAATTTTTTAGTGTTTTTTTGGGTGGGCGTGACACCTCCAATTTAACCCAAATTTGCGATATCGAATAGCTTTGGAGTTATAGGTAACTCAGCCACGGAATTCAGTATTCGACCTCAATTTACACATGCAGTTTCATTGGTAAAATTTTATGGGCGTAAGGAAAAGGGTAGTGGTACCTCCCATACAACCCAAATTTGTGCTATCGAATAGTTTTGGAGTTATATATCGCACAGTTTTGGAATTCGGTATTCAACCTTCATGTACACATGCAGTTTAATTGATTACATTCTATGAGCGGTGATCAAGAGGGCGTGGCACTTTTTATACAACCCAAATTTGTTATATCGAATAGCTTTGTGGATATAGGTCGCACAGTCTCAGAATTCAGTATATGACCTCAGTTTAGACATGTTGTTTAACTGATAACATTTTATGGGCCTTTGACAAGGGAGAGTGGCAGCAACGCGCCGGGTTTCAGCTAGTTAAGTTATAAAAATCACTGCATTACTTTTCCTTGTATGCTACATTACAGGTAATGAGGTATGAGTTAATTACTTCTGCTATATGCAGACGCATTACTTTTTGAAAAAAGTAATGCTTCTTTACCTGGTAATTTATTCTGTATTAGTTCTATGGTAGCCACTGGCAAATCCGCTGCTGGGTAGTTTGTTTGAATAAGAAGTTTCGTTTTCTTTTAACATTTGCTTAAAATATAAATTTATGTTGTTTTGTTTTTTTTTTTAAAACTATTTACATTTATACTTCTACCTCTATAATAAAGTGAAATATTATTTGATATTCTTAAAGTTTTTTTTTTATTTTGAAAAAAATGCTGAACTTTTATGATATATAAAGTTTGACGGCATAGCGTTTGTTACTAACTTATTATATAATTTAAAAGCGATTGAGCAAATATCTTTAATTAAGGACGTGAAGCTTATGATTTTTATTAGAAAAGTCATCATATCATAATCGTTATTTTCTAATTTAATTTTTTTTTCGATTTGGTTTAATCAGGCATTATATTTTTCAATCATAAAATTTACAAATGTTTCCCCTAAAAATGCAAAATGGGATTTAAGAATTCGCCCCTATCTTTCAACTATTATTGATTTTTTTTCCTTATGTTCTTCTTTGTACATTTCAACTGTATTGTAACTCTTGTCTGCGTTAGTATTTATGATTTTGTATTGGTGTTGTCTTATCAGCTTTTAAGTGTTTGAACATTTTATGTATAAATAAAGATTACGTTTGGATTTCTATTTTAAAAATACAAAATAAAAAATGTAAGTGCAGTTCTTTTTACCAAAACGCAGGAATTAAGAGAAAATTTTATTCACGGTCCTAATTTACAAAACTTACGAAACCATGTTTTTCTGGGATATCAGAAGGGGAAAAAATTAATAATTATAAACATCAAACTTCAGCAAACTTTTCAATCAGCATCTGTTGTTTTAAGTAAAAATTCTTCCTTAAATAAATACTACTAATTTCAAAGTATTTAAAAATAAAGCAAACAAAGGATTTTATGTTCTGAAAGATTTTATATGAAAATCAGTATTATCAGTAGTGTCCTATTATCAGTACTTGACCTATTATCAGTAACCATTTCTGAGTTAAAGTAGTTTTTGTACTCTTGACTATTTGAACCCTTTAGAGCAGCGTTTCATAACCTTTTTCACTCCGCGGACCCCTAGAAAATCACGCACAAGTTCAAGGACCCCCTAAATAAAAACACATTAATAAATTATGGACAAATTATTTTAGTACTGAAAAAAGTTAAATTTTTATAAAAATTAAAAATTCTGTATTAATGTGAAGGTTGGTGCTGCTTTTTTGAAACTAAATTGGTAATATTTAGGTTGGTGTTTTTACTTAGTTGTTATCTCAACTCTGATTCCAATTGTAATCTGTTTCTGTATTTGTTTTTGGTGTATAAAAGAGCCGAGAATGCCTTTTCACAGAGGCATGTGGACGAGAAAAGGCAATAAATATTTTAGTGCTTCTTCTGATATTTCTTTATAAACATTTTTTAAATTTACCCGAAAACTTGATAAAAACGATTCTTTCAAATTATGTTTTAAAGCTCAATCACATGATATTTCTATTAATTGATTTTCCTGTAACGTTGTCAAGCCGATTATATCTAAAAATATTTGCGTTGAAAGGGTCTGCTATCCAGTTTTTATTTCTGTCAGGTTCTGGAAAATAATCCCGAAAAGAAGAAATAATCAAACCGCTGAGGTGTTTAATCATTTCCTCCGCGAGAGAAAAACGTAAAACCGCACATTAAAAAAGGATCACAAATAGAAACTACTTAAAAAGCCATCGATTAAATAAAAAGTATAGCAGTGAGGGGACTGCCGATCGAAGCGAAAACCTATATATAAAATATTAGTCTTCCAGGGAATACTAATATTTTTCGCTTCGTTTGGCAGTCCCCTCACTGCTATACTTTTTTATCATAGTTTCTATTTTATTTTCAACTTGGAAGATGTTGTTATCTCTTTCTTGAAAACTTAAGTTCAGCTCAGGGCACTAAAGATATTAGCCAAATATGCCACCATTGTAAACCATTCAAAGTTATTGAAATGATTAGCATGTTTATTGGCGCTGCCAACAGAATTATTAAAAAAAATGCTGCTCGCATACTCTGCGATGAATACAGCGCAGTCTTCGTTGATGTGTAATTTATTTTTGACCTGAAGTGTCGTGGGTTTATGTATGCAAATTTCTGTAATGATGATTAATTTAAAAAAAAAATTATTAAATCAAATGTCCATAGATTAGACGGCGGACCCCCATATATATACTCGAGGGCCCCCAGGGGTCCGCGTACCCCAGGTTAAGAAACGCTGCTTTAGAGTACTTTAAGGGAACAATGATGTTGCATAATGTTGTGGATCGAAAAACTTTGCTGAAGGCCTCAAATACAAATTTTGAGAAAAACTTGAGGCTTGGTTAAGGAAATAAAGGCAAATAAATGAGTTTGTAAATAAGTAAACAAAAATTTTTTATCAAAGGAAGCTCAGTCAAATCTTTTACTGGATATGTTCTAAAAGCATATATTCATTGAGATCTTTGCAGTTATTTTTTTTTTATTTTTATTATTTATTTTATATATATTTAGTTAATTAAAATAAATTGATATTTCATACGAAATAACTTCAATTTATTGAAATTTCCAAAAAAAGTTTTCACTAAACCAAAGCAGAATTACAGTATTAGTAGGCCCCTGTTTATACAAAATTGTTCTTTTGCAAAGTTTTCTCATAAATGTAATATTAAGCAACGCTTCTGGCATTTCAAAAACTATGCCAAATTATAAAGCAACTTTCTGATTGTTAAATTATCCTTTCAGCAAAAAAGAAACAAGACCACTTTTCAAGGTCAATCGAAGAATCGACTTTTTTGTATTCGGTTGCAGTAAAGTAGAACGAACAATCAGCTTATAAACAACGGCTATTTTTTTATGACCCCTTTTTTAATATAATTGTATATGTGAATATGCAACTAATTGCTGCATTGATGCGAAAATCCAAAAGTCGGTCAATAACATAGGGAATCATAAAAACTGCCATTGAATTACAGGTTTTAAATAACGTTTTACAATTACACATAAAAAATAACAGGTTGGCCCTTAAATGAACACAATAAATATGAACGTGTTTGTGTTAACTAACTCGTTGTGGTTACTGGTTATCGGATTGATACTTGTGTGCGCTTTACGACACTTGAGACGCTACGCCGACTCACGTTGCTTGCATATAAATAAAGCAAAACAAACCGCTATTGTTTGTGTGAATTAGTACGCTGACTGCGCACGCGCGGACTCAGTTTTGTTTTGATTTTATTTGGATGCATTTTGTTAACATTTTATTTGTTTTTAGTTTTATTTCTTGGGCTTAGCTTGACACATTTCGGTGACATGTTTTATTACGGCAGATTCGCACCTCTACACGCCCATACAAATTGGTTAATCAGCATTTTTAGCGTGAGAAATTAACTGTCTGCAAGAGTTAAGTAGTTAAAGTTTTTGTCAGGTTTTAAAACTTGAAACTATTTGCGATGCTATTAAGTAATAGCAATTAAAAAGTTTGATTTTTATGTATGTTGCTTTTGAAATTCGAGTTGTGATAAACTTTTTGCTGAAGTGTTGGAAATCGATAGGGCATTGTTTAAGGAGGTAACAACTCTTGACCGTTTTTCATTGAAAATGAGGTACAATTTTCTCGGGAGCTGTACCGATTTTTATAATTTTTTTTAATACTTATTATTTTAGTATAACTTAGGCTTGTGAACAGATAAATTTCAAAAATATACATAAAACTAATTTATTTATAATCTGTGAAAGTTTGCAATCTTTTCATGTTTAAAAAAAAATATTTGAAATTTCCTATGTTCATAAGTTAGCAAGTACTACTATGTATAGGTAAAAAAATCATCTTGTTATCTGTCATAATTTTTAAGAAAAGTGTTCCATAGTGTTCCAAAATGCGATAATTTAAACATTTTAGGACAGATGATCGCCGACCGTCCTAGCTTTAAAATAATTTTTTTAGCGCTTTTGCTAATGGGGAAAACTCTGCGGTTTGTTTTATTTTGTTCTAAATTGAATATTATAATAAAAAAAAAATAAAAAATTTTTGCAGATATTTTTCAGAGCAAGTCCGTAACCCCCTTAATTCAGTGTGTTAAGTCGTTAAAAATGTTTAAAATGTTACATCAGGATTTTATGTTTTGTTTTTATATTTTCTAATCAAAAAGTTGTCATAGTTTTTGTAAAAAAAAATAGCTTAACCACACCTAACATTATTCAGACAAGCATGAAAGCTTTTTTTAACATTTTATTGGTACCTTACCCATGTGAACTAACTATTTCCGTGAGTATCGACATAGCTCCAATTCCAGATCTTAACAATTCATCTTGGCATCTTCTTGTCTAAAGTAGTGTTCGCATCACGTAGTGGTCTTGAAGCTTTGTTGATTTATGAAATTACCTGATTTCGCACTAAGGTTTTCAGTTAAATGTCTGCAATTGCCTATTATCATAAATAAAACCCGCATAGCTACAAGTGTTTGTTATTTCATTTATGCAAACTTACGCAGTCTACAACCAAAGCTATCGTCCACACGTGAATGAATTATTTTTTTTTCATATTTGCGAATGAACAATAGAAGAGCACATGTTGGGGTTAAAAAAACGTTCGCATAGAGGCCCGGCCATGAGTTTTTTTCCATAGAACTTGTTTGTATCTGATGTTTTTCAATCTAAATATAACACTTATCTAAATATCTAAATATAAAACTTATCAACTTAAACTGTCCAGCATAATCTCCAAACCCGTTTACCAAAACAACTCAAATCCAAGTAAACATAAATATCATATAAGCCGGAACTTTTAAAACAAAACATCCGCTTATGACGCACTTTATCGGCACATCTGCCGTAGATAAGAGTAAAACAAAAATCCCATAAAACAATTTATGAACTCTTTAAAATAGACATCATCTGCTATATTAACAGGAAACGACTAAATGACCATTTTTTGCATTTAGCTACTTCGGATGCTTGAACTTAGCTCAGATACGAGAACCTTGACTTATTTGAAATGGCATCAAGAATGTGTTAATTTAATTACACATAATGTGCGAAAATAGTGCGAAAAATTGTTCATTATTAGCACTATATTTAGCAGTTTAGCAATAGAATGGCACTATTCATGTCTTCCACTAAGCAACCAACGAGATATGAGTTGTCAAAAAAAAGAAATTAGCACACGCAGAAAAATAAAATTATTATATCTAGAAATTATTTTGCTTAACTTAAGCATTTTTAACTATTAGAAGATTAAAAGGCTATTGATTATATACCAGAAAATTCTGACTTCTAGCATATTTTTCTAATATTCATTATTATTTACGATTTCTTGAATCCAGAATAATTTGCCTAATTGAAGTAGATAAAACAAAACTTAAATGAAGACAATTAGTGCAGTTTTTTCGTCAAGTGTCGAAGTATATACCTTTTTAAAAGCAAGATATAATAATGACCTTCCTGCCTGCATTCACAAAATTTCAAGAATGTTCTGATTTGAAAGTTTAAACAATCAATTATGATGTGAAATAGGACTTTGATTTCGAATATCAGCTTTTAAAATTATTGTGCAACTCCGTTTTGAAGTTATGGATAGGTTAGTTTTTTCAGTGAATTTAAATGAAAGGCGATTAAAATATCTTTAATTTTTTACTACACTATATTCCAATTTGATAAACATCTTAAGCTCTATTGATTGAAGCATTTAAGTTTTTTATTTTTTTTCTAAAATTTTCGTTATATGGAAACTAAGTTTGCCTACAAGGTTATGAAAATAAAATAAATTCTAGAGTTTTATAATTTTATTTCAAAGTATCTTCTATTACGAAGAAGACGACATACAATTCTAAAAAATCTGTCACTAAATGCGCAATTGGGGACCTGATATAGTTTTCGATATCTCCTTCCAGACTGACGGCTCCAAGATAGAGTGCTTAGTGGGAGCTGGCATATACTCTGAGAAACTGGGGGTGACTGACGCTTTTCGGCTACCAGACTTAGCTAGCGTCTTCCAGGTCGAGCTCTTAGCGATAAGAGAAGCTTGTGCAGCTCAGTGCAGCTATTTTAACGGATAGCCAAGCCGCCAGTAAAGCTTTAGCTGCGATCAGTACCAACTCCTAACTACTAAGGCAGTGTAAGGATGAACTGACCCGGCTAAGTCACCAACCATATGGCCATAGGGACATATATGGTAATGAAGAGACGCATGAACTGGCCGGGCGGGGTACCTCCCTTAACATTTGAAGAGCGGGACCAGTCACAGTTCCATTGAACACCGTTAAGAGAGGAATTCACTCTTACTACTTGGCCTTAGCCGTCGTTGGTGGAGAGGTTTTCCAACCTGCAACACATCAAGGAAATAATGGCCTCTTTACAACCTAGGCTGAACTCAGGAGATGATCTCCAGCTCCCGGCATAATACAGCCAGAATCACCGCTTTTATCATGGGTCACTGATGTATCGGAGTACACGCCGAAAAAACCTGACTACCCCTAAATGCTCATTGTCGCAGCTGCGACGACCCAAATGAAAAGTAAACACTGACCCACTTCCTGTGCACCTGCCCGGCCCTAGCCAGTTCTAGATTAGAACACTGGGCAAGCCCTTCTTAAGTAGTCTAGAGGAGCTCTCAACAGCAAAAATCAAGAACCTTTTAACAATCATCAACCACACTGGATGGTTATAAACTAAAAGTGCGATACACACTCTAGTATGAAGCACACTAGTATGTAGCATCAACAAATACATAAAAAAACTAGCTGAAACCCGACGCATTTCTGCCACACCCCCTTGTGCAATGCCCATAAAATGTTATCAGTGAAACGAAATATTTAAGTTGTGCTCAAATTCTGAATTCCGTGGCTATGCGACCTATAACTCCAAAGCAATTCGATATCGCAAATTTGGATTGTGTGGGAGCAGCCGTTCCCCATTGTATACAGTCCATGAAATATTATCAGTTCAACGGCATGTGTGAATTGTGGTCGAATACCGAATTCCAAGACAGTGCGGCCTATAGCTCCAAAGCTATTCGATATTACAAATTTGAGTTGTATGGGAGGTAGCACGACCCCTTTTTAATGCAAAAATCATTCTTGGTATGTGTTTAATAACTTTCTGCAGTTTCATAAAAATCGGTTCGCACATATAAACTAAATTACCAAATTTTAGTAATATACGATCAAAACTGTCTGATATATAAAAGTTATATTGGTTTGTGGGTGGTATAAGTGGGTGTGGCACAATAATATATTTGGAGCACCTACATACTATGTTTCACTACAAAACCGTGTACAACTCCGGAATTGGCTTTTTTTTCAAGAAAAAGGGCGTAGATATAGTAAGACCACTCCCAGTTTTGTTCAGTTTCCGACAGAAGCCATCTGAACAAAATTACAAAATTTTAGTTTTTTACGATCAAAACTGCCGATATGTACCTGGTACTGGGTTGTGGGCAATAGTGCAAATTTGACTTGTATGGTAGGTACCACCCCTTGTCATAAAGGTAGGTTCCGCGGTTTTTTACGTAACTTTCAAATACCAGGGTAATTGACAAAAACGTCCGAATCGAACTGAAAAACGAAATGTGCAATTTATTTAAATATGCAAACGAAAAAAAGAGCAATTACGAACCAACCCGCAGAAGGAACTATCCAATACGGTTCAGTCGTTTTCATGCTGGAAGCAACCGAACAAACAACAATCCATTTTTATATACACAGATTTATTAACATTATCCCAGCATAATTTTGGGTACAAATGCGACATGCATTCTAGGGACACTGCTTACAGAAGACATTCTATAGATCCTATTGTGCTTCTTTTAAGTCTTAGAAAGAAGGGCTTTCAAGAGGCTTTCTCATAAACTAATTCTAGAAGACATTTAAATATCATTAAGATATAATTAAATTAAGAAGCAAAAATTATATATAATTACTAGCTGATATACCCGGTGTTACTCGAGAGTCATTTATATAAACATTTTAACATACAATTCTTGATTAAATGTTTTCTAAAATCGGGAATAATGAAAAACATGTTGAATTTTATTTGAATTTTATTTTATTTAATTTTATTTATCTACCGTTAGAAAGGTAATTGAACGATCATTAATCCAAAAAAGTTTAGTCTCTTGCGGTGAGCTAAGCGGGAGCAATTTTGAATCTTGCGTTTTCTATGTAATTTTTCAGAGCATTTTTTTCCAATTGTTCCAAGTTTGGCATAACTGTTTTAAGTTTTCTGTAATTCAGTATAATAGCTTCAATTACAAATACCGTTTGTCGCGCAGTTCACTTCGTAATCATTTTTACAGGCAGATAAAGTGTAATACAAAAACTAAGTAGGTTTCCAAAAAAAATACTATATTTTGATAAAAAAAGTTATTATATTACAAAAAATAAGCTAAAATAATAATTGGCGCAAGCAGAAATATTTTTTTTATAAGATATAAAAAAAACTTGTACCCCAACTTGCAACAAAAAAAAAATTCAAAATGATTGCAGCTCTTTTTGAAAATTGCAGCCTAGCTATTCGATATCACAAAGTTGGATTGTTTAGGAGCGCTCAAAAAATATTATCAGTAAAACGGCACGTAGAAATTGTGGTCGAATACCAAATTTCGAGGCAGTGCGACCTATAACTCAAAACCTATTTGATATCGCAAAATTTGAGAAGTATGTGAGGTGCCACACCCCTTTTTGTCCTCCAAAGCGTCCTTCCTGGAGCTAATATTAATCTTTCAAGCCCAAAATTGTAAAAATCGAACGATCCATTCTCGAGTTATGAGATCGCAATATTAACGATGGTTTTTTTTTTTTTCAAAATTCCCTTGTTCTTTTTTTATTTCTCTATACACTTTAAAAGACTATTTTTTTAGTTTGTTTGTGGTTGTGATCTTAAAAGACTCTCTTTACTCAGCTGTTAAACTTTCGTGGAATTTTGAAAGTAGCAATAGTTTTATTACTATATTATAGTTTTTTTACTATGAAAAGAACATTTTATTCACATCAAGTTTTTTACTAACCGCTTACTACTTTATTTTAATAAAAATTTTAGTTTGCTTTTAAAAAATTTTTAAGCATAAACTTATGTTGCTTGTCTTGTTTAACTTATTAACGTTTATATTTTTATGTTTATAATAAAGTGAAATATTATTTGATATTTTTTTTAATGTTTAACGTCATATTTTATGTACATTTTTTTATTAACTTATAATACATATAATTAAAATATTTAAAAATTTTGCAAATATCTTTAGTTGAGGACCGTAAAGTTTATGATTTTTATTGAAAAAATAATCATATCATAATCGTTATTTTCTAATTTTTTTTTTTTTCGATCTGGTTTATTAAGGTGATGCATATTTTTTAATCATAAAATGTACAAGTTTTTCCCTTAAAAATACAAAATGGGATTTCGGAATACGACTTCTTCTTCCAACTATTGTTGATTTGTTTTCCTTAAATGCTTCTTTGTACATTGCAACTGTTTTTTAAGCACTTGTCTACTTTAATTATTTTGATTTCTTCTTGGTTTTGTCTTATAAACTTTTGAGTGTTTTTAATTTGAATAGTTTAAGTATAAATAACAATTACGTTTCGATTTCTATTCTAAAACCCAAAAAAGAAAAAAAATTAATGAAATTCTTTTTGCCAAATCTAAGACTTAAATTTTGCATAGATTAAGAGAAAGAGTTATTAACGGTACCTTCTTTTAATACAGCTTAATACCATTATTTGAAAATTTTGGCATTTCGGAATACCGAAAAATCTCGGGATCCTGAGATCACGATTTTCCAATCCCAAAATCCTGGAATTGCCAAAACCCTTCGGGATTGAAAGCCCTTGAGCACACACGGACGTAAGTATCTTTTATATACATACACATATATTCAATAAACCACCCTGTAACCAAGAGGGCGTTTGAGATAGATCCCTACTCCAGAACAATTTTTTTTTAGAAATGAACCAAAAAATCATATCAGAAAAATTTTGAATTTTGCCCTGCTAGATTGGCCAAATCACACACTGTGCGTCGCCGCGAATAACTTTGATAGCAACAAAATTATAAGTTCTCCGGGATTGAAGACAATGTTTAATGGCGCATTTAGAACCATTTGTTTTAATTTTCATTTTTGCAGCCGTGTCCATGTGATAATTTTGTTTCAAATTCGTATATATATTTTTTATTCCGTATCGTATGGAAGGTGGGCGTGTCTTGTATATAACTGTACAATTAAATATAACTGTACAAAGCGTTGATATCAAACTTCAAAGCTGTGGGCTTATTTTTACTATTTATGGGCAAAACTTCTATGAAGTCCTCCCACTGTGTGACGCTTCAGTTATTAAGACTTACTGCATCTTTATGTATAACGATACGTAGGCTGAACGTAGTGAGAGAAACGAGCAACAGTATTTTTTGACATGGAAAAATGTGCGAGACACGCACCACGTTTAGCCTTCGCTTCGTTAGATGCAGTTAATCACACAGCGGACTTGACAGACTTTTGATAGCCGATACACTAGTTTCATCACTCATCAGTAGTCTTGCGTGATTAAGTTGTGGCCAAGAGTTCGAAATTATATTTTAATGATTGTTAAATTATCTAAAGGTCACAATTAATTTTAAATGAAAAATACATTCATTTGAATTTATTTTTAAGTTTGCTTCGAAACAACGAAAGATTGGAAAAACTGTGTTAACTTTATTTGTTACTTATTTTATTTGAAATATTTCGCGATATTTAATACCAAACCAATTGATTCAATTTTTCGAAAATCTACCTTCTGTTTTTTGAAATTGGGCTTAAAAATATATTATATAATTTAAGTACATATTGGTTTTTTAATACAAATAGTTTTGATTAAAATTAATTTCAAGTGGAAATCATTTATGAAATAACTTAGCAAACCCATTTTGAACGGTACATTCCGGTACGGCCATACGGAATGACCATCTTCGACGGAAATGAAAAATAAGTCGAAAATCGATTTTTACAAAAATTCATATCTCAGACACTTCATAACCGAATATTAAGTTTGAACTACCGTTGAAAATGTTATTAAACGCACTTTAATCCAAAAATAGTTTTGGGAAATTTTGGTATTTTAAGTTTGCATACAAAATTTCACCTAAATGAGATGGTTGGAGATGGTCATCCCGTAATATTAATTTTTTCGGTACGTTTAAAATGGAATTGCTGACCTATCTTTTAATTTTTTATGTACAATCATCACTTAATTCCATTTATTTGCTTTTTATTTTTTGCAAGAAAAGACTTTAAACATAAGATAGTTTGGAAAAAAAGCTATTAGTGTTAATTATTGCAAAATTTGATCAGATCGCGACTCTGTTACATAAACTCAAATGTTTTTCTTTCTTCTTCGTAAAAAATTCTTCGTAAGCTCGATTATTTTAATTTTAAATCATTTATTTAAAAATATTCTACCCGGTAACGGATAACTTGTGGATAGATCTTGCATCTTGAGTGCTTTCTTACGCCCACACTTCTGCTGAAGATCATTCAAATGCTTTGTGTATTTGGCTTTTAAAAATTACTTAATACTTTAAAGCTTTTACGAATGACAGCAATAATTGTTTCGATTAGTTTGCTTAGCTTAAAAAGATTTTAAAAAAACAATCATGCTCTCAACACGATCATGTCGAATATGCTTGTCAATGTTCTTTGCGGAACGATGATTGGAAGTTAACTCGCTGACAAGTGGACATTTTGACGTATGAAGGTTGTTTTTACCAAGAAGTATTTTTAAAAATGCTAAAAAAAGCAGATTTTTTACATCACACATTCAATAAAAGCGTTAACAACTCATGTTTAAAAAATTCCTATATAATATTTCATTTAAGTCTTCCGCTTCAAGCGTTACAGTTAGTTTTCTACGATTCCTCAGATTTTGAAAATGTTGCTGTGGTTATTAATGGCTGGTTGTGTCAAATGGCTGTCAACATAAAATTTCTTTTGTTTGAAGTTTAACGTTCATTAAAGCAATTTAAAAACAGCCCCAACAGCTACCAACTTACACAATAGAGTCGTTTTATCACAGATAAAACATGCTTACCTACACCAAAAGCTGGTAAAATAATAGAGTCTAGATAATCGATACGTAGCCCCATTAACGCAAACGCTATTAAAACCAATATAGTTATGCGCAACGCGTGACGATTGCAGTTTTAACCGGATGGAAAAATTTAAATTGACTCTGAACCAGTAGAGTCAGTCAGTATGGTTGTCAAGAAGCTAACAACGTAACATTGTCAGTCATCAATGGATAATCATTACAAGGTCTACGCCTTGTTAGTGTTTTTCTTACGGCTTAGCACAGGTGTAAGTTGTTTTTGTGGAAAAGAAAAAAAACAAACAATAATGTTTTAAACAATTTCGACTCAGAAACTGATGCACATCGAGGAGTTTAACTCACAGTCCTTTGTACCTGATGACATAAAAGTATCACATCTTATCTACAATAACACCGCAATCAATTACAACTTGACCACTTTAATATCATTTTCGGGTAAATTACTTTTGAGTGTTTTTCTGCGTAGAATAGCAGATACAACGGCAGAGAAGTCACAAACAATGTTAAAATATAAAAATTTAGACTTTTGTAAATCTATGGAGACGATAAAAAACTTTACAGCTGATAACTTTAATAAGGCAACATTGATGCAGCCGACATTTATTGTATCTTGTCCGTTAACTAGCGGTTTTTATTACATACTCAATGGCACCATAGATGACGATGTGGTACCGTCCTATTTTGACAATGGCTGGTATTGGATTCAAATGGAGCTGGTGCAGGTATTCGATGAGGTGATCAAGCTATTGAATCTTAGACTTAAAATTCACTACGAAAAATTGGAAGATTACGAAGAAGATGATGAGACAAGTGAAGAAGTAGACGGAGAGAAATGATGACGTCTCTATGATGCCGTGCATAAATGTGAAAAAGAATAAACAAAGTAGTAAAATTGCTTACAATAGGACATTAAAATGTAAATTTACATTGACGTAAGTTAAAACTATGTAAATAAAAAAAAATAAAAAAAAACACAAATCACACAATCAATAAAATTCGGCAGCGTATATTTTAGTGGATTTTAAATAAACGTTTAAGTAAATTTGCATTAAGTCTAATCATTAACATTTGTGACACATAATTAACAAACTTCCATATTCCATATTCCAATTCCATAGAAAGATCCAGAAAAAAATCTCTTATGTTGACTAAACAATAATAATGTTAATTTTGCCACATTAATAAACATTATTAATTTTGAAAACTCTGGTCCAATAAAAAAATAAAAGTGGAATGGCGTGTTAAAGTCAAAACAAACCATTTTCGAAGTTATTGACCTAAAGAGCCTTGAAAAATTCAGTTATGCAAATTAAAAAACTATAGAAAAGGTATTTTTCAAAGGTTTTAAATTACTGCTTGTATGTGTGTTTGCGTGTGTGTGTTTGGCAGGCGTATAGCAAAGATTTTTGATGGGTGATGGTGTTTGGATTACAGAAGTATGTTGCTGCAAATATGATATTTAAAATAAGTCTATGAGATGTATTCACGCATATTCTTGGGCGTCTACAGGGGTAAGGGGTGGCGCTTGCCCCCCTAGGCAGTGAATTTTTAAATATCTTCATATTAAATCAAAAAGCCGTAAGCTACAATTAAAAAATTTTACGGGAGAGCCAAAAAAATTTCTAGGTTTTAATTGTATGTTGCACTCAAACTTAGTGATTTTAGAAATTTTTTACTAAAAACGTCGTTTTTGTTTGTAGGATTTTACAATTTAGCAGGAACATGTATTTTGATAAGGTGCATCAATAATCAATCAAAAAGTCGACTTTGAATTTATTGAAATTTACGGAAATAAATTTAAAAAACTAAATGGTTACCCTAAAATCGGCTTAAAAAAAATCGTTTTTCTGTCATAAAGATGAATTTTTCGTATTCTTAATAAAATTGCTAACAATCTTGCAGCATTTAAATTTGAGAAAATTGCAGCGATCTAGGCGAGGGAAAAGCTTCTGATGCCAAAGCGAAAAAAAATTAGGAGATTCTGAATAAAGTTGGCTAATTTTAAATCATGCATTAATTTTTAAAAAAATCTGACGGCAAATTCTTTTTAAGAAAACGCTATTACATTAGAATATCTTATGGTTAAAAGTTTTTTTATTATTAAAATTTAAATAGGAACATTTTTTAGGTTACATTTTCTTTATGTGCATTCTAGACTACTTTATGCTTTTGCCCCCTGCCCTCCCCTAGAACAAATCCTGTGGACGCTCTTGTGCATATTTGAGTAAAAGTGATAACTTTGGCTAGTTACATTTTTTTTTTTAATTTAAAAAAAGACCACAATTTATTCCTATATGGGACATTCTTTGTCAAAACGGTCAAGAAAAAGATCGGCCAACGCCAATCATGCTGATATGAATATGTTACTTTCCAAACGGCAATTTAACACAAAAAATCATTTTTTTAATTTTTTTCGATAATTACACAGGTTATCAGCCATTTTGCCCACCATATCTAACTATGATTTTCTCATGGACTTTGGCCCTCTAAATACGAAAATCTCATTTATAACTTTTTTAAGGTAGCGTTTTCGATACATAAATTTTGATTTTTTTTTTCAATTTTCGAGGCTGTTATTACGTTTTCCACTTTGTCTCGAGTTTCAATTAACCGATTTGACCAAACCAACACTTAATTTAATGGTAACTAGACTTTAAACCATTTATAATTACACAGTTTTGAGATCGGCTCAGTAGTATATTTGAATATTTGACGAATATTTGACAAAAATCGGGGTTAAAATTTACATATCGTCCTAATATACAAAAATAAAATTTGTTTGATTTTTTTTTGCATTATTTTTTAACTTTTACACAAAGAACATGCTACTTTTGATTTAAATCCGTGCTTAAATGCTGAAGTTATGAATTTTATAGTGGAAGACTTTTAGTGCATGAATGAAGTTTGCCGACATTTCTACCGTATTTTTTTAACCGAAGAACGATTGAGCATTGTTTCAATAAAGTATTTACCTGATAATACATTTGTGTTTTCCCAGATATGTGGTTGCTCGATTTAATAAGTATTGTGTTTGTTTTCTCTTAATTTGTTCTTATCTTTTTTAATTAATAGACTTTAATAAAACAAGGATTACAATATATACTAAAAAAGTTTTATTAAAAAAATATGTTTTTTTCAAATATGCATTGAATTATGGTTAGTAGTTCATTGTACATTCTTTTATTCTGAGTGTACAAAAATAATGTAAGAGATAATGGAAAAAGTCGAAAAACCGATTTTAATCGATTATTGCGGCAAAAAAAAATCGATTTCAAAAAAATCTTTCATTGAAAAATTTAAAAAAAATTAAAAAGTGAAAATTGATTTTCTTATTTGAGTATCCATCCCTAATCAAAAACTTTACCAAAAAGCTGGATTAACAGGGTGAGCATTTGTTTATTTGACCCATTTTCAAACATCTTTCATATGCAAAGATCAAAGAAGGCGTCTACGCAGGACCCGAGATTAAAAAGTTGCTACAAGACGAAAAATTTCCATAACTTGTGTCACACGTTGAAGCTGCAGCCTGGAATTCGTTCAAGCTGGTTGTTGCCAATTTTCTTGGAAACAATAAAAGCCTTAATTACAAGGGTATCGTTGAAGATTTGGTAAAAAATTATGAAGAAGGTATGCATTCTTTTTTATGTCGCTTTATATCAGTTCATTGTCATACATTAGATTTTATTTTTAATTTTTTTCATGTTCCCAGCAGGAGTGCACATGTCATTGAAAATTCGTTTCCTCTTTTCTCACTTGTATTTTTTCCCGGACAATTCGGGCGACGTGAGTGACGACCACGGAGAACGTTTTCGCCAACAAATGAAGGCCATGGAGCGAAGATATAGCCATGATGTGATATTACAAATGGTCTCTTATACGAGAAACAAACCACGAAAGCTACAAAAGACAGAGATGGAGTCAGAATGTTTTCACATGTTAAAAAAAATGTATTTGGATGCAGTGTTGCCATATTTTTGTGAGTAAAAAACGTCATGGTCGATTTAAAAATCGTCAAAATACGTCAATTTAAAATATTTTCGAAAAATATGACAAAAAGCAAACAAGAGAAATCCATATTTTCATAAGCATTAATTAATGCATAGTAATAAAAAAACATGTATATTATAAAAGAGTATTTCATACGAGACAAAACAAAATAACCTAGAAAACCTACAGAAGTTCAACCTAGTTAGTAGCTTGCTCTTTGTAATCTTCGTTCGAATTGAATAATAAGGAATTTAACGTAATTCGGACAACGAAAAAAATGGATTTTGTTTATGTGCCTGTAGTGGAATTCCCAAAAATTTAACGGTAATAATCGTTGTCGTTATTGGTCATTGTGCGTGCCACGATGATAGAAAACAACAGTTTTCGCTAACTAACGATATCGAAAATCGTCGCTAACGCGTTTGGGAATTCCACTACTGAATACGTTTAGATCATTTTTTTTTTTGACGTTGGATTATTTTTTAAGCACATGTTATGTTTTTAGGGGAAACTTTTGGGTATACCTACAGCCTTTAATATTAATTTTTGCAAAGATTAAATACATGCTAAAATATTAGTTATAAGGAAAATGAAGCGAATATCTAACTCATCAATAAACATTTTATTATCGTTTCTTTAATAAACAAAATAGTAAAATATAAGAAAAAAATTCACATTTTAGTATGAGAAAAATCAAGCACGAAATGCTTCAGTAGCTGCTTATGTTGTTACTGGTTTGGTTTGTACCAGAATCATGAACGCCACACCGTTTCGTTTGTTGAAGGAAATCGTTTTACATCGGTCAACAAAAAGGTTGACCACCGCCAACCGTGCTGGTATGAATATGATAGCAACCATACGGCAACTCAATATAATTAATAATTTTTTCAAATTTTTCTCAACTTTTTTCAGTGATTATATTAGGTAGAGAAGTAGAAAATATTTATAATAATTTTAATTAAATGTAAAGGTCTTCTTATTAAAAAAACCCTAAACTGATACAGGATTCGTTCAGTCTTGAGTTTTTCTATGTACATTTCAATTATATATTCTATGTACAATTTCCACTGTTTCTGTTTATTATGACATTTCAGTGACCTTGCACTTTGTCTTTTGTGAAATATGTGTAAAGTTTAAAGCCAGTAGAAAGTACATACAGTGGCTCACAACGAAAGTCGGGCAGGCATTTCTTAGCACTTTCGCATTGGTTTCAGAAATGAAAATGTAAGAAGAAACTTGGAGTAAATATTTTTTTCAAAACATGCTTTATTGGTGAGCAAAATTAAACAAAAACATAGTTAAAAAATTAGAACATAACGGTAAAACAAAATTAAATCAAACCAAAGCTTTAAAAACGAGCTCACATTGAAAGTCGGGCAGATAAGGAATTCAATGCTAAAACTAAGAATTAAATATTTTGTTGCCAATCCTTTTTCTTATATGACTTTGCCTTTTTGAAATGGGTGCAACCAAATTTTTAAAAATTTCATCTCCAATCTGATTCCACTCTTCCCTTAGGATACTTTTTTTTAGGATTGGATCTTTAGTTGCCCAAGATTCAAGATTTAGTTCAAGTTCATCTCATAGATGTTCTATAACATTTTAATCTGGGCCTTGTGAGATTATTTTTATGACATTTGGACAAATATTAAGTACATAATTCTTCACCAAGACCGTCGTATGTTTCAGGTATCTTGGTAAAACTAAAAATTGTCTTACTTACTTAGTTGGCGCTACAACCGTATGTCGGTCTTGGCCTCATCTAAGAATTTGCGCCAGCCAATTCTGTCTTTCGCTTGCTGGCGCCAGTTGGAAATTCCAAGCTTCGTCAGGTTGTCCTCTACTTGGTCTTTCCAACGAAGATGCGGTCGTCCTCTTCTGCGTTGACCGCCGCTGGGTACCGAATCGAATGTTTTCTTCACTGTAGCATCGTCTTTCAGCCGCTCGATTTTAATGCGCTTGACTATGTCGATGTCAGCGTACAGCTCATACAGTTCATCAGTCCACCGTATTCGGTACTCGCCATTGACGCAGATTGGTCCGTAGATCTTACGAAGAATCTTTCTCTCGCATGCTCCTAAAGTCTTTTCATCTAAACTGCTCAGCGTCCAGGTTTGTGATGCGTAAAGTAGGACGGGCATGATGAGAGATTTATAGAGCGTGATTTTCGTCAGTCGAGAGCGGGCTCTGGCTTCTCAATTGCCTACTGAGCCCAAAGTAACACCTGTTGGCAAGAGTTATTCTTCGTTTGATCTCAATGCTGATGTCGTTGGTTGAATTAATGCTGGATCCCAGATAAACGAAGTTATTCACAACTTCGAAGGAGGTATTGTCAACGGTAGCGTGGGTTCCAAGACGCTGGGACTGTTTGTTTGTTGACACTAAGTATTTCGTCTTATCTGCATTCACTGACGGACCCATTCGACTTGACTTTTTTTTGTCTGCAATTCCTTATTTACCCGCACTTTCTTTTACTTGCGCCATGAGAATGTCAAGGAACATATTTTTGTCCATTACACCTTCAATAAAATGAATCCTTCCAACATCAGACGCAGCCCCAAACCATGACTGATTCTCTAACATGCTTAATCGTATGTTTAGAATTTTTATTGCGAAACTCTCCATTATGTTTTCGCTTTCCATCTAAACCATAGAAATTAAATAAACTCTCATCGGTAAACAAGAATAGAAAGTCTTTGGTCATCTGCTCATGCACGAAATTGGGGCGTTCTATTACATTTTTCTTTCTAATACAGTGCTTTTTTCGTGCTACTCCTC